>CM034151.1:98499319-98976130 GCA_019776745.2 Taxus chinensis
ATTTATCAATCCTTTACATTTAACTTATTTCCAAGCATGGATCTCTGTTAGATCATAGTTCCTGGTCGTTCACATCCAATTACCAGCATTTACGATCTTCCTATAGTTCAACACCTTTTATTCTAGGAACAATACAACATCTTACACAAGCTGAAACTTTGTGCTATCCAATTTGCTATTGACAAAGAATACATTGAGGATCAATTTGAATTATTTAATGAAATCCAACATGAGACTAAGGATTTATTATATGACTACTTTTAATGCATAAAAATTACATCCACCCTCACTTGGGCCACCTTTGAAGATGCACAATACTTACCTTTCAACTTGGAGTTCCAGTTATTTTCGTCTACTATCCATACATCTATATTATATCTTTCTCTTTATCTATATCATTATCAATTCAATTAATGGTTACAAGACGAGCTAACATCCTCCAAAGAAGTCCCTTTAGATTCTTGGAATCATCCTTTGCCGAGAATCTCATCTATCCATTTGTCTAATCCTTTTTATTGATTTTCTTTGAGCATGGGTTTCTTGGTAGACTAGGAGGACTTGTACATTCATTCAGACGTGACAATCTCGATCAAACATTAGCTTCAACAACCATCTTTGCGGTTATCGATAAACCCCACTGTCTTCTGAGGTTAGTTTTTTTTGTTTCACTTCATTAATTTAAATTAGGAAAATAAAAACATCTCTGAACATTCTAGCATGCCTAGTGGGACCCTGTCTCTTTTCTTTCATTCTAATTTTATTAAAAATCCATCTTTATGTTTTCTTCTTTTCAATCATTAATGATTCAGTCAAATTCCCATGATTTAAGTGAGTATCTAGCTATTCCTATGAATCAACAATAATATATATATATATATATATATATATATATATATATATATATATATATATTGATTTTTCCCGATTGCTTCGACATACAGCCTCTAACACCATTTTCTTTGTTGTTTTCTATCTTCAATTAACCATTCTTGTAGTTTTATGCTTTAGTGTCTTTCTTTTGTTGCATTATCACATTGCTAAAAAATTAAAATTAAAAAGGAAGTATTTTTCAGGTGTTTTTTTTTCCTTTTCATTTTATTTTCGAGCATTGCATTTTGTTTTTTCTTCTCATCTAAATCAATCATTCTTTTGGGCTTAAAACGAACCTTGCTTCCTACTTAATCAAATTGAATAATTTAAGGGATTAATTTATTGCATTCACATTATCTTCCCTCACACATAGCCAAACCACATTGAATATCAAATTTACATCAAACACTCATACCTAGGTGATAACTATTGGGATTTCATCACCCAATAGAGAAAATGACTCGGTGTTTTGACTGAGTATAAACAACTCGTTGTCAGTCTATTGTCTAAGCACCCGACTCCCTTATCATTGTGGGACCATGAAGTGAGGGGGTAGGCCCCAATACCAAGCCCTGTACCGAAACCATCACATATTCGATCCTCACATACCTTTGGGTATATCGAGGACTCCAACCTTAAACATTCCTAAAACCATCCATAGACTACCATTTCCTAGGATCCTATCAGTCGTTTTACACATTTCACCTTTCTAAATTAATCAAGATAATAATAAAATGTGTTATTTTCTACTGCTTGTAATCAACCTATCTATATTTCATTCATTCTATTAGGTGATTGATTGTTTGTTATTATGGTACTTACAAGACAACACTCCCATATCTATACTTTCAAAAACATGTAAAGTCCATTTCAATAATCCGCATAAAATTTTCATCAAACCTTACAACATGCTCATTCCCATATAGAAGATTCTCAATGACTCATTGATCAATGTGAAACTTTCCTATCAACACCCCAATCAGAAGATCAAGAATAACCATATTCTCCTAGTATCCAGTCTAATTCATCTAAGATACTTGAACCTTTCAGTCCTTGTTTATTTAATAGTGTGGATCTTGTTTTTTTATAAATATTATACTCAAACCTGGTAGCCCTTAACGCTTATCTTGCAGCTATGGGTGTTCATCTTTAGCCTTCATTACCTAAACCACAACCTTACATTCCTGATCCTTCATGTGGTTTTTCCCATCTCATTGATTTGAACCACAAACCCTTTATTCAACATATATACTCTTATCCTCCTTCCATGCGACTAGGTGCCTCCAACATTGTGTCTTTAGTCCCTATTTTCAATCTTAATGTAATTTCTTCACAAGACACAACCACTTAGCAACCCACATCTTCACTAGATCCTTCCACTAACTCCACACTATTTCAAAACAACGTGAATGCCTCTTCATCCACACACACCTCTCTAGCCTTTTGTGTTGTTCAAACATCTCCTATGAGGTCTTCTATTATTCCTACTAGTGTATCTCATCCACCATTCTCTCAAAAAACCACGACTCGCATCTAAAACATTACCATGTCCATTCCCACATCCATATTGTTAATCAACACTAGTGCCATTACCAACACTCATCTCATTTCACTACAGTCCTTGACCCCCCTCATTTCACAATACACACCTCAAACATCACAACCAACTGCCTCTTCTCAATCTATACCACAACAGTCACAGTCGTTTCACTTCCAAAACATCCTGCAAAAATCACAACCCTTTATTGTCACCTCTATTCCCTTTCAAAAAACACCTCCATATTCACAACCTCTTACTCACACATCTATCCCTTTTCAAAATGTATCCCAATAGTCACAACCTCTCCTGAACACATCCATCCCTATCCTGTATAAGTATATTCAACCATCACATCCCTTAGTTTCACAACCCACCTACAACATCCCCATGAACATTCCTCAATAGAACATCCCCTTCAAGTAAAATATTTCTCAACAGTACCAACCATATCCACAACCTAATCAATTCGCATTCAACCAACCTATAAAATCCTCGTCCAGCACGCAGAAACCATCACAAACAGAACTCTTTCAGGTTTTAATGAATAGGATATCCATCCTTGAAGTTGCTTCCATGGAACCTAAAAACACGCTTTCGTACGAGAAAATATATAATGAGCTTATCCACCTCAGTGGGAGATTCAAAAAATTCTCAAATTTTATAGCAAAGAGGACCCCCAATAACATAACTGATCTTTTTGTCATGCTTGATATCTTATATCTCATTACCAAGATTTTATGCTTAAGACATTCCCTATGTCTCTAGTTGGCCCTACCCTGGACTAGTATAATAAAATCTAGCAATACTCCCTCTTCTCATTTGCAAATCTCACTCATCTCTTCCTTGAACACTTTTCGATTAGCATCACCTACAAAATCACCATTACCGAACTTTATGCAATAAAAATGTTTGAGGATGAGTATATCACAGACTTTGTTTCCCATTGGAGGGGTATAATTAATCAACTATCATTCTCACTCCCACAAATGGAAGTAATCGAATTATTCTCCCAATCATGCGCTAAACACATTTCTTATACACTCCAAATCCAATCTTTTCAAATCTTTTACCATGGCCTGTAAATTTTAACTTCAAGCCCTCGAAGAAGGTAGAGTCAAACTTATACCACAGAATCCAAAATAAGAATTCTCATCACAACCATCTTCTAATCTAGATAAATCCAAGTCATCAGCCAATGCCATTGTTGTTAAGTCCACCTCTAAGGAACATTCGACCACTGAATGCTCTAGACCCCAGTGTAGCTATACTCTGATTGGAGAAACTTGTAGCATTATTTTCGACATAATCCTTACTACTAACATGATCTCTCTTCCACCCATTCATCCAATCAACACCTTTGTTTCTAAACCCTCTTGGTGTAGGGATAACGACTATTACAAATACTATAGAGTTAAGGGTCATGACATCGAAATGTGTTGTTCCTTCTGCAATGTCCTTCAGGATATGATTGATAAAGGTGAGATACATTTAGACAATCCTAATGCACCCCAAAATCAGAACTTCAATGTATTTAAACAACCATTTCTGAATCATTCCCCATCGAGCAGTCAACTGCAATCCAAAAACATACAAGCTCACCACACCATAAATAATATTAATAAAGTGTTACCCATCACTGAATCCACACCTGCATCAACATCTAACAAACAACCAGGCATACCCCTGAAACCCATCATCAAAATTGAATCTTTTGTATCTGTAACTACCACCTCCTCACACAACTCATCTAAGCACTCTTCACAAACACCCCAAAATAAACACGTTATGCAAATTAAGAAAAATTCTTATGACAATTGCATAGCCTAATATCACCCACGTAACCTCCAAAAATTCATTCCACCCCTGTATAAAAATGTTATAGTCATATCCCACACTCATTCAACTACTTAAGCACAAAAATAGAAATATCAACCATCTATTTTGGGTCCGCACCCTTCATCTAAATCACCTACTACCAACACACCTTTGAAAGATATGCATCCAAAAAAGACTAAAAAATCCACATCCAAAGTAATGTCTCCTAAAAATATCAAACCAAGTCAGACATCATCACCTTTGACGTCTGCACCAAAAGGCGACTATGCAGCAATGTTAGAAAAAAATCTTCAACAATTGCTCGTAGTTTTTTCCCCTCTCAAACCAGCTATCTCTTGAGGTTGGAAGCCATTCTAGTATAAGTTTAAAGCTTTATGTTATTACCATAAAATTTCGGGACACTTTATAGAATATTGTAAATCCTTTCATGCAATCGATAAGAAACTTGTAAAAAAATGTCTTCTTCCTCAAGAACAACAAAAATCGAAGAAACCTCACACAACATCTATAGCCACAGCTAAGGGACCCTCAAATAAGGTTCTTCCTCATCAAGTTGAAAATTTTCATATCACCACCCGTGCACGTGCCCATAATCATGATCCATCATAATAGATTAAATCCAAAACATTTTTTTCCATTCCTCCACCGCCAAAACTCTCTTCTTCTAATTAATCAAAAGTTTCCATCTCTCTCGCTCTTAAGACATCCAATTAGAAAACCAAAATTTTGATTCTCATAGCCAATTATGAATGCTTTCATCTATGTTATTTCCTAGGACTATACTATATTAGCCTCCATTCTTTGAATCTTCTCTAGAAAATCAGCATTCTCGATTTGACTATTGTCACTACATACATACCCTTCCCCTTGATAAGCTCCATAGTTGAACTAGTTTTGACATTGCTCATATGGGTACACATAGTGGTTCTAAATTTGATCATAAAACTGATCCGAAGGAGTTGTCAAGCTCATTAGAGGAAGATTGCACTGCTGTAAGTGTGAATTCCACTGTGGGAATGAAGCCCTAATTGCACAAATTCTTAGAATGGAAGCAAATGAAAGATATGGGAAGAAAATGGATGGAGATGGATGGAAGAAAAGGTTTGTAATTTTATAGAATGGTTCATTTAGACTAGATGGAGTCGTCAAATGTGTTTTATATGTGTCTCCAAAGGCTGAAATTCCAACATGAACACACTAACCTATTGAAAATGAAATCTACTTCAGATGTTGAACTGCAGTCCAGCTAAAAATCTAACTTCAAATTTTGTCCCACCTGGCATGCCAAAACTGTTATCACCGAATCACAACACCATCTAATTTGCACAAGTGTGTGTTCTTGAGCTCACGGTGTGACTGGGTAACATGGGAGTATCTCTCAAGTTGTGGAACTTACGGGCTTGAGATGATCCTCTGGAGAAGGTTGACTTCCTCTTGCTAATCCTAATGTTACAACTACTTTTAAAATAGAACTTATAGGGAACCAAGGATAGATAGAATGCATAATCAACCCAAAATCAGAAACTTCAATGTATTTAAACAACCAGTTCCTTCTGAATCATTCCCCATCGAGCGTCACTGCACTCCAAAAACTACAAGCTCACCACAAACACCACATAAATACTATTAATAAAGTGTTACCCATCACTGATCCAACACCTGCACAACATCTAACAACAACCAGGCATACCCCTGAAACCCTCATCAAATTGAATTCTTGTGTATCTGTAACTACCTACCTCCTCAACACAACTCATCTAACACTCTTCACAAACACCCCAAAATAAACACGTTATGTCAAATTAAAAAAAAAATTCTTATGACAATTGCATCGGCCGAATATCACCCACGAACCTCCAAAATTCATTCCACCCCCGCTGTACCTAAAAATGTTATAAGGTCATAATCCCACACGCATTCAACTACTTAACACAAAATAGAAAATCAACCATCTCTTTTGGGTCCGCACCCTTCATCTAAATCACTACTATACCTACCAACACACCTTTGAAAGTATCATCCAAAAGACTAAAATCCACCTCCCAAGTAATGTCTCCTAAAAATATCAAACCAAGTGAGACATCATCACCTTTGACGTCTGCACCAAAAGGCGACTATGCAGCAATGTTAGAAAAAAATCTTCAACAATTGCTCGTAGTTTTTTCCCCTCTCAAACCAGCTATCTCTTGAGGTTGGAAGCCATTCTAGTATAAGTTTAAAGCTTTATGTTATTACCATAAAATTTCGGGACACTTTATAGAATATTGTAAATCCTTTCATGCAATCGATAAGAAACTTGTAAAAAAATGTCTTCTTCCTCAAGAACAACAAAAATCGAAGAAACCTCACACAACATCTATAGCCACAGCTAAGGGACCATCAGATAAGGTTCTTCCTCATCAAGTTGACATTTTTCATATCACCACCCGTGCACGTGCCCATAATCATGATCCATCATAATAGATTAAATCCAAAACATTTTTTTCCATTCCTCCACCGCCAAAACTCTCTTCTTCTAATTAATCAAAAGTTTCCATCTCTCTCGCTCTTAAGACATCCAATTAGAAAACCAAAATTTTGATTCTCATAGCCAATTATGAATGCTTTCATCTATGTTATTTCCTAGGACTATACTATATTAGCCTCCATTCTTTGAATCTTCTCTAGAAAATCAGCATTCTCGATTTGACTATTGTCACTACATACATACCCTTCCCCTTGATAAGCTCCATAGTTGAACTAGTTTTGACATTGCTCATATGGGTACACATAGTGGTTCTAAATTTGATCATAAAACTGATCCGAAGGAGTTGTCAAGCTCATTAGAGGAAGATTGCACTGCTGTAAGTGTGAATTCCACTGTGGGAATGAAGCCCTAATTGCACAAATTCTTAGAATGGAAGCAAATGAAAGATATGGGAAGAAAATGGATGGAGATGGATGGAAGAAAAGGTTTGTAATTTTATAGAATGGTTCATTTAGACTAGATGGAGTCGTCAAATGTGTTTTATATGTGTCTCCAAAGGCTGAAATTCCAACATGAACACACTAACCTATTGAAAATGAAATCTACTTCAGATGTTGAACTGCAGTCCAGCTAAAAATCTAACTTCAAATTTTGTCCCACCTGGCATGCCAAAACTGTTATCACCGAATCACAACACCCTCTAATTTGCACAAGTGTGTGTTCTTGAGCTCACGGTGTGACTGGGTAACATGGGAGTATCTCTCAAGTTGTGGAACTTACGGGCTTGAGATGATCCTCTGGAGAAGGTTGACTTCCTCTTGCTAATCCTAATGTTACAACTACTTTTAAAATAGAACTTATAGGGAACCAAGGATAGAGAGAATGCATAAAATAAAACCTAAACTAAGAGAGGTGATGCACCAGAAAAAAGGGGTTTTTAATCACTTTACCCTTTCTACAAAACAGAGAAAGGGTGAGTTTTGTGAGGTTGTACAAGATGCAACATAGACCAAAACTACACCAATGCACTAAGGGGAGGATAGACAGTTGTATCACAACCAAAAATACAAAAAATCTCCATTCCTGTATAAACACAACACACCAAATCTATAATGACCAAGGGAAATATAGAGATCCTGCAAGCACAAAGAGAGGTAAGCTACAAGCAATGAACCATAGAGGCTGGACAAGATGTAGCACAAAAATAATTTATTGCTCCATATGAAGTTTACATAGTACAATGTTGCAGTAGGAGATGCATGAATCCATTAAAGATCTTAGAGGAAGGCTTGAAGCCCCAAACTAAGAAGGGACCATGGGAGGAGAAAAAATCAATAACTCCTTTTACAATGAGCCCCATGTTACAATTTATAGAATTAGAGAAGAGAGAGAATGTAAATCAGATTTGTCCTTCCCATCACTTGAAATTTTCCCAAATTAGGTGAAAATCATGAAATTAAATCGTTAACTATCATCCCACATTGATTTTTAACTTGCAACACAAAAAAATGGCTCCCCATTCTAAACCACTTGAAGTCTTTATTCTGAACTGGGATCGTTTTCTACATTTTCACCATGAATTCTCCATCAATATCTAAATTTATTTATATTTTTTTGTAGATATTGGATTCCTGATTCCAACGAGACCAATTTTGTGTGATTCCATTGAAAATTTCTCAAGTTATGAGCTTCTAAGAAGAGGTAGTTGTTTTAAGATTTTGCAAGGCTTAGCTTGATATCCACGGGATTGAGTAGTTAAAATCTTAGTTAGAAAAGACATTTGAATTATTTCTTCATCATTCTAATGATAATTTTACAATATATTAAATATCTCAACCACTTCCTCAACAACCCATGACCAACCAACATTGAAGTTTGTAGACCCAACATGGGCATCATTAAATTTTGCAAAGTATGTGCCCAAAAATGACCCCCGAGTCTGTTTTTGTAATTTCACACCATTAAATTAATTTGATGTGGAAAATAAATGAATTAATAATTTATTAATCTTCAATACATTTCTGACGATATGAATTTTTCCTTATTTCGATACCTGTATCAAAAGTTATGAGCATCTGAAGTTTGCACATTAAAAATTACACTTATGCAAATAGTTCCCCAGGTCCAAAATTTGGGCACTTATGGAAAAGGTTCCGGGGTCCAAAATTTTAGAACTTTGGAAAAGATTCCGAGGTCCAAACTTTGAGCACCTTGTCAAAAAGTTACCCAGGCCCGAAATTTTCTGCAAAGTAACTTGCAAAGGTAATATCTTGAGCTCCCGGATGAATTTTGGGGTGAACATTTATATGATTTCACATGGAAAAATCCCAATGAATCCAATAGTGATGGTCCCAAGGTACAATTTTGACTGAAACACCTCCAAATGACCCCAAAATCAACTGCAAGTGTTCTAAAACATGAAAATTATTGTTGAATTCTAGATTCACCATTGAAGCTCTGTTAACCTGCCCAAGTCCATCTCTCCCAACTTATTCATTTTTACTAGGGGTAAAAATGAATAACAATACCTTCTGGTACTACGTCATGCTCTTTGGACTTAAAAACATAGGAGCCACTTATCAATGCACCATGACATATATCTTCCACAATATTATCCATAGAAGAGTATGTTGATGACCTCTTAGGGAAATCTAAACAACGCAAAGATATTCTTTTCATCATTGAATAAATCTTCATTCGCCTTATTCAATATTTTCTTCGCCTTAACCCTACCAAGTGTGTTTTCGGTGTTATCACCAGTAAACTCCTAGGGTTCATTATATATATCTGAAGCATTGAAGTAGACCCAGCCAAAACAAAATCAATCATTGAAATGCCTCCTCCATCAAAGCTTAAACAACTGCATAGCCTCCAAGGTAAATTTTTGTCTATCTGATGTTTCATTTCTCAATTATCTGACCATTGTGAACCATTTCATCATATTCTCCACAAGGATGTTGATTTCAGATCATTCCTTAATTGTCAAAAGGCTTGCGATGATCTCAAACACTACCTCTTATCACCACCCGTGCTTATACCTCCTTGTAAGGGGGAGTCATTCTATCTTTACATATCCACCACAAATCATGCCTTAGGAGCCATGCTCACCCATCATGATGACCAAGGCCTCGAACAAGCCATCTATTACATAATTCACACACTCCCTGAATATGAACCCCATTATACCGAAGCTGTAAAATTATGTCGCACCTATACTTTGTAACCTCTAAGTTGCGCCATTATTTCCTCAATCACAAAGCTTACATTGTCACCAACTTCAACCCACTCAAAACCATGCACTCTAAATTGTATCATAGTGATCACATAACTCGGTGGCTTATGCTTATGACTGATTTTTACCTTGAATTCATATCACAAAAATTCATTAAGGGTCAGGCCATTGCAGATCAGCTTGTGGAAGCACCTCTTCCTGATAATCAACTTCTTCACAAATAATTTCCCGACGAATCTATCAACACCATCGACAAACATGAATTCACACCTATCAAAATGACCCTCTTCTTTGATGGATCTAAATTCCAGTAAGGGGGAGGGGCTGGTATCATCATCATACCTCCCTGGTGGAATCCTATTCTATTATCATTTAAACTTAACTTTGAGTTCACTAATAACATGGAAAAATACAAAGCCTTAATTATGGGTCTTCAGACCACTATCATGTTAGGCATTCAAATCTTAGAAATCTACGGAGACTCACAACTCGCCATTAATCAAATCAAAGGAGATTATCAATGTAAAAATGTAATCTTGCAAAAATATAAACCCAATGTTGAATTTCTCCTTGAATCATTCAATCATTACACCATCCAAACTATTCCACAGTCTTATAAAAAGTTTGCAGACACTGTGGCCTCTTTAGGATCACTTATCCCCTTATTAACTAAAGAATCAAATATAACTCTAAACTATTCATAGTCATCCATAGATTAGATCAACCCTCACGTGAGAATAAACTCCCTTCTATTAACACTATAGACAATCATCCGACTAATCTATGGTAATCTCAAACATTCGACTTTCTTTCGAAATCTAAAATTCCCCCCGACCTATCATGAAATGCTAAACGATCATTTCTTCAATGCTCCATTCGCTATGTCATTATAGGTTTTATCTTGTATAAATATGGTTTTGATGTCCTTCTATTAATATGCCTTAAATATCATGAATATATCAAAGCAATCCAAGAATTCCATCACGGTATATGCGGTGAACATTTCAGTGATAACGCCATCGCTAAACGTGTCGTACGACTTGTCTATTGAATTGGTCTACCATTAATCAAGATTGTTGTGCATACGTCAAAAAGTGTTTCAAATGTCAACAACATTTGGACTTCATCCATGTTCCCATTCAATCTTTTCAACCCTCTCATGACCTATGGCCCTTCAAATAATGGGTATTAGACCTCATTGGTATTATCAATCGTAAATCATCCCAACAACATCACTATATCATCAAACCCACTAAATTTTTATAAAAATGGGTTGAATCCATCCCCTTGACTATAAATAAAGCAAATCAAATCATAAATTTAATTTATCTATACATAATATGCCACTTTGGTGTTCCTGGAAAGCTTATCACAGATAATGGAAAATCCTTCAAAAACAAGGATGTTAAGAAACTCTGGGACACCTTCAACATCAAACTTAGTTTTTCATCGCATACTATCCCCGAGAAAATGGATAGGATGAAGCCTAAAAAACACTTAATAAAATTCTCATGAAGATAATAGATGACACAGGTAGGAATTGGCATCTCCAAATCCCGTTTTCTCTCTAGGCTTATCGAACTAACATTCGTACCCCTATAGGTGTTACACCATTTTCACTATTCTATGGCTTTGGGGTGGTTCTACCCTGAGAAGTTAAAATTTCATCACTCTGTGTATCGCTCAAATACTTTATCCCTGACAAAGAATATAGGCAAGACCACCTAACACAATTAGATTTATTAGATAAAAACATTTAACATCCCTCGAATATCATCAAGACTATCAAGAATGCATCAAACATGTATATAATAAACATGTAAAAGAGTGTGACTTCAAAATTGGTGATCTCTTTCTCAAAGAAAATCAAAATGTCATTACTTTAGAACGGAGTAAACGTGGAAATTTTTCCCCTAATTGGATCAGTCCATACATCATTACTCACAAGTATGGTTCGGGAGCGTATCTCTTAGCCTCCCTTGATGGTATACCCAAAAAGGAACCTTTAAATTCCTACACTTGCGGCCTTTATATTGTTAACCTTTGATCATCATAACAGTAATTACATCAAAGATCTTAATCCTCCATCAACCAATCATTTTCTCTTTGTAATGATTTGAAAGTATGGGGTCTTCTGTCACTTTCCTTACAAACCTTAAAGATGAGCACCATGGATCTATTCATCGCATATTTTATTTGGACAAGTTCCTCCTTAGCGGAAACCCCAAAATCATTACATCCTCATACCTTTTACCAACTAAAAATATGTCATGGGACATGTATGTGTAGGTTGTATACACATCCCTTTCCCCTTCTTGAAACAATCTATTAGGGTCTTTCCCTTAACTCAAAATAAAATTCAAAAATATTTATGGATGTTTCCTATCAAAGTCATAAATACAATAGACTGATCCCTCGAAGGACAACTATTCCAAATATCAAAATATTATTGTAAAAAATAATAGTACACTGATCCCTTGAAGGACAGCCACCCATCAATATATAGACCGATCCCTCAAAGGATGGCTATCTCTATAAAAAAACAAAAATCAAAATCGTAGACCACTCCCTCGAAGGATAGTTACCTATGTAAAAAGGCTTCCTGCATCGATCAACCTTTAAAAGGTCAAAAAGCATCCTAGGAAAGCTTCCCGCATCGATCATCTTTCCCGTAAAAAAAAACTTCCTGCATCGATCAGTTTGCGTCAAAAATAAAAATGTGTATAGATGGGGCATTTCTCTATGAAATTGTTGAAAAGGATAACCCTCTCTCCCACATCAATCTACACATGTCAAACCCCTTTCATGCCCTAGGAAGGTACACCTCATCACCATGTCTATATAGTTAAGATCCCATGTGTAACTACCCACTGATGGTCTCATTTTAACATTGTTAAAGGATAAAAGTGCAAGTGCTTTCAAATTCATATACCCATCACGTATGTATCAAACCCAATATCAAAGAAATCATTCCATTTTTTACTCCTATGTTTTTAAGATACATTTTGATAAAATTTCGGATCATATTTAAAGTCACGTCAAACTCATGTTAAAAAATTCACATCACATAAATTTTTCATATTCAAATCCCATGAATATCAAATGAAACATTAAGCACATGAATCAACACATACATCATAATCAACACATAAATCATAGTCCAAACCACATCATATATATATATAGATAATCAAAGTCTCAAAATACATCATCAAGGAGTCCCCTCACTCAGTGTATCACAAAGCTATATATCAAGGCTTCACAAAGAGTCGTGTACATATCCAAACACAAATGCACATAACAACTAGCCAATGAACTTGAAACCTGCGAGGAACTGGCTAACACGAACAACACTACCATCACCTTCCTACACACCACCATCACCCCCAACTCCTCCATCTAGTTCTTAAGGTGGATGAGCTACACTCCCTACACTATCACTAGGAACTTCTCCTTGATGTGCCAAGTGATTAGCATAGAGAACTGCATTAGGAAAATTATGTATCACCATATCCTCATAATGAGCTAATTCTACTCGCAAATACAGATAATGAGAAGAGTTAATCATGCCTAGGGCACCCATCTAACTACTAGCTTGGGCACAAGCCGCCAACTCCGCACCTGATATTGAAGATCCTATAATACTGAGAGCCCTTTTCAGGGTCTCGCATTGTTGTCTATATCAATCCTGATCAATAGTGTCCTGCGCCAACTACACTCTAATTCCATCCCGCTTAGAAATAGCACCATCTCTCTCACCAATAAAAGTAGCCCTCACACCAATCAAATCATCTCTCTCCCTCCACAAACTATTTCTCTCACCCTCCAATGTGGCCTTCTTAGCCATCAAATATGAAACTATTACCAACATATCCTCCTTGTCTTCATCACCCTCCTCATCATCACTAGCATCAACAACCTCTTGTGTTCCCTCTACTCGAGCACGCACTCTCCTCCATCTCCGAGTCAATCGGGCTCTCTCAAACTCTGTATATGCACTATTCCACCATCACCTGTAACCAACAGTCACTCCATCAACATCAATCGGCACTAAGTCACCATTCTCATCTAAACCCATGGCTCCTTGCTCATCAGCTATAATAGGAGTTTGTCCCACAACTGGCTTGAGAGTGTCCAAATCTCCCTCATCCCATCTATACAATACTGGAGCCTGAGGCACATCCTGTATCAAACCAAACTAACATCTAACCTGGATAAATATGACAAGTGCCCACTCTCCCCCTCGCCTCCCCTGCACCCAGTACTCCTAGTGTAAACCATCAAGCTCACGCTCACAACTTGGCCACACTGGAAAATCAACATATGGTCTCCATACAACATCTCCAACATGTAACCCTATAAAAATCTCTTTGTAATGGGCCTCCTTCCTCTTCCCCCTCGACCACCCCACATCCCCTCACCATCCCATAAAACTAACTAATATGCCAATCAAAACTACACCTCCCCATGGAAAACCATGCAGACGAGCTCTAGTCATGTGCTCGAATGCCCAACACTATAACATAAATGCAAGATCTATCCCAAACCTCTTGTGGACTCTCCAAGCCCACAACTCCCTATATGTTTGTGCTAATAATGCATGGGGCCAAACAAACATAGTGTGATGCTCCATCATCACTTCCACCACTCATGTCACCATCCATGGGAATCTCCCTCCTTCAGAATCAAGAAAAGAAAAACACAAGATACCCATCATCAACATAGTCATCCATGTACATCCCTCTCTCTGTGCAGAATAGAGAGACTGATAATACAATCCCCCGGAAGTATATCATACATCATCTACATCATATCCATATAATCTCCTCATCACATCCTCTCTTCGTCTCATCAAAACAATAGATACCCTCTCCATTAACTGGCAATCTCGTAATCCTATGCGTATCCTCCACAGTGACCGTGATCTCACCTGTTGGTAACCAAAATGTACAGGTGGTTGGATCCCATCTCTCCATCAATGCCAACAATAATCCCTAACATCTGTGAATGTGTCTATAATATTGCATCTCTATGAATCCCACCTCCTCCACATGACTCCAATCATCATCCGACATATCCTCCCGTACCTTCGCTAAAATCAATGGAATCCTATCTCAAATAGTCAACTTCGCCATCACCTGCAATCATAAAAAATACAAAAACACACATTAGAATCCATATTTATTACAAAAATCATCAAAATACATAGGTCGCTATCTAAAAAATCTTGTCGCAACAAACACAGACAAATCGTCAGTGATTCACTTGAATCGTTGGCAATGGACCTAAATCGCTGGCAATCAACCAAATTACTCGACAAAAGGGGCAAATGTAGACACTCAAAATATGCACCACTAATTCCCTCATCATATACACCATCTTCTCAACTATACTAAAACAAAGTCAATATTTAATTCATACATATCTTATCCTAAGTCTAAAAACCCCCATAATATTTACTCCACGTAAATATTCCTCTCACACCATCCCACAGCTGTAAAATCTCTTTTTACCTCTTAAAACCACCCAAAACCACTTCGAAACTAAAATCAAACAAAAAAATCAAATCAACTATTTATCAACAATCCTACAACCTTCTTAACATCCTCACCTCATCCTCCAACATCACCTTAGTCATTTACCTACATCCCAAACCAAAAACCCCTGATTAGAAGTGGTTTCAACAACTTTTGTAGTTGTTTCCCCATAAAAAGTGGATCGACGGTGATTCAACCGAATTGCCAATGATTAAAAATAACACTTTTGTGATCTCCCTTAGGGATCTTCAATATGGGATCTTAGACCTCCCTGTCACTCTTGCACTTCATTTCTCGACACTACTTTATCTAGGACATCTTCAAGAATTACCAGGCATCAACACTAATCATTTTCAAGCATCTTGGTGATCATTTTCATCACTCAAACTTCAAGCAAAGCCATAGGACAACAAATCCACTCAGATCCTTCCCACTAAAGATTTGAAGCATCATTTAGCTCCAAATTCACTCAAAGGTATTCTTCCAATTCTGTTTATCCTTTTTCAATCATAGCAAACTTTTAAATTGGTCAAAACACCATTTATAACTTTAAACTCTTGTTTTTGTCAAAATTGTCAAAAATCACAGAAATCGCTAGCGATTCACCCTAATCGCTAGTGATTGGCCTAAATTGTTGGCGATTCCTATCAAAATAATCTTTTTATCAATTTATCATCTTTTTATCATATTTTATCAAATTCTCTGCATTTAACTTGTTATTTCCAAGCATGGCTCTCTATTAGATGGCAGTTCCTGGTCGTTCACATCCAATTACCAACATTTACCATCTTCCTATTATTCAAGACCTTTTCTTCTGGGAACAATACAACATCTTACACGAGCTGACACTTTGCGCTATTTGGTTCACTATCGACGAAGAAGACATTGAGGATAAATTTGAATTCCTTCACAAAATCCAACAAGAGACTGAGGATTTCTGGTACAACTACTTTGAACGCGTACAAATTGCATCACCCTCGCTTGGGCCACCTTTGAAGCCGCACATGACTTACCTTTCAATTTGGAGTTCGAGGGTTTCTCATCTGCTACCCATATATCTATATTATATCTTTGTCTTTATCTATATCATTATCAATTCACTTAATTGTTACAAGACGAGTTGACATCCTCCAAGGAAGTCCCTTTGGATTACTGGAATCGGCCTTTGCCAAGCAACTCATCTATTCATTTGTCTAATCCTTTCTGTTTAGTGTCTTTGAGCGCAGGTTGCTTAGCAGGACATGACAACTTGTACATTCATTCGGTCCAAACAATCTCGATCAAACATCAACTTCAACATCCATCTTCGTGGGTATTGGTAAACCCCACCGTCTTTTGAGGTCGGTTTTGTTTTTATTGTTTCACTTCATTAATTTAAAGTAGGAAAGTAAAAACATATGTGAACAAGAAGATAAGAAAGCATTAAATAAAGGTGGGTGAGAACCTAAGGATGGTAAATAGGGTGTTTAGGGAGTATAAAAAATGTTAATAATAGGTTTAGGGATAATTAAGGGCGATTAGGGATGTTTAGGGAAGACAAATTGATTATGTGATTAGGATATGATTAAGGTGGAAAATAACAATTAAATGGATAAATGAAATTTAGGAGGGAAAGGGGAGTTTTAAAGAGAAGAGAGGTATATATGTAGAAAATGATGACAAAGGGGAGCGAACGCAAGTTGAGGGACAAGGGATACCAAAAACGGGTTTCTACAGGAATGTGATGTTATAATGTATATGGGTTGATGGAGATAGTGAAATGCGACACACATCCCCCTTAGTTGGATTGGTTTAATATATTGGGAAAATATGTAACTTGTGGAGTTATGTATATTGGGTAATGAGTCATCCTACGCTAGGATTGGGTGTTACCCACTCATTAAGAATAATAGAGGTCTTTACAAGGGAGGTGAATATCATTTTAAAGGATGTCAAGTATGTGGCAAGTCTTCTATTTAGTAGAAGGATATTGGAGGTGTTCTCCTCGAAGTGTCATCCTCATGTGGGGAAATCTTGTCAAGTTATTCCTTTAGGAGAATTGTATGGTGTTGTCGTACATTTTAAAGTTACTTATTCTATAACTATATGCATTGGATATTAGGGCATTTCAATCCATAAATGTAGTTTGTGTTGTGTGATCTTCATTCTATTCTAAATATTGTTGTGATTATTTGCACTATTTATATTATTTATGTGAGGATCTCAACATTTGTTGTAAGGAGATTTTAAAAAAAAAAATCAAGCCACAAAAAATGAGGGAAAGGATAAGTGTGCAAACATTTTCATATGTTATTTATTAATCTTTTCTTTACTTAGAAGGACCACTTCCATTGTAACATCATCCTATTGACATAAGATTATTTATGTTCTAGATATTGTTGTGATTATTTGGAGTATCTTAACATGTTTTGTAAGGAGATTTTTTTTAAAAAGAATTGTCAAGCCACAAAAAACGAGGGTAAGGATAAGTGTGCAAACATATTCATATGTAATTAATCAACCATTTCTTTAAGGAGAAGGAGCACTTCAATTGTAACATCATCCTATTGACATAGAATTACGATCTATTATATTTATATGGATCGCAACTTCTAACCAAAGAAATGACAATTTGCTATCTAAATCGTGATGTGAAATTGAGGCTATCCTTGTTTGACTCTTCCTTGATGCAATATCAAATTTGAACCAATATTTAGGAGTGGAAAAAAAAAGCTAAAAATGTTAAAATAATACATAAAAGAGCAACGACTTTCCAATTATATATTTACTCTTCATTGAGCTTTAAGAAGACTCTTATTCGCATAATAAATGGATATTTGTGGCACTCTTTAACTTTAAAGAGAATTTTTTTAGTATTATCTTTGTTTAGCTATAAAATAAGGGGCTGACCTCCAATTTAGTTTAAATAGTAATATGCCTTTTAAGAATTTTTTTGTTGAGTTTTATTATTATTTTATATTAAAATATTATGTTAAAGTTTTTTCAATCTAGAAGGGTAAAACGTTAATTTTCAGCAGTAAATGTATTTTCCTTTATTAGATTGAATCTTAATTTTGAATCCATATGAAAAACAAATGAATCAATTTTTTTTGGTGCTAAAATGAATGAGTGTAGTTAATTTGAGGTAATGGGATATTTTTGAAAGTCTCCGATAAAGAGATTTATATTTTATTTTTTTAGCCACAAAATAGAAAAGAGGATATTTAATATGCAAACATATTCATCCACAACCATGTATATTTCTATGGATCAGTCTTCGAACTAATATAATAACGAATATTTTAATTCTTCAAATGCAGTATTAAAATTTAACTAATATTTGAGAAACAAATCAATAAAAACAAATTTTAGAAATATTTACTTAATATAAAGAACATTTTTAACAAGGGGAAAAAAACTATATTTTATGGAAATGAAATATATTTAGATATAAATTATAGATCAAATCTGCTCTGAAATTACCTCTACATAGGTACATACCTTTTCCCTGAAAATCCTCTCTGGATTCCAAAAGAAAGACCCATTTTTATGGAACTTTTTGAGTTCAAAACATGATATTCGTGCTAAAATAAAAGTACATTATAATCTTTACACTATTCTCCAGGTGGTTGTTACCTAAGTCTTTCTTTTACTTACCCAACAAGTCAAGGAATCCAGAGGCATTCAGGGTTCAAAATGCTCCAACTGGATGCTGTTATCCTTGAGAGGCATATATTCCCCAAGATAAGCCTCCAAATGATCCGACAGAGCCGATTTATCAATGCTTTCATGGTGGAAAGACTTACAAACAAAGTAGAAAACGCTCTGTACCAACCACCACATCAAATGAACCAGGCACTGCAACACAACCAGCAAAACTCCATTAGCACCCCTCTCCCCAACCCCGATCCCGTGCTCGTTTCCATGCACAACTCCGTAACCGAAAAACCCCCCAATCATGCCCATCACAATCAAATACAGAACATTAAACGCCAGAGCCGTGCCACGCCTTCCCTTGATGAGATCCTTGCTCTTCTTCATCGCCCCAATTCCGTACCTCTCCTCCAGCACAGACACCACGCTGGCAACCTGCCACACCATGCTGATGTACACGTGGACGGAGAAAGACACGACGGCAATAACCAGAACCCCCAGAAAAAACCCTCCGCTGTTCAGATTATCCCTTCCGATGATCAATATCCACCAAAACAGGGAAAAAAGCACCGCCACATAGTACGCGAACATGATGATGAAATACCAGAGGAAAGTGACGATGAGGCGCTTCCAAACCCTAGGGACGACGCTCATGACCTTTCTGTAGGACAATTCCCTGTGCGTGTAAACGCTTGCCACGGTGTGCACCACGGCCGCCGTGGACAGCAGCGAGAATGCCAACATGGCGGTTATGTATGCGGCTTCGAACAGAAAAAGCTCCCCCAATTCCAAATAGATCGTGTGCAGGGTTCTCTCTTCCGCAGGGGTGCCCTCCTCCATTCGCAGCAACAATTTGTTCAAAATTATTTTCTTGAACAGGGGCTCTGAGATCAAACTGTGCCCCAAAATTACGAAGGACAGAGGCAGCAGTAGGGTTAGGGTTATTTCCCCGAGTAATTTCGCGGCGGCGCGCAGAATTTTGAAGGCCTCTCCTACCACTCCGATGATGTCCAGGAACTGCAATTCTGCTAATTCTCTCTCCATTGGAATTTTTTGTGCTGCAAATCTGGTGCGATTTGAAAATCGTGGGGTTTGAGAGGGATTCCGAAGTATATATTTTACAAGGAAGGGGATTCAGCCGGCTTTGGTCAATAATCGATACCGACTAGGCGCTCTTGTTCTTTGTTGTTGGCTACGGAGAAAATTGGCGTGGAGAAAATTTCAATGCACGCCTCTTTCATTGATGTTTCCTCTGTAATTTTCCTTCATTAGGTCATCTTTCTTGACGAGATCCGCCATTGACTTCTCCTTGGCGTATCCGACGGGTGGGGAATCAGTTTATTTATAAATTAAACTTAAATTCAGCCCATTTTTAATACATTTAAATAAAGTTTTTTTTTGTAGGATAGAATTTTATGGTTTTGAAGTCATCGATACAGCAAATTAATTAAAACGTAGTTTATATTTAACATTTAGTTAAATAAGGGGTTTAGAATTCGGCGAATTGAAGAGCGGAGTATATCAATTAAGTATTTGTTAAATGCTAAAATTATAACGATAAAAATAGAAGAAGCATGCCATTGAATTGACAATTAGACTTGTAGTATCGAGGAAAACTTATAGTCTCATTCATTTTTTAAATAATTGATATTTTTATATTGAGGGATATTATAATTAGAAAAGTACAATAACATCCAAACTATAGACCCACCAATGGTGAAAGTCTATCATACAAAAGCAACACAAGCAACCATTCAAAAAGTGTTATTGAACGTAGTTAAAAGACATGGTCAACTATTGTAAAGTTACTAAGGGTGATACAAAAACTTGTTACCATTGTTGATCTTAAGGAAAGTATTTATGTAAACGTTGATTGCTTGAATATTTTTTGGATAGGGTTTTATGGTTATTCCCAAGGTGTATTGGCTGAACTTTGAGTTTTTTCATTTGTCTAACCAAGTTTTCATTGGTAAGAAGGGTAGACTGCATGATTTGATACATAGACGGACACTATAATGCAAAATTAGAGTGAAGTCTATGAGCTCCAACAGATTTAGAAATAATACTCTTATACATACATGCATATCTATTTTTCCACGTGCTTAATGATTAACTATCTGAATGTTTCACGGATCACATCCGTAGATATCTTCATCTCCATAAGTGCATGCTTCCAAGGTTCAACAGGAAAAGATGTTGCACCATGTTGCATCGGTGGTTCTTGTCATTGATGTCATTGGCATTTATGGCAAAGGGAGAGTGCAAAAGCATGCATATCAAGTTGTTCTTATGATGCTCAGAGGTTTAAGGTGGTTCAAGGTGGTTTCAGGTGCTACAAGCTCATTCTGGCAGGTGGTTGGTCTCTGAGGTTAACGTATAGGTGATAGGAACATGGGAGAAGCTTTGGGAGAGTGTCTATAACATGTGTGAGTGTAAGTTAGGCTCATCTCATCTCTATGAGTCTTGTTTCTATACTGCACAGAAGTTGGTCTTGAGAAGTGACATTGTTCTTGTGTGCAAATGAGATGGGATGGAAAATTTCAGAGCTATTATTGTCAAAAAAATCATGGGAGATGCTAGAGGAAGGTGTCCTTGAGCTTCATGCAAAATTTCAGGTCCTCAGGAGGTCATTTGAGAAAGTTGTGTAAGTTTTTGCAAAACTGGTCTGTTGAAAAGCTTATTTTGAGCTGTCTGACTTCTTAGCAGTCATGTAAAAATATAGTGTCTCCTTCAGATAAATCATAGAAAGAATTTTTGAAGAGGACTCCAAGCATGAACTAGTGCAAAAAGTTTCAAGTCATTTGGACTTGTCATTGAAAAGATATGAGCAATTTTTGTGAAGCAGTTTTTCTTCCTTCTGGACTGTGCTCTGAATCGATAAGAAGAAGAAGATGAAATTGATCTCCAAATCTTGTTTGATCACTTCTAGAGTGTTTTTTAGTTTAGTCATGATGTTTTCTATGCTCAAAAGGTGTTTTGAAAAGTCATTCTCCATGAAGATGTATATAGTTATTCAGGTCAGTGATCTTACTTGAAGGGTGCTCTTGGTTTGAACTTGCTTAAGATGCCAAAAGTTGTGGTATTGCTTTCAACAAAGGCCCAGGCTCTCTTCTCATGTCATTTTCAAGGTATTTGTTCATCTAAGGTGGTTGCAAAATGAAGATGAAGCTTGTAAGTCCTTCTCACCATGTTGTCCTGGAGTCACCAAGACTTGACTTGCTCACACTAAGTAATTCTCCATTTAAAGTGCAACTTCAAGCTGGTTCAAGTAATGTTTCTCTCACATTGAAGTCGCTAAGTGCTCTCATGGTTTATGATTGCTCATGGAGATCAAGTTTAAGATGTGCTTCAATTGCTCCTTGCTCAAATAAGGTTGTTTAGTCATTCATCTTAAGCATGAACTATACTTGCTAAGTTTTTAAGCTGTCCTAAAGGCTCCTTGAAAATCTATTACTGGAAAAGGTATGTATGAAGGTTCTTGTCTCATTTACAATGCATCTTAAGTGTTGAATCAAGTATCTAAGCTTGACATTGTGTGACTGTTGTAACAATGTTAGTCTTTCTAGAGGTATGTAGACTGTTTTTCTTGCTTGCTAGAGATGTTTATATAAAATTCAAGAATGGATGATGCTCGGAGAAGGTGAAGTAGGGTGGCACAAGTCCACATAAGTTTAAAGCTTCGAATTTCATTATATAATGAGAAAGAAATCACATTTTTGGAGCTACTGGGCAAGACAGTCTTCTACACCCTGATCTAGGGTTTTCTTGAATTTCTTTTGCTTCGTTCTCACTTTGTCACCAATGAAAAACCACAAAATTTCGGATACATCTCTATGAGGTATACAAGAACCAGATGTAAAAAGAATTTTGATGAATAGTCAAACATAGGAAGATAATTCCTTAACAAAATTTTTGGAACTCATGCTCAGACTGGCAAATCAAAATTTCCTTCACTGTTTCATAAAACTGTTCAAATCAAATCATAGATTGAATCTCGTTCTAAGGAAGGTAAACAAATTGTAGAAAACCTCTTGATGTTTTGACTAGATTCATTCTCTTCGATAGCAAAGTTTTCTTCAACAGTGAATTGTAACAATGCATTATTCATGCAAAAGGAAACTTGGAGACATTATTGGTGCCTTGAGAAATATTTTAAAGATGTTTTTGACCTTTGTAATGCACAAAAGAATCTAATCTTTTGAAGTTCAGTGGAAAGGATGATCTCATGAAGTTTGATAGAAATTGGAGGCATATGTGACTCAAGCTCTTTAAGATCAAATTTTTGCAAACTTGAAGAAGCCTAAGAGGCACAAGGAGTTGAAATTTGAATAGTCATCTCTTCTAGTTCAAAGCAGGAAGGTGAGAGGCCATTTAGTTATTTTTGGTGTTAAAACAAATGATGATAAATTGGAATAATCTCTTTTTACAAAAATGAAAACCAAAATGTGAAGAGCTAAAAACATGTAAAGCTTGAATAAGGAAGTTGAAAGGTATGCTTGTCTTATTCTATACAAAAAGTTAAAAAGCCTTTGGACTTCCAAGGTGCACGATGAGTTGGAAGTTTGAAGAATAAAGTGTGCTCTTGGGTTTTAAAAAGAGTGAAGATGTTCTTTAAGAGGGTGTTGTTGAGCAATGCGATATATGATGCTGAGACAGAGAGGACTAAAAAACAATAAATGTGACTTGTGAATGAACAATGTACTGAGGCACATTCAAGAAGAAAAGAACAGTGAGACACAACTGTGACATAGGCTAGTAAGATATACGAAATGAACCAAGTCTGAGAATACTTATACAAAATATAGGGGCAATAGACTATGAAATGGGGGAGAAAGCAACATAGTACAATGAAGCAAATATAGTGTGTATGCAAATTGTGCAGAGAAAGAGTTTTCGTTTTTTTGATAATAAGAATGTAAAAAGTGTGACAGGAATTGGAGAAACTAGAGATAAGATTGTGAATCAAACTTGACAAGAATTCGAGGGCTAAATTGATAGAACAAATATAGATGTGCCTAAACATAGATAAATGAGTCGAGAACAAAGATAAATGTTAGAAGAACAAAGATAAATGGGCTAACAAAGTGTGAATGTAGGAAGTTCTTTGAAAATCAGGTCTTATGAATAAAGAATCAAGGGTATATGATTCAAGGCTAGGAGCAAAGTGATCATGAAGAGGATGGAGTCAAGAGTAAAACTGAGAAGCAAAGAAAGAGAGCCAATTTAGGGTCATTATAAGTTGTGCAAGACCGTAGACCAAGAGTAACCAAATTAATCAAATAAGTCTAAGTGGAAACATAGTAGTTGGGGAGTTGAAGCTTCATTGTGAGTTGAAGCTCACTAAAGATCAGTTATGGCTGATTGAATTACAGGGGGTTGAAGCCTCCAGACTAAGTAACAACTTGGTCAAATTGAGGAGTAACAGCTCTAGGTTGAGTTGAAGCTCAACCTTGAAATTAATGTAACAAAAGTAGGACAAATTGGTCCTAAACATAGTTCATAGTTTTAGTGGGTTTTCTTCCCATTTTGGGTTTCCCACATTAAACCTTGTGTCATTGTGTACTCTCTTGCAAATTGCTTGTGTGTGTGTTTATGGCTTTATCATATCAAATTTAAGAAGGTAAATTTGTGAAGACACTGATTCACCCCCTCTCAGTTTCCTAGTTTCCAACCTCAGAATGCATGTAAATACTGTTGAACTTCAAGCCAAATAACTTTAACTAATTTGTTAATCCATCAAACATGTAAAATTCCCTTTATTTTTGTAGAAAGAAAAAGAAATTTTGATATCCTTAATGAATTTAAGCATTTAAGTTATAGGATGTTTGTATTGAAGCAATCCCCATGTCAATAACTAAGCAATATGATAAGTTTTGGAGTAGCAAATGTCATTAAAAATTTCATCAAAACTACATTTCTGTTTCATATTTAACCACTTCTTACAAGACATGACAATCAAAAGTTGAAGATGGTAATCTCTAAGGGGATATTTGTCCTATCAAGATCTATTAAGACATCTCTAACCTTTGACAAAATTGCATAATATTGTAGATGATATCTTGATTAGAAAATTATCTATCATTAACCAACAAAATGATGACGATAATGATTTTGGTGTCCTTAACAGTAAGCTAATTTTTTTTAGCAAAGGTCAAGGACACCATTCCATAATATGAGAATGTCAAATATCTTTGAAAGACCTAATCCCCTTGTTAAATTTTTTTAAACGACTTTAACGTCTTTTCTAAAGGTAATGGAAAGTTGCTAATAATAATCAACCTATTTCACAGTATCAAGGAAATCATAAAGCTTATACCATGTTTAAGAGAGTTGTGCTTACAACAAGAAGTTAAGAGACTTCTTTTCATGCCATTTGAATGTTGTTAACATGAGGTGAGCCTTAAATATTTAATAATTTGAATTTCAAAACCTTTTCATAAATATTGAACCTAGAGCCATTTTCCTTCATAACAACAAGCTTAAGACAATTCATTTGAAGGATTTTCCATGTTTCATTCACGCTTAGGGATCTAACCATCCACTTGGCAATAAAGAAATTTTTGTGGATTCCAAGAATCAATGATATGGAGCCTGTTGGTCCGAAAATCTATCGGGAGGGCAGATCTATGGATAGACGAGCCAACAGTGTGCAGGGCATAGCCCCTCTTTGAGACAGCAAAGCAAAACTGGTTTATTACTATTCTACCAACAAGAATCTGTGCAAATCTTACAGTTTTCTACCTTCAGGGGTTTGGGATCTCATCCCATGAGAAGTATTTCCGAAGAAGAATAAGAAGGAATGAAGGAAGAAATGGAAGAAAAGATGGATCTGAAGGGAGAAAAGAAATGAATTCCAAAGTAGAAGGGTCAGAGGGTTTATGTTTTGGGCTAGTAGTAAACAGAGCCAAACTTACTCACATAAACAAACAAAGTAATACTGATGAACAAATGACAGAAAAGTAGAGATAGATCCAACAGAATAAACATGCAGATCTAACTTAAGAAAGATCTAACACATAACACAAAAATTTAGCACAAAGTCTCAATTTTGTATTAATAAATATTCTGTTACAAAAAGTACAAAGCCTTTTCTTCTCACTTCTATTTTTTATCTAAAAAATGTCCACCACTGAATACAACAAGTATCCAAGTATATATAGAAGGAGAAGGAGAAAGAAGGAAAAAAGGAACCAACAACTGATTTACAAAATATCTAAAAGTCAACTGTTGACTTTGGGGTAATTTAGTGGATGACAACATCCCATGGTGCAACATGGATGATGTCATCATTTGTGCCAACATTCTTTTAAATATTTTACAAAAATGAGATAAATCCCAGGAGGAGGGAGTCTATTCATCGTCATCCCGTGGCTGGAAAGGAGTATCCTGCTTCTGGTCAGGAGAGGAGATGTGAAACTGTGCTCAATACTCCATGAACTTGCTAATCATCTTTTGAAGTTGATCCTGAGCGGGACCCTTGGTGTGATCTCCGATGACTTTGCAAGTCTCCCGTTCATCCCTGAGTCTTTCTGGGAGTTTGAAGTATTCATTACCTGCCTCCATCAGGTATCCAACAAAGTTGCAGTAGGCCAGAAGGTTGTTGATAGATTCTATATCAAAAGCGGCCTCTGACGCCAAACCTTGCGACACGATCTCCTTAAAGAGCCGAATTGTATCATCTGCCTTCCTCAGGGTGTAATCTGCACCGAGTAACCCTGAAGACATCCTCAAGATGATTTGCTCCATTTGATGCATGGCCTCCAGGGCTTCCTCCTTGATTTTGTCTATTTTCTCCAAGACAAACTCCATTTGATCAACCCGATAATCCAAAGCAGCAAGGACCTTGTTGGGTGCTCGTGGGTGATCAAAGATGCCGAACTTCACCAAGTCATCGACTGGGAAATCGAGCATCTTTTGGAATGTCTCATGTTACAACCTGGCATGGTCCAACTCTTCGGAGATAGGCCCTGTTATTGCCTGGAGTTCATTGTTAGCCTGATCTATATTGTGATAAAGCTCTGTGAACTTTGTTATCACTTCCTCACTATCTTTGAGGATTTGGTCTCTCTAGGTAGACACTGCCATACCTTGCTACCAATCTTGGCGTACTTAATTATCTTCTCCTAACTAAGGGCTTTAGGAGTTTTGGTGATAGCTAAAGGAGGTGCACTACCCATAGGGCTTGGAGAAGATGTTTGTTCTGTTCTTTCAATATCCTCTTCTCTTCCTTTGCTTCCTGAAGCTTTTTGCAAAGGGCATCCACTGCAGATAAGGCCTCTCCTTGTAGTATTTCTGAGGATGTTCCCATTGTGACCTGAGTCACTGTAAAATTTGTAGGAGACAAATCTTTTTTTATCCTTTGTGGGATCAGGGTATGCGATCTCCATCACTCTTTCACCTGAAGCACTTTGAGAGAAGCGGGTTATAGCATTTTTCTTCTTAGCTCCTTTAGTTTGAATCACGGAGAAGTCCATAGGTGCAATGGGGACTTTCCTCTTGTGCTAGCTCAGGTGTTTGGAGATCCATTCTGGACTTAAGGGAGTGGGACCAGGGGAAGAGGAGGGAACAGGGGTGGAAGAAGGAGCAGCTGCAGTGGATACGGGGAAATGCATCGAGACACTTGGTGGCAGCATCGAGAGAGAAGCCAACATAGTGCTCATGGGGGTAGGAGTCACTGCAGGAGAGGAAACCATGGGGGTGGAAGGGATCTGAGAGATGAGAGAAGAAATGCTGGGGGAAAGATCCGTGAGGGAAGAGAAGATGGAGGAAGAGGAAGGGGGAACAGTAGAAGACAGGGGAGAAGACACAACCAAAGGAGTGGTTGGTTGAGTGACATGAGGAGGGGAAGGAGGAGTGGGAGATGGGATGGTGGGAACTTCAGTAGTTGTAGTAGTGGTGACATCCTGAGTGGATGTGCCCATTGAAACAGTTACCGCTTCTTCTTTATGGGAGATCAGGCTTACTATTTGTTCCTCAGCGGCGGAAGGAGGACTCTCAGGAGTTTCCTCCTGAGAAGTGCTTGTTTCTCCTTCTTTATCTTTCCCTTTGCCCTTTGGCAAGTGCTTCGGCTTGGCAGGTGCATTACCTAAGGGAGACGTGGTGAAGTCTACCCCAAGGTAGATGAGACCATTTTTTCTGCACCAATGCTCTGTGCGCTGCAGAGTGCCTTTAACTCTTTCCTCAATAGTCTGAGGCGCCTTGGTTCTATCAATCTCAGAAAATGGCCAATTGTCCCTGTCCGTGTCTAGATAGACCTAATCAACTTCTTGATCAGTCACTTGGAAACCTTTCGGGATGATGGCCACACCATATTGGATGATCTCTGCCAGGGCCAGGTGGGAGTGATCCTTTCGTCTGAGCTCGGTTTCATGATACAGATCGATGTAGATATCTTAGATCTGAGGGACGTGAATTGGATCGAGCTTCACCCTTGGAAGGCAGTCACGAGGATCAAATGTTGGCCTTGCTGGGAAATTGTGTTTCAAGTTAAGCAATTCCAGCTCCGTAAACATTTCCTGGGCTTTGCTATGAGAAGTGCAGGTGTACCTGCCCACTGTGAGGGGGAATGGAGTTCCACCCTTCTTTCTTTTTAGAGCACTTCTCGTGGTATGTGATAAGCTGTCTAGATAGATCTAATAGGATCAACTTAGGTCCCGCATACCTCGGTAACTTGGTGGGCTCCCCAAGAAGTTGGCGGCTCTGAGATAGGTGAAAGTGGGGAATTACGTAAATAACTCTCCCCACTTCTATGTGGTAGTAACCACACTCTTGGTCGTCTGACCGTGAGTCATATTTGGCCTCAATAGGCAGATGACGCCGTAGAAGAAGGCATCATTGATTTTTCAAATTGTGTGATACTGTTTTCCAGTCTCAACTCTGGATAATACTCATATATTCTGACTTGGGGCCATACCCCACATCAGATTTAATGCTGGGTAGTCTCTTTCAGAGGCAGCAGTATATACCACGTAGGAGTTCATGTAGAACTTCTCAGTCGTTGAGAGTAGTTGAAGTTGCTTGGAGATGGTGCTGCTGATGATCTCCGCCCATTCAAAATGTTGTTCAGGGATGTTTTTCCTCATTGTTTCTAAGTATCTGAGCATCCACTTGTGAAAATAATGGGCATCAGGAAGCCCAAACACCCTGCTTAAGAAAGTGATGGTGTCACTCAGCTCTTTTGAGAAGTCACTGCGATGAATGACTTATGGCCACCTGCTCACCACCTTCTTGTTCTTCAGGTATACCTCATTCATTAACTGCATGCATTTGTCTTCATTTTCATTCCATGCCTTTATGTAGTCTTTTTGGCTTATTGCCACAAAATGTCAGTGGTGGGGGATACCCAACATAATTTCAAAATGCTGGGTAGTGAGGTTGATTATGACCTCGCCCTTCTCATTTTTGACACATCTTGTGTCTTTATTATAGCAACGACCCACCAGCATCATGAACTTGTTGTTAACTGCGCTCACGGGAATTCCTGCGGCAAAATGCAGACCACTACCAACCAATTTGTCCATCCATGGGCTACCCGTGACCCTTTTGGTTCTGGCCCAAAAGTCCTCCATGTCAATGTGACCGAGTTCTGAATCTCTAATATCCAGGTCACATTCTGTAAGGGATTCAGGCATCCTGACCCTTTGGTATTTGTACTTCATTTCTTCCTCTGTTAGTCTGGCCTTACCCTTTGACTTAGTTGGATTTTTACTCAATGAAGACATGTGTGTATCTGAGTTCAGCTGCTGATCTGCAAGAAGAATCAGGGAAGTCCATTGCAGAAGAGCCATGTTAGCTGTTAAATCATCCATCAAAGCTTACAGAATAAAAAGTTATGAATTTAGAAGCTTCTGGGCACAAGGCGCAATTATATTGCAGGCTGTAGGGTCAGAAAAGCAAGGTGCACTTTGGGAGAGTGTTGCATGGAAGAAAACAGTGCCAAAGGGGCACAGGGCGCGGAAAGATTACGCACAACATTCAGATGCTGGTGTAATGGGATGTGCGCTTACGCCATATAAAGGGTTGTAACTGGGCACAAATATTTTGGTGTAGCAAGAATTTAGGGTGCACCATTAGCGCAGATGTGGCACATGTTGCAAAGCATTATGATGTGCCAAGGGGTGCAGGTTCAAAGGGTGCATCATTGAGGTAAGTTGCGCTAAGTAAAGGGTTTTGCGCGGCACAGGTAGGGTCTGCATGACATTCAAATGTTGGTGTAGCTATGGTTGCGCTTGCGCCTGCGCTTGTGTTAAGTTCAAGGAATTTTGTAAGGCATGGGAAAGGCCAATGTTGCAAGCGAGGACAGTGCGCCCTTTGGCGTGACTGTGTTTAGTGCGACAGTGTTGAAGCTTGTGCCATAGAAAATATAGTGGATGTGATTGCAATAACTTTAGATTTTTCACTCCTTTGGTAGGTTTGTGGTTTTTGGGCCTCTTTCAACTAAGATTTTGATAGTGAGGGGAACAGAGGAAAGAGGGACAGGGGCCCATTCTGAGATAAGGCCTTCCAGGTTAGCAGATCTGGAAGGAGGGTAAAACCGGTTGAAGGTGGGTTGATTGTAAAATGGGCTGGAGTTGTATTATCTTCTTAGGTTCATTTTTTTTAACAATAACAACCTTCAAAAACAAAAAGAATATCACAACAAATCCACAAGAAGAGCAAGGGCCACTTACCAAGAATATATAGGATAGAGGAAATGATGTGGGGTCCATGAATGCGACGAAAAGCGACACACGGGGCTGACAAGAGTGCTGAAAAGTGCAGAAGAATAACTTTTCCACGTTTTTTCAATCGTGAAAATGACAGGTCGGATGCGCCTATTTATAGCAAAAGTGCAATAAATGTGCCCCCAAATTTTTCTAAGGCGTACCCAGATAGACGCCAACAGGAAAATATTTGCGCCCTAGGCATGGATTTGGGGTTGTCAACATTACCTTTTCAGCGCTTTGGCGTACCATTAAGGGGCGCAACATTTTGAATGTTGACAAGCTGGCGCATGCACCTTGGTGCATTATGGGAAGGTGTAACATCTGAAGTGTCGACACTCAAAAGGATGCGCCAAAGGAAAGGAGGGGTGTAGTTTTGGTTGATGTAACGTGAATAAAAACTGTGCCCAACCTAAAAAGATGCAAATGATGAAGTTTGAAAAACCAGATTTTCTGGAAAGGGATTTTATGCCATTCCGAACACTAAGGGACCTCAACGGGGAACCAGAACGGAAAATTGGTATGGTTACCTATAAAATTACCCCTGTCAATTTTATAGGATAACAGATGGCTCTTTCTGGGGACTATCTTTGAGTGAAGCTTAAGGGTAGAGAATCCTAGATTTACATGTGCCTATCCATTGGGCTATAGAGTTAAAAACAAGGGCAATGAAAAAGGAAAACACACAACCAACAAAATCAAACACGCGACAAAAACAAACACACAACTAAAGCAAACTGTACAAAGAAGAGAGCAAGCTCTACTTCCTGAATATTTTGAGATGTTGCCCGCTATAGGGAAGCAGGAGCTCAGTTCCATCCAAATATGAGAGATAGAAGCTATTCTCTCCATTAAGCCACTTGATCTTGAAAGGTCCTCTCCAAAGGGATTCAAATTTCCCGTGCATGCCCTTTGTCTCTCTTCGCTTGTCCCATAAAAGGATGAGATCATCCACCTGGAAATTACTCTACTTAGCCTTTTTATCGAACAGTCTCTTGACTTGATTCTGATGTTTGGTGATCCTGTCGACCACTCTTACTCTCTTTTCTTCAAGTTCTGTTAGATACATGATCCTTTTTTCAAGAGAATTCTAGAAAGTCTCATCTTCAATCGCTTGTGCCAAGTGCAGGGCAGGAAGTTCCACAGAAATGGGGAGCTCAGCATTGATTCCATATAATACTTGAAAAGGTGACATACCGAGAGACCTCTTCAGAGTAATACGGTTTGCCCACAAAGCATCATACAATGACTTGTGCCAGAACCACTGATTCTCATCGACTAGCTTCCGTATGATGGTCACTAGGTTCTTATTATTGGATTCTACCTGACCATTTCCCTGGGGGTAATAATCTGAGGCATGGGCCAAGGTTATCCCGTATTCATAGCAAAAATTGATAACTTCCCGTGAGGAGAAGTTGGAAGCATTATCAACAACGATCTTGTGTGGGATGCCAAATCTCACAATGATATTTTCTTTGATGAAGTTGCAAACAACTTCAGAGGTGGCATTCTTAACAGGTATTATCTCCACCCATTTGGTGAAGTAATCTGTTGTTGTTATGACATAACTATGTCCAACACTTGATTAGGGATGTAGTGCTCCAATAAAGTCGATTCCCCATAACCTGAATGGTTCGTCAATAATGACGGGCCTGAGGGGAAAAGCAGCCAATTTTGGTTTGCCAACAAACTGTTGGCAGAGCTCACATTTTTCTACCTAGGTGGCTGTATCCTGAAATAGTGTTGGCCAGTAGTACCTGGCCCGGATGATCTTATGTGCTGTCACAAACGAGGAGAAGTGACCGCCGCAGGCCGAATCATGAAAACTTTCCAGTAACTTTACCTTCTGTGGTTTATCAATGCATCACAAGAAGATTCCATCAATACCGCATTTGTATAAAACGTCATCCCATATGACATATCTAGCTGCCCTGAGCTTTATAGTCCGCTTATCCTTTGAAGTTAGATGAGTTGAACACTCACCATAAGTGAGAAAGAAAGAAATATTGGAATACCATTCGTCGCTGGTCGCAACAAATAGAACCATAGGCAGAGAATCCGCTTTCTTTAATTTATCTGGCGCTCCGTCGATGCAATCATCTTTCTCTTTGGGGATCTCTAAATCTTTGTTTTCAGCCATAAGCTGACATAAGCCTTTGCCTCTTACCATCTTGGTTAGTTTTATGTCTAGATCATACTCTTGGACCTTTGCACTTCAATTCCCTCGTAAGCTTCCTAACTCCTGTTGAGTTAGGACAAACTTGACTGCTGTGTCTGGAACTAGTACTACCGTATGAGAATTTAGGATGTAGTACTTGAAGTTCTTGACTGCTTTGACAACAGCAAAGGCATGCTTTTCTAACTAAGACATCTTCAATTCATGAGGCTTGAGAGGAGAGCTCATGAATGCGATTGGAGATTCAACATCTTCAGAGTTCTTTTGCATTAAGATGGCTGATATAGTATGCTCAGATGCATAACTGTACATGATAAAATCCTTGGAGAAGTTAGGACATACCAGGACGGGTGCATGAGCAATGGAGGCTTTTATATCCTTGAATGACACCTTTCCTTCTTCACTCCACCGGAAAGTTTGTGACCCTTTCATCATATTTGATATGTGATGAGTCGTTTCAGCGAAGTCGGGAACAAAAAGTCTGAGAAAATTCACTTTTCCGAAGGAGTGAACACCGGTCTTGCTTGTGGGTAAGGTAAGGCTCTGAATAGCCTTAACCCTTTCGACATCTATCTTTGTTCCTTCCTTGCTGACAACGTGTCCCAACAACTTTCCTGCAGTGACCCTAAAAACAGACTTTTTTGGATTTAGGGAGATCCCATGTTTTCGGCATCTAATCAATACTTGCTCTAAATGATCACAATGATCACTTCACTTTTTAGAGAACACAGTTAAGTCATCTAAATAAACTACGATGACCTTTCCCATCATACCTTTGAATGCAAAGTCCATTGCTCACTGAAAGGTGGCACCAGTGTTGGTCAAGCCAAAAGGCATCCTGTGAATGTAGTGGTGAATGTGCCCCAGGGAGTAGTGAATGCTGTTTTGAATCGGTCATTAGGCGAGACCTCAATTTTATTATAGCCCGAAAAACCATTAAGCATGGACAACATCTTTGAACTAGTTACTTCCTGCAGAACTTGATCCATTATGGGCAGCGGGTAGTTATCTTTCAAGGACACCTGATTCAGATTGTGAAATTCTACGCATATATGTATCTCACTGTTCTTCTTTTGAACTGGTACGATGTTTACGACCCAGGTACTGTGATGGATAGGAAAAATAATCCTCGCATCCAGCATCTTCTGTATTTCCACCTGGATGGTACCTGAGATCTTAGGATTATAGTGCCTCTATTTCTGGCGAAAGGGTTTGACATCATCTTTTAACGGGATGTCATGCTGAATGTCCTTAGGCTTGAATGATTTTAGATCGGCATAAGACCATGCCAATACATCCATATATTTCTTCATCAATTTGAAAAACTTCCACTTTTCTTCGGGTGTACAACATTTCCCGATATTCACAAACTACGGATGTTCCATAGAACCTAAGTTGACCGATTTGGTCTCTGGAGAGGAGTTAGGGTCATCTTGTCACTTTTTCTTGACAAAACGATCATGTTTGTCAAACAAACATTCCAGAGAGACTAAACCCTTTGGAATTTTATTTCCCTTGAGCTGACATATGCCATCACCTTCTTTTGATTCATTTGCTTGACCAGTGACAGATTCACGACATGCAGAAGTAGATCCTTCAAAATGAAGCTCACTGAAATTTTCTGCTTTCTCTAGAAAGGCAATAAGCTGATTGTCATTGTTAAATACCTGCCAGTGTTGAGAATTGTTTGGCACACTTGGGCGGAAGACTACCTCAATGGTATATGTGTCCATTTTCAACCCTGGGTGAGGGAGCATAAGAGATGCTGAGATGGCCAATGAATCAGCCATGTCATTCTGAGCTCTTGGAATGGATTTTATTGAGAAAGTGTCAAATTCCTCAATGTTGTCCCATACCGTGTTGCGGTAATGTCTGAGCTTTTCATTCTTTACTTGGTATATTCTTTTTACTTGATTAATGATCAGCTCAGTCATCGCCCTATACTTTTAGGTTATTAATTCCCCTTTCTTTTGCATCTTACATGCCAAGTAGTAAAGATTCATAGTGAGCAGTATTATTTGTATTGAAAAACTGCAACTTGAAAGAGAGGAAAAATCTCCTCTTCAGGAGATATTAGCATAGCTCCTAGCACCACATCCGCTAGTTACACAACTGTCATCAAACTGCAGTGTCCATATCTTGTTAAGGTCCTCCTCCTGGACGAGAACTTCCATATTATTAGACTCAGTCGATAAGAAGTAATTCCCCATCCCTGATGATTCAAAGAGAATTTGGGCTTTGGGGTCATCAGAATTGGTGACCAAGTACTTCTTTTGTGATTCAGGCTCCAAAGTCTGCATTACACCCTTGACGGGGATTCTGGCTTTGGACCAGTCCATATGAATCTCTCCACCAACTTCCCTATAAAATCTTCTTCTTAGTAGAATTCCATATGCTGCTGGGATATCAGCAACGAGAATGGTCATCTTCACCCTTTTCTCTGGGAACGCCACAAATGTGAACTGTGCGTCTTTGATCTAACCAATCAATGGAACCTGTTTGGTTTCCATGGAGTAACATCTGCCAAAAGGCTTGGTAAGAGTGAGGCCCAAAGCATGGGTGACCTTTGCTGACATGACATTATCGGAAGCCCTAGAATCAATTATGTAGTTGCTTAGCTTGTGACCATTGATTAGGAGGGAGAGATAAAAAGGTTCAATTTTTCCTGACGCAGAAGTCGAGGCAACATTTATGCGAGATGCAGGAGGAGTGGAAAGGATTCCTTTTGGGGAGACATGAGAGGGTACGACAGCTTGGCTTTAGATATATTCGGTCAATCTTACAAGCTGCTCAGGGTTAGACTGAAGATACTCAGCTTCAAACATTTGAATCTTGGTCTTTTTAGCGTGATCGATTATGTCGAATGTGACCAAGGGTTGCGTTGATGAAGGAATGAGTCCCTCACTTCGCGGATGGTAGGGTAGGGTTACTGGTCTTTATGGGAATAGAAGAAGGCTGATTTGGAGGAGAGATGGGAGGAAAAGATTTCTTCATAAAAGACTTAATAAGAGGTTGAGCAGGAAGAGGATTACCTCTTTTAGCAATGGTTGGAGGCATGTTCGACACAACCTTCTCTTTTTGTATCCTGGCAGCAACTTCTAGCTTCTTTTCCTTGTGAGTGGGTGAAAACAACATATGATTGTCCACTTGCATACCCTTGGGTACCTTCTTCTTCATCATACTCTTCATCTTCAAATTCCATATACCCAATTGTAGAGTCGCCAGTCGGTTCACTGACATCTTGATCATCTTCACCTTGCAATGAAGGTTCTTCATAATTTTGCTCCTCTCCTTCAACCTCGACCAGGGCATTCACTAGAGGAGCCTCAAGTGCCAACCGTGGAGCAGTCACAGGTAAACACAGCCTTTTTGGGGTGTTGTTGGAAGTGAATTTCTCCATGGGATATCCTGGTATGAAGTGTTAGGAGAAGCTTGAGCTAATTGCTTCTTTAATGCAAGCAAGTCATTTTCCATCTTCTGGAATGCATCGGATCTGATGAAGTGGCTTGAGAAGGAGTTGAAGCTTTAGGCTTGGACAACTCTTGTTTTAACTCACTAGATATAAGCAGGTTCTCCTCTATCCGAATGGCCATAGCTTGAGTGAGAACCAGGGTGGTGATTTGTTCTTGTAAGAGTAAGAAACTTACTCTTGAGCTCATGGCATTCACAAAGAAACACTTATGATTTTCTGGTGTTGGCAGCATGGCAGGTGGCACACAGTTAATTAGTGAATTGAAACGAGTGATAAAATCATGCATGGTTTCATTGACCTCCTTCTTCAGGTGAGTGATCTTTGATAGTAATGCAAATGCATCCTCTGAAGGATTATACCTATCTTCAAATGCAGTTCGTAATGTGGCCCAACTGGTGATAGATCCGGCCAGCAAATGTTGGAACCACTCTGCTGCGGGTCCTTGCAAGGTCTCTAGAAAGAGGTGTACTGACACATCTTCATGGGTCACATCCAAGATGCTGCATGACATAATGAATGTAGATATATGTGAATCCGTGCTTTGGTTTCCACTCCCATCAAATCTTGAGAAATTCTTGTGGTTTCCATGAGGGAGTGCGTGAACAGGATGCAGCAACGTAAGGGGGACCATAATGTTTCCCCATGGTACTGCCATTTGAAAAGATGGAAAGAGGATGCGAGCTGGAAGTGCGGTTCCACTGAGCAACAGAGCGCTGCAAAGGGATGTGGAGGCTCCTTGTGAAAACCAGTTCTTTCATGGAGGTGAGACACTTCTGGCTGACTGATCAGCTGAACTTAGCGATGAGAAGCATGCTAGTGTAATACTGAAGTTATTCCTTTGAATTAGATCGAAAATAGGATCAACTTCTCCATGAGCTCTCCTGCTACGGGTAAATGGCTCACCTGCCAGTGTATCTGTTCAGATTTGTAGTGATTTTAGAGAAGATTTATAAAAACTCTTTTTGTTTGTACTTGCTGATTTTCTGATTTTTTTGACAAAAATCAGCAGCATGTACTTTTCTAAATATTTAATTTTATACCTCTTTTGAAAACCGATTGCGGTTTAATGACAAAGATTAGTGAGGATAAAATAATGGATCAACTTAGTAAGCTGATTTTTTGGATCTTAGATTTGACTTTTTGCAAGGGTTTGAAATTATTTGTAAAACTGTCAGAATATCAGATCTACGGAAATATATGGGTTTTTGTAAAAAATCAGTGAACTAAAGATCTCTAACTAGCCCAAATCTATGGATCTCTGAAGAAAATTTTCAGTTTGGATCACTTTTGCAAATTTTTTTTGATTTTAAGCAAAGAGTTAAGATTTGCAAATAGGTAGTGGTTTTTATAGTTTTATCTATTTTCTTAGTTACCTTAGCAACTTTTAAAAACTGTTAGTGTCTTTTAACACAACACTCACATAGATCTGGTTCTTTCCCCAGTAGAGTTGCCAAAAACCGTTGGTTTGAAAATCTGTCGGGAGGGAAGATCTATGGATAGATGAGCCAACAGTGTGCAGGGCATAGCCCCTCTTTGAGACAGCAAAGCGAAACTGGTTTATTGCTATTCTACCAGTAGGAATCTGTGCAAGTCCTATAGTATTCTTCCTTCAGGGGTTTGGGATCTCGTCCCAGTAGGGGTATTTATGACTATGAACAGAAAGGAATGAAGGGAGGAGAGGAGATAGGATAGATCCAAAGGGAGAAAAGAAAAGAATTCCAAAGTAGAAAGGTCAGAGGGTTTATGTTTTGGGCTGGTAGTAAACAGAGCCAAACCTACTTGCATAAACAAACAAAGCAATACTGATGAGAAAATGACAAAAAAGTAGAGATAGATCTAACAGAAAAGCAACACAGATCTAACTTAAGAAAGATCTAATGCACATAATACATTCATTGAGCACAAAGTCTTAATTTCTGTATTAATATTTTATGTTACAAAAAGTACAAAGCCTTTTCTTCTCACTTCTATTTTTCATCTAAAAAATGTCCACCACTTGAATACAACAAGTATCCAAGTATTTATAGAAGGAGAAGGAGAAAGAAGGCAAAAAAGAACCAACAACAACTATTTACAAAATATCTAAAAGTCAACTTTTGACTTTGGGGCAATTTGGTGGATGACAACATCCCATGGTGCAACATGGATGATGTCATCATTTGTGCCAACATTATTTTAAATATTTTACAAAAATGAGAACAACCCCAAGATGGAAGAGCCTATTCGTCATCGTCCCATGGCTGGAAAGGAGTATCCTATTTCTGCTCAGGATTGGCAATGTGAAACTGAGCCCGGTACTCCATAAACTTGCTGACCATTGTTTGAAGTTGATCCTAAGTAAGACCCTTGGTGTGATCTTCTGATGACCTTACAAGTCTCCCATTCATCTCTGAGTCTTTTCTGGGAGTTTGAAGTATTCATTACCTGCCTCCATCAGGTATCCAACAAAGTCGCGGCAGGCCAGAAGGTTGTTGATAGATTCTGCATCAAAAGTGACCTCTGAACCCAAACCTTGTGACACGATCTCCTTAAAGAGCCAAATAGTGTTCATCTACCTTCCTCAAGGCGTATGATGGGGTATTGAGCAAACCCAGAGACATCCTTAGGATGATCTTGCTCCATTTGATGCATTGCATCCAAGGCTTCCTCCTTGATTTTGTCTATTTTCTCCAAGACAAACTCCATTTGATCAACCCGATAGTCCAAAGCAGTAAGGACTTTGTTGGGTGCTCTTGTGAGTGATCAAAGATGCACGTTGAATTTCATTAAGTCATTGACTAGGTAGTCGAGCATCTTCTGGAATGTCTCATGTTGTAACCTGGCATGGTCCAACTCTTCGGAGATAGGTCCTGCAATCACCTAGAGTTCCTTATTAGCCCGATCTATATTTTGATATAGCTCTAAGAAGTTTGTGATCACTTCCTCACTATCTTTGAGGATTTGGTCTCTTCAGGAGGATACTGTCATACCTTGCTCACCAATCTTGGCATACTCATTTATGTTTTCCTGACTAAGAGCTTCAAGAGTTTCGAGTGGCAACTACAGGAGGTGCACTACCCATTTTCTGCAAGGCTTGGAGAAGATGTTTGTTTTGTTCTTTCAATATCCTCTTCTCTTCCTTTGCTTCCTGAAGATTTTTGCAAAGGGCATCCACTTTGCAGATAAGGCCTCTCCTTGTAGGATTTTTTAGGATGTTCCCATTGTGACCTGAGTCACTATAAAATCTGTAGGAGACAGATCTTTTTTCTCTTTGTGGGATCAGGGTATGCGATCTCCATTACTCTTTCACTTGAGGCACTTTGAGAGAAGCGGGTTATAGCCTTTTGCTTCTTAGCTCCTTTAGTTGGAATAACAGAGAAGTCCATAGGTGCAATGGGGACTTTTCTCTTGTGCTGGCTCAGGTGTTTGGAGATCCATTCTGGACTTAAGGGAGTGGGACCAGGAGGAAGAGGAGGGAATGGGGGTGGAAGAAGGAGTGGCTATAGTGGACATGGGGAAATGCATCGAGACACTTGGTGGTGGCATTCAAGAGGAAGCCAACATAGTGCTCATGGGGGTAGGAGGCACTGTAGGAGAGAAAACCATAGGGGTGGAAGGGATCTGCGAGATGAGGGAAGAAATGCTGGTGGATAGATCCGTGAGGGAAGAGAAGATGGAGGAAGAGGAAGGGGGAACAGTAGAAGATGGGGGAGAAGACAAAACCAAAGGAGTGGTTGGTTGAGTGACATGAAGAGGGGAAGGAGGAGCGGGAGATAGGACGGTGGGAACTTCAGTAGTTACAAAAATGGCAACATCCTGAGTGGATGTGCCCGTCAGAACAGTTATCGCTTCTTCTTATTCTGGAGAGACTAAGATTACCACCTATTCCTCGGCAGTGGAAGGAGGACTCTCAGAGAATTTCCTCTTGAGTAGTGCTCGTTTCTCATTCTTTCTCTTTCCCCTTGCCCTTTAGCAAGTGTTTTGGTCCTAGTGCAGGTGCGTTACCTAAGGGAGACATTGTGAAGTCTACCCCAAGGTAGATTGAGACCGTTCTTCCTACACCAATCTTTTTGTGCTACTACTGAGTGCCTTTAACACTTTCCTCAATAGTTTGAGGTGTCTTTGTTCTATCAATCTCAGAAAATGGCCAATTGTCCCCATCCGTATCTAGATAGACCTGATAAACTTCTTAATCAGTCACTTAGAAACCTTTTGGGAAAATGGCCACACCATATTGGATGATCTCTGCCAAGGCCAGGTGAGAGTGATCCTTTCTTCTAAGCTCGACCTTCATGATACAAATCGATGTAGATATCTTCGATCTATGGGAAATGAATTGGATCAAGCTTTTCCCTCGGAAGGAAGTCATGAGGATCAAATGTTGGCCTTGCCAGGAAATTATGTTTCAAGTTAAGCAATTCCAGCTCCGTAAACATTTCCCAGGCTTTGCTATGAGAAGTGCAGGTGTACCTGCCTATTGTGAGGGGGAATGGAGTTCCACCCTTCTTTCTTTTTCGACACTTCTCGTGGTATGTGATAAACTGTCTAGACAGCTCCAATAGGATCAGCTTAGGTCCCACATACCTCAGTAAATTAGTGGTCTCCCCCAAGAAGTTGACAGCTCTGAGATAGGTGAAAGTGGGGAATTACGTGAATAATGCTCCACACTTCTCTGTGGTAGTAACCACACTCTTGGTCGTCTGACCATGAGTCATATTAGGCCTCAAGAGGTAGATGACACCATAGAAGAAGGCATCATTGATCTTGTTGAACTGTGTGATGCTATTTTCAAGTTTCAACTCTTAATAATACTCATATATTCTTACTTGGGGCCATACCTTGCATCGATTTAGTGCTGGGTAGTCTCTTTCAGAGGTAGCAGCGTATACCACGTAGGAGTTCATGTAGAACCTCCTAGTTGTTGAGAGTTGTTGAAGCTACTCGGAGATGGTGTTGCTGATAATCTCCGCACATTCAAAATGTTGATCAAGAAACATTTTTGCTCATTGTTTCTAAGTATCTGAGCATCCACTTGTGAAAATAATGGGCATCAGGAAGCCCAAACACCCTGCTCAGGAAAGTGATGGTGTCACTCAGCTCTTCTGAAAAGTCACTGCGATGAATGACTTGTGGCCACCTGCTCACCACTTTCTTGTTTTTTAGGTATACCTCATTCATCAACTGCATGCATTTGTCTTCATTTTCATTCTAGGCCTTTACGCAGTCTTCTTGGATCATTGCCAAAAAATGCCGGTGGTGTGGGATTCCCAACATAATTTTAAAGTGTTAAGAAGTGAGGCTGATTATCACCTCGCCCTTCTCATTCTCAACAAACCTAGTGTCCTTATTATAACAATGGCTCACTACCATCATGAACTCATTGTTGACTGTGCTTACTGGGAATTCCTACAGTGAAATGTAGACCACTGCTCGACCAATTTTGTCCATCCACGGGCTTCCCGTGACCTTCTTGGTTCTGGCCCAGAAATCATCCATGTCGATTTGGCTAAGCTTCTGAATCTTTGATGTCCAGGTCACACTCCGCAAGGGATTCGGGCATCCTGAGCCTTTAGTATCTATACTTCATTTCTTCTTCTTTTAATCTTGGCTTTACCCTTAGACTTGGTTGGCTACTTATTCAATGAAGACATGTGTGGATCTGAGTTTAACTGTTGATCTGCAAGAAGAAGCAGGGAAGTCCATCATAGAAGAGCCATGTTAGCTATTAAATCATCTATCAAAGCTTACAGAATGACAAGTTATCAATTTAGAAGCTTCTGGGCGCATAGGTGCAATTGTAGCTGCAGGTTGCAGGGTCAGAAAAGCAAGGTGCACTTTGGGAGAGTGTTGCATGGAAGAAAATAATGCCAAATATGGGCACAAGGCGTAGAAAGACCACACACAACATTCAAATGTTGGTGTCAATTAGATGTTTGCATGTGCCATATGAAGGGTTTTTACTGAGAACATATATTTTTGGTGTAACAAGGTCTCAAGGTGCACCTTTGGTAGCATAGACATGGTACATGCTGCAAAATATTATGATGCTGCTAAGGGGTGACACAGGTTCAAAGGGTGCATCATTGCGGTAAGTTGCGCCAAAATCCTATTGGCTTTTGCGCGCGGTGCATAGGTACGGTATACACAACATTCAAATGTAGGTGTAACTAGTGGTTGCACTTGTGCTTTTGTGTAATGGTTTTTAAAAAATTTGGAAGGCATGGGAAAGGATTGATGTTGCATCCGGGGATAGTGCGCCCCTTTTGGCATGACTATTTTTAGTGCAATAGAAATGAAGCTTGCACCAAATAAAATAAGTGAGTTTAATTTACAACAACTTTAGAATTTTCCCTCTTTTGATAGGTTTTTGGTTTTAGCTTCTTTCAACTAAGATTTTGACAGTGAGGAGAATGACGGTGGGAAGAAGAGATAGGGATCCTTTTTAAGACAAGGCCTTCTAAGTTAACAGATCTGGAAGGAGGGTAAAAAACAGTTGAAGGTGGGTTGATTGTAAAATAGGGCTGGAGTTTTATTATCTTCTTAGGTTCATTCATTTTTGTTTCTTAATACTAACAACCTCCAAAAACCAAACACAAAAATACCACAAAAACATCCACAAGAAGAGCAAGGGCCACTTACCAGGAATATATATAGGATAGAGGAAACGATGTGGGGTTCACGAATGCGACGGAAGCGACACACGGGGCTGACAGGAGTGCTGACAAACACAGAAGAATAACCTTTTTCCATGTTTTTTCAGTCGTGAAAATGACAGGTCGGATGCACCTATTTATAGCAAAAGGTGCAATAAATGCGCCACCAAATTTTTCTAAGGTGCACCCAGATAGATGCCAACATGAAAATATTTGCACCCTATGCACGGATTTGGGGTTGTCAACATTGCCTTTTCAGTGCCTTGGTGCACCATAAAGGGGCTCAACATTTTGAATGTTGACAAACTAACGCATGTTCCTTGGCGCATTATGGGAAAGTGCAACATTGGAAGGTGCAACATCTGGAAGTGTCGACACTCCAAAGAATGCATGCCAAAGGAAATGAGGGGCGTAATTTTGGTTGATGTAATGAGAATAAAAACTGCGCCCAACCTAAAAAGATGCAAATGATGAAGTTCAAAAAACCAAATTTTCTGGAAAGGGATTTTATTCCATTCCGAACGCTAAGGGACCTCGATGGGGAACCAGAACGGAAAATTGGTAGGGTTTCCTGCAAAATTTCCCCTGTCAATTTTACAGGATAACAAAGCCCTACCATAGGTTTATGGTGGTTGGAAAGGATTTAATAAACTAGAGGCATGCCTCTACTTCCATCCCACTTTTCCCAAATAAAATGGCAAACCTTGTGAACTAGCCTAAGATTGTAGTTTTTAGAAGGAAACCAACATGAAGAAAAATAAACATGGGAAACTAAGAACTAGCTATTATCAACTTGATCACTACCCATAAAGGATAAGAATATCATCTCCCAGCTACCATTTTTTCTATTAAACCTATTTAGAAAACCAATTCCACATATTTGTAAGACTAACACCAATACCAGAGGGAATTCCAAGATATCTCATAATATCATCACGATTCAGTTTTTTCCATTGTTTGGGTATCTATATGATGAGATATTTGAACCAAAAGCATCACAATAGATATCTATAATCTCCAACACTCTATTCACTTTAACTTCTTTATTTTGAAGAAAAACATGTTTTCATCAACAAAGTGCGAACTAAGCACAAATGTTTATTGGGGAAGACTTATACCTCTAATTAGTCTAAGTTTATGAGACTTTTGTAGTATGTAACCAATGGAATCCAATGTTGGTACACAAAGAAATGGTGCTAAGGGGAAACCTTATTGGATTGATCTTTTACTTTCATATGGAAATATTCAATGAGAGAACCATAAAAAGTTGTTTTAGTAAAAGTGTCAACAAAGAGGATCTTAAAATTATTAATAAATCTCCTCCAAAAACCCAACCACTATAGTATTTTGAACAGAAATGGCTATATGATACAATCATCAAAATTATCAAAATAAAACATAATAAGGATGATGTATATCCCCTTAAAAAGTAACCCAATCAATAACTTCACATGTTAATATTAAATCAAGTATGAATATGCCTCTAATAATTTTAGTTTGTTCATGTCTAACAATGTCTTTAGCCACCTATTTTATCCTTGTAGGCAAATCTTTAGCTATGATTTTGTGAGTAGTGTTGAGAAATTTTGTAGGATGCTATCCTGAAACTTTATGTAACATTCCCAAACATTATCAAAAGCCTAAAAAGTGGAAATATGACTCTTCATGTCCATCACTTAAGACTTTTCAATTTCCCTTAGAAGAGACAAATTAAGTACCTCTCTTATAATTTTAGAGATTACTTTTACATTTTAAAAATATTTTATCGTCACTTAAGTAAATAGGAAAAAATAGTAAAAAGTACATTCTTAATTAAAAGTTAGGATATGGAGAGAGAGAGAGAGAAGAGAGAGAAAGGGAAGGGTTTGACTGATATGTTGTTGATGAACAAATTGCTGATTTGAGGCATGGTGATCACAATATCCTCATTTTGCAAGATGCACATACACTTCAGACTTTTGAATGAGTGTTTAGGAACATTTTTTTGAGACCTCCCGATGTGATTGAGATGACTACGATCATAACTCACAATAATTCCTTCTTGGTCTCACAGTGAGAGTGAGGGTCACTCTCTTGCTTCTTAGGATTTTACAAATGAATCCAATGATCATGAGAGACAACTCCACGATGCTCAAACCTCTTGATTTTTCCCTTCACTTACTGAAATAGGATTTTTTCATGAGGGTGAAAAGGATGATAACTGAATTGAATTCTTGATAAGTTGCCATCAGTTAGAATGATACGATGAGGTGGAAATGAACACACCACAAGGTTTGAAGTGAGTGTTTAGGAACACTACGAGGTGGATGGAAGTTAATGGAACAAAGATAATTGCTCATTCTTTATGACTATGGTGCTCTGAATGAAGATCATATATATTTTTTCCTTTCTTGACTCTAGAGCACTTCTTATATGAAATTAACTCATAGACCTCTTGTACACATGTTTATCATGGAAGTAGGAGAACTTTAATTTATAAAAAGACTGATCTCAGATGGAAACTGAAGGAATGAATGAGAATGATTCCTATGTTCTTTTTGTGCACATTGAACATAAATAATGAAAACTCCACCTCGACCGACTTACAAGGTGTGGGTTCATTATCAAGTGTTTAGAAACTCTTCGCGAGGTTTGCATTGCTTGAGATGACATCTTTCCTTACTCATGAAAAATATTTCTTATCATGATTATGATGACCATCCTCTTGATTGATTTAATTTGAATGAAGATCTTGGTCCTCTTCAACTTCTTTCCAACTGCACAATGTTCCCAACTTTCACCTGCTGCACCTCATTATGGTCTTCCTAGCTCTTTGGCAGAATAATGATCATAATGATGCTTCAAGATCCTCGTAGAGGGTGAATTTTATCATTTTATTTGTGAGAAAAATTTACAACCATGCAAGGATGGAAAAATGTATCAAGATGAGGGAAATCAAAGCCAATAACAACTTTCTGTACTGAAAAACTAGAATTTCTATTTTTGGCAAGTGGGACTAGGAGCTGCTATTTTAAGATTTTTTTTTCATTTTTTCTCAATTTTTTTCTTCTGAATATCCTAGCACACTTATATTAATTAAATTTAAGATTATTTACCTTTTTTAGGAAGTTTCTATTTTTAGCATGTTGTTTTTACCTAGCTTACTATTTTGGAAAAATTGTCAATTTTTCCTGGCTAGCTGTTCCTAACTGTTTTGTAGATGTTTTGAGTGATCGGAGATTGAAATTTTAAGAGGTTTAATATTTTTATCATGTGAGTGTACATAGAGTATGATATTTTTAGTAAGTGGTCATACTAGTGTTAGTTTGCAATGAAAACACCATTGTTGGATTAAACTCTGCACCGGAATCTCGTGCTCCAATTTTTGTTGTGATCCACTCGCTAGAACTCTTACAAATCAGAAAGGAAATTTTTTGGATAGAGGATTTAATTTTTTTTCTTTGTGATGGAAGAAATTAATTTAGGGTTGAAGCTTTAGTAATCACAAAGTCGCATGGGAGAAGAAAAATCACTTAAAACCTTGGTAAAATCAATTTTCTGGATGAGGAGTTATGGAAAAAGATCCATTTTTGCAATCATGGCTGGCTTGGAATGTGTTGATCAACATGGATGTTGTGTTCAGATGTCATTTGAAGGTCTTTTAGGTTCAATAGATTCTAGCTGGGGGAGCAGGCCCTCTATATGATTTTGTATTACAGTCTGGTGGAGGGACTTTGGGAAACCCTTGGGGAAATGCACCTGGTGCAGCACCAATGGGAGAATGGGGTCTTCATACCCGTCAATGAATTCCAGTTGGCTTAAAATGAATAAATGTAAAAACCACATTAAAAACATCAAACTGGAGTGCTTGGTAAGGCATTTAAAATTTTAGATTTCTTGTAGTCTCTCAAGCAGAGGTTTTAAGCTTACTTGGCATAGAACATGGCATTGTGGGAATTGAACATAGATCAATTTGTTTGCTAATTTAAATCCACTCTAAACTCAGGTGTTTTGTGAGGCACATACAAATTTTTGCTTTATTGTAGCCTCTTTGATGCAAAGGGTTTTAAACTTGCTTGGCATAGAACATGGCACTATCGGATTCAAACATGGATAAATTTAGTTGTAAATGTAAACCCAAACTTTGTGTGGGAATAGATTTGTGTTTATTTCTTCTCCATGGCCAATTTTTATGAGAAACCAAACATGAAACTATTAGTGCAAAATCACAGCACCCCTGAATGTCTGCAACTTGATGGGTTGAGACTCTCAGTGTGATAGCATAACATGGAGCATCTCTCAAAGTGTGGTATTTTGAAATCGAGAGAGCTCTCCAGATGAAGGTCGGTTCCTATTCCTCTGTTCAGGTGCACACAAATAAATTGCAAAGGATCTACTCTAAAAACTACTCTATCTTGCAAAGGAGACAAGGTTGAGAAGATGTGAAAAAATAAACCTAAGCTAACAAGGTGATGCACCAAGTGTTGATCAGAGAAAACACTTAGTAGAACTCACACACAGAGTCCACACGGGAGAACAACATAGGAGCAAAGGCGCAAAGGTATAGGAAGGCGTCACACGTGGAGGTGTAGAGTCAGAATTTCGAGACTTAGCCAATTTTGGAGATTAGGGCTATTTTTAGAGGTTGGTGTGCAGAGCACACAAAGTGATGCCAAGGCTTGCGCGCCACTCTTCATGGAGATTTCAAAGAGCATGTCAAATCACTCTTGCATGGACATAAGCTAAGAATAGATTCACCACTATAGTTAACTATCAATGATCTATAGATAACATACTTGCATGTATGGCTATAGTTGTAAAAGGTGCGTGGCTATTATTAGCACATGACCTATTTTGGTAGAGTTAAGTGGTGAAGGGCTAGTTACCCACCCTATATATATGTAATGAATTACTTAGTAAGAGATAGACAGAGACACATACTGCTTTGAAGGGTTAGAGATACATGAGTGCATGAGACTGGATAATTGTAACATATCCATGTGCACATGTCTGGTATTGTATGAAGCTTTTGTACTGTTGGTACGATGAATATATGAAGAATATTGGCCGAACAACAGTGTCTGATATGTTTGTCATTGTATACTATTGTTATCATGATGAACTATACTTAAGTGCTTATAGATCTAGTATGGTGTAACGATTTATAGATGTATTAGTTTCTAAATATATGTTTGTTATACTACTTCATCATGCTACCATTCTGCTACAACAACCCTAAAGAGGGACTTGGTACCTTTGTGCACTTCGGGTGAGCGCTCAGCCTAGGCTGAGTGATGTGCCAATGCGACTGGGTGTTATCTGATAATTCTAGGCTGTATCATTGGTTCCGTTGCCGGGACGTCTTTTTCAGCTATTTTAGAATGGTTCGTGATGAAGACATACCGGCTAACTTTGGCGAGCATTGAAGAGTGGATTAACGATCTAGAGGAAGAATATGCAGGGAGGTTTGACACTAGATCCAGATTTAGCGCACGCACTTGGGTAGAGCAGAATCTATATGACAGTTTGTATGAGAGCTTCTTTACTATCTTTCTAGTATAATTATATGAGTGGTTGACTGCATATGCATCTAAGTAGAATTAGAGGTATCGCACACTTGTTTGGACACAGAAGGAATTTTAAACACTATATGATGCTAACCTGATTTGGACTCACATGATAGATACCTGGTTTCACGGTGTTCTAAACAACTATATTCTAGAGTATTCAATTTCGACTTATTCATGCCCGGAGGTAGCGGAGTTCCAGTTCCTACGGTATCCTAGAGGGATGTATTTGCAAGGTATTCCATTGGCAATCAAAATATTGATGGTAACATTGAACTTGGAAGGTAAACCCATGGAAAGCTAAAAATCTCCACGCGCAGGGGCAGAAACAGGATTGGTGAAAGATGGCAGAGCTAGTGGTAGTACAATAGAGGGAAGAGAGGCGGATGAAGTATGATGAGGCACGCGAGAGGGAAATATGAAAGAAAAAAGAAATTACAGAATAGATGGTGTTATGGAGAGAGATGGCTCGTGAAGGATTTAAGGCTCATGGGGAGGAAGAAGAGCAAGAGCATCAGGAACTCCCCCATCTAGGAAAGCATGACAGAGAACCCTCTTCGGCCTCACATGGAAGTGTGCCAGTAGATATGACCTAGGCCGCGGGTGTGCATCTAAACCAACCTGCTGACCTAGCCCTTGCGCTTGGTTTTCTAGTATCTAGTACAATAGGTAAGCAAAGTTTTCATTTAGGAAGTGAAAGAGTAGAGATAAGTCAGACATCAAGTAAATCAATGGCAGCATAGAGAACTTCGTTATTCTTTGGGGGTACATTTTCAGGCTCATCATCTGCACATAATATGAGCGCGCCGAGTGTGGGATTCACCTCTAGAACTGGGACTACTTCACAAAATGTAGGGGTCTAGTATAGTACCACTGTTGGGACACAGGGGAGTGCATTCATGGGCCCTATTCCAAATTCTGGAGGAGGATCGAGTGGTATGGGAAGTTCTAGTTCTGGTGGTTCAGGTGGTTTTGGAGGAAGAGGAAACCAAGGAGGTTCTAGGTCGGGTGGTCAAGGCCCGTGGCAACCCCAAAACATTTATATGGAGATGTCCCTTCATCTCCTAGAGTATAGAGGTATCGAGGATGCTGCTGAACATGTTCATATGTGTGAAATATTGTGGCGCGTGAAAGGTATCACAGCTTCTGAGCATAAGGTAAGTCAATTTTCTACTACATTATAGGTGTGCGTGCATAGCTGGTATATGAAGTTTGATCCCAATCAAACTTGTATTGACTATGCAACATTGAAAGATGCTTTCTTGAAAGAGTTCCATATCCCAGAGTTTGAGTAGAAGAGTATAAGCACACTCAAGGATATAAAGCAAGGCACTACTGAAAGTGTACGTGAGTATGATGCCCGTTTTAAAAAACTTCTATCCAAACTCTCCTATGATATACATGCAAGTCAGCATGCGCAATGGTTTGTCAGGGGATTGATTACTCCATTTCGAAGAGCACTATCGCATAAAACTTATACCGACCCACGTGAATCATTGGAGGCAGCCCTATGAGTTGAGGTAGTTGGGAGTATTGACACTAGAGTTAGTCCATTCCTAAAGGCTTAGATAACAGCTATAGCGAAGCAATTGGATAAACTATCAGCAAAATCAGCTCATGAGACACGCTCAAGAATCTGGTGTATAGATTGTGAAGTAGAAGGCTACACCAAGGATAGTTTCCCTCACATATCTGTACTTTCACTGCTGTTAGACTGTGAGATTTTCAATTTGAATCGTGATGCTAGTCACTGGCCCCTACTACAACGCGTGATTAGGAAGATTGTATCCTCCTTTTGTAAAATTTTTAGGTCAACGACCCATGATACCGAAGATTGTAGACTGATTGGATAGATCCATGATGCCATTGATATTGGGGTACGATAGGCAAGTGTGGCTGATAGTTCTAAAGGAAAGAATGAGCATCAGGATAGAGATTATAATCAAGTGTGCTTTGATAGGAATGATGGAAGATTTGAAGGAGGTCATGAAAGAGGATGAGGATATCGAGGCGGATATGGAGGACGAGGCCGAGGTGGAGGAAGGAGTGAATTCCCTCGAGGAACTTACTATACATGTGGCTCACTTAACCATTATAGGTGCGAATGCCTGCAGAATATTTGCTGTTCATTTTGTGGAAAGGGACATAGTTATGAAGAGTGTCCGGACTTGTATGAGCATCTCAGTAAGTAGCACAAGAAAGAAAACAAAGGTGCAGGGATGGTTACTAGTGCATAGTAGAGAATTATTGGATGCTAAAGTTAACACTAGAACCTGAGGCAGTAACAGTCAAGATAACCACACGAGCTAAGGAAGCACGCACAAGAGAGGTTTTGCAACAGAAGCCGACAATCATTAGGGAGGAGGTTTTGCATGATAGGTATCCATATCCACCTCATCAGAAAGAATTCTATCAGGAAACTATGGAGGTCCTTAGAAGCCTTCAAGGTGAAATATAGGGTTTGAAAGAGTAGTCTCAGAAATTGGAGCATAAGGATACAAAAAAGGCCCTGTTTGATATTGATGACATCTGAGAGGTATGTAGAACATTGCGCCAGGAGAATATTATTCCTTTATTAGGAAATTGGTTGAAGGGGAATACTCCACACGTGGGAACTAAGACTAGAAGACAAATACTTCAGGCAAATCTTCCCCCCGATAGCATCGACTACGACAAGGAAATCACTTTGAATGCTGTTGTGGATGGTTGGTTATTGAGCAATATTTTGATTGATACAGGTGCAGAAGTAAATGTACTTACATTGGATGCATGGGTACAAATGGGGAGACCTCCATTACAACCATCATCTAATGTATTGTTCATGGCAAATAGGACAAAAGCTACTCCCATAGGAGTTTTGAAGGATGCATCTATAACTATACAAGGGCCAAGTTCACAAAAGACTTCGAAGTGTTAGCACTTGTGGAAGCAAATATCTTCCCAGCTTTGCTTGGGCGCCCTTGGTGTTATACAAACAATGCTGATTTGAGGTTTAACAAGGGGTATATCAACTTTGAGAACAAGGAGGAAAGGGTCATAATACCGTTGACAGATGGGAAAACCATACCATATGTGGAACCTTTAAGTGAAGAGGACTTGAACAAAATCTATATACGCGCTATTAGGGACCCAGAGGTCAATGAGCCATCTAAGGAAGGAATCCTTCATTGGGAAGATTCTCAGTCAATCAGCGATACTACCAGTATTGCTTGTGATAATTGGGCTCATGGCACTTATGAACTGGTGGGGCACAAAGTTAAGCATGCGGTTGCTTGCAAAAAGGGTTTTCGCTCTGTCTGGTGTATAGGTCACTCAGTACCCTGCTATACTGGATCCAAAAATTTGGCTGGATTCTTACAGGCCATGGAAGCAAACTAGGCTAACCAGCTTAAAAGATGAGATATGTTGTTGTATACTTTAGGTGGGACATCAACGCGCTGGTGGGTGGTCCATAGGGATAATCTCTTAGAATGGGGAAAGTTTGGGACCACCTTATCAACCAGGTTTACAAAAGTAATGCACCTACAAAAAATTTCCCTTATCATGGTGATCAACCTGCTTAGAATCATATCCAGCAGTGTGAGAGACTCTGTACAATAGAACAGGAAGCATCACCACCCTCAATTTGGGTGCATCGATTTTATTCTACTCTATAAGGTTGCGCACGTGCTTGGTATGTATATGATGAATTACATCGCGACACTGGAAATTGGCAAAATTTGACTGTAGGGATGATCCAAACTTTTGACATCTTTTCATCTACACCACCAGTGAACAAAGCTTTAAGATTTATCAAGCGCTTAACCATGGGAGATAGTGGGAAAGCGGAAGAACTTATTCAGGAATTATTTGGTGAGATAGAGACAGGGGTGTGTTTTGATGATGAAAAAGATGATATCATACTACTTGAGCATGCTTCTTTGGAAAAAGACAAGGGGAAGTTGGTTTACATAATTGATGATGAGGAAGTTGAGCACTTGGAAGTGGATCATTCACATAGAGCAATGAAGTGTTAGCCAATGTGAATGTAGATGTGCGCGCATATCATGAACCTATGAAGACAACAAAGGTAAATATAGGCACAAAATCTGAACCTAAGGAGGTGATAATTGGGGATTACTGGTCAAAATCAGAAGTAGCAAAGATCATAGAGTTACTTAGAGACTATGAGGACTTATTCCCAAGAGGGTACCATGAACTTAAAGGCATCCATAAATCACTTGGAGAAATGAAGATAAAGCTCAAGGAAGGTGCACACCCTATTAGGAAGTGACCTTATCGAATGAATCCTAATTTGCGCGAGAAAGTAAAGGAGGAGATTGACAAGATGTTGAAATCTGGGATCATTCGACCGTTGGATGAATCAAAATGGGTCAGTCCTATGGTGATAAGCATAAAAAAGGATGGTAGGATTCGAATTTGTGTTGATTATAGAGAGTTGAATATAGCATGTGTTATAGATCCCTTTCCTACGCCATTCACAGAGGAAATATTAGGAGTGGCTGGGCACGAGATATATTCATTTACAGATGGGTTCTTAGAGTATCATCAGGTTAGGATTACCCCGAAAGATCAAGAGAAGACCACCTTCACTACTGAATGGAGAAGCTTTGCCTATACTATGATGCCCTTTGGATTAAAGGATGCACCTGCTGTATTTTCAAGGATAGTGGTATAAGCATTCAAGGATTTTATTCACAACTTCTTACAGGTCTATCTTGATGATTAAACCATTTATGGGCTAATTAAGGACCATTGTGACAATCTGCACTTAATGTTTGAAAGATGTAGACAGTTGAGTATCTCATTGAACATCAAGAAGTGCATCTTTGCTACTCCATTTGGCATACTTTTAGGACACATTATCTACAAGGAAGGGTTGCTGGTTCATCTAGCTAAAGTTGCAGTCATCGTAGGCTTGAAAGCGTCTACCAGTCAAAGTGAGGTGCGTGGATTTTTGGGTCACATAGGGTATTATAGGAAGTTTATAAAAGGGTATGCAAAAGTTTCCGCACCCTTGGAATAATTTCTCAAGGGGAAAGGTACATTCTATTGGGGGAGTTGCAGTAGCGTGCATTTGAGATATTGAAGAAGAAACTTACTACCGTGCCTATCTTGTGCTTTCCTTCATGGGATAATCTTTTCATGTTCATGTGGATGCCTCTGGCACAGCCATTAGTGTTGTCTTAGCTCAACCAGGAGAAGGTATAGTTGATCATCCCATTTGTTTTGCTAGTAGGAAGTTGACCCCTACAGAACAGAATTATACCACTACAGAGCGTGAAGCTTTGTCCATGATCTATGCCTTACAAAAATTTCATCAGTATTTTTTGGCCACACCATTTGTGTTTTATACAGATCACATGGCATTGAAGTATTTGATGAACAAGCCCAATTTACAAGGGCACATATACCGATGGATACTCTTATTTCAAGAGTTTGACTTTACAGTTGTGGTAAAACCAGGAAAAAGCAATTATGGACCGGATCACTTATCTAGAATTCAATCAAGAGAAGAGGCACAAATAATAGAAGATACCATGCCTGATGCACAACTGTATAGGTTACAATGTGCACCATTGGAATTAGAGGACATTGCTATCTTTCTAAGGACTGGTATGGCACCAAAAGGCATGAAAGCTTTAGAGAAGAAGCAAATTGTTATACACACGGCACCATTCATGTTAATCAGTGGTGATTTTTACAAATTAGGTAGAGATGAGGTGTTACGCCATTGGTATTGGAGCATGAATGAAAGGATATAATGGAATAAGCACATGGTGGTATTGTAGGTGGATACTATGCAGGTGATACCACAGCGCACAAGATGCTACTTGCTAGTTTGTGGTGGGAAAAATTGTATAAGGATTGTAAAGAGTATTGTAAGGAATGTGACCATTGTTAACGTCTAGATTGACCAGGAAAAAGGGATGAGATGCCTTTATGACCAATTCCAAGTGCATAACCCTTTGAGAAATGGGTGATTGAATTTTTTGGGCATATTTCACCAGCCGCACACAGGACTGGATCGTGCTATATCATCACTTGTATAGATTATCTTACCAGATGGGCAGAAGTAGCACCTACAAAGGACTTTACAATGGCTACAACAGAAAGGTTCTTATGGGAGAATGTTCTTACAAGGTATGGCTGTCCTTTAAGTTTAACAAGTGATAGGGTCACACATTTTTTAAATGAGACAATAATATATCTGTTATATGAGTTTATGGTTGCTCACCATAAGACTACACCCTATCACCCTTAGGAAAATGGAACTGCTGAGGCTTTTAACAAGATTTTGAGCCACACATTGACCAAGATTTGTGATTTTGGAAGGAAAGATTGGGATGATAAAGTATCTGCTGTTCTTTAGGCTTATAGAACAACATACAAGAGATTGAAAAAATCCACACGTTTTCAATTGGTGTTTGGTGTGGAATCTGTTCTTCCTATAGAATTTATGTTACCTTCTTTACGCATTGCGCGTGCTAGAGGTCTAGCTGATGAGGAAGCCTTGGAAGAATGGATTGAGTAGATGGTTCAACTAGATGAGCGTCGAGCCATAACACGCTGGAGTCAGAAACAAGAGAAACCATGCCAAAAGGCATGGCATGATAGACATATTAGGGATAAGAAACTTGTGATTGGACAAATGGTACTTTTGTATGAATCCAAGTTTTTGCGCCATCCAGGGAAGCTCAAGGTGCATTGGTTGGGGCCATATATTATAACTCATATACTTGAGTCAGGTGCTTGCCAGTTAGAAGCAATTGATGGCACGCGGCTACCTGGTTATTTTAACGAAAGTAGGTTGAAGCCCTACTATAAATAAGTCTTCTTGGTGTTTATAATAAGGTAGTATTGCCAGATAGATTAGGTTTCCCTTTCTACATTCCCTTAGTGTGTTTCTTTCATTGTCACTATGCTTTGTCAATTTAGTTCTTGTTTGTGTGTAATAAGCACGCTTACGCGCATGAAACTAATTACAATATTAAGCATGTTGATCCACAGAGGACTGCACATACTTTTAGTGTGGGGTGGATTGTTGGTGACTCTCAGGTATATGCTGCGAAGATTTAATGCTGTGGGTGTTGAGAAAGAAGGTTGCTAAGGGTGATTGACAAAAGATTGCTTCTTAAAGATAACCAAGGATGGAGAATGAATGTGGGAAAGTATAATGTGAGGTAAGCGGCAGCCATGGTAACCACCAGGAGATGGTGCAGTGATGAGGTACTCAGGCGCTAGAGCACTCTGAAGAGAAGTCTGTGACAAAGGGTAAAAAGGTGTGCTAGAAGGTTATAGCTTTTGGTGCGAAGATGTACCGCATGGAAATAACAAAAATGGGTAATAAATGAGGAGAATTTGGTAGGTGGAGTAATTAATGCAGTGAAAAGTGGAAATATATATAAGAACGGGGTGCGATTGCATTTTTACCCTTATGACTACTAGAATTCAACAAAGAGCTACGTGCGAAGAGCCAAGTAAAGCGATTCAAGGTGCGAAGCAAGAGTGAAAGATAGATCTATGTATTGGAAAGGCTTGTATCCCCATAGAGAAGGGTTTGAATGAAGTAGAGTGACAGAACAGAGCTAGGGTATGTGATTTCGTGATTGTAAATTAGGGCACGGTTGAATCGAGTTAGGGTTTGAAGGAAACTAATAAAAACTTGCAGCAGAAGGTCTAGAAAATAAAACCCAAAGAGAACAATGGCTCCAAAGAAGAAAGCAACACCAGTAAAGGAAAAGAAGAAGGTGGTAGTAGAAGAAGAGGAAGAGATGGCCCCGGAAAGCAATTTTTCAGAGATGCAATACCCTGAGGATGTAATTATGGGCCAGGAATGGGATACCCACATACGACAGAGCAAGATAAGTGAGTATAACCACCGGACCAAGGATAACCAGAAGTAATTAGATGACTTTCTCACCTCCCGAATGAACAGACAAACTGAGGATGGCATGCCAATATATGATGATTTCGGGGAAAGGCTACTGAAGAGGATTGGTGTCTATCAGCTGTATGAGCTCCCATACTTTGGGAAATATGCACCATTGTATAGATGGCTGATGAGCTGAGTCCATGAGGAATTTTTCTATTTTGCAGGACAGAGGGTAAGATTGACACCCATTCTTATTGCCACAATAACTGGATTAAAGGCAACAAGTGAGGATATTAAGATTGACCTAGTTGACAAGAGTGCCATTTTGGAGACACACAAAGCACTGGGCTACCAGAAACGACTACGTGGAATGGACATTGATAAACTACAAAATTGTCCAGTAGTACAGGCATCAATGCACCTGATTACAAAGTTGAATGACCAAGAGCATTGGTCCCAAGCTAACTCTATGTGGCTACATGTGGCAAAGCACATGTCAGAAGGAGTCACTTACAACATTTCTGGCTTCATTGTAGAGCAAATCGTAGAGGAAGCACACGCAAGAAACATTATAAGTTTTGGCTGTGTTTTTATAAGTTTGGTATTCATGGAGATTGGGGTACTAGATGGCGCAGAAGAGAATATATGGGAATACCCCATGAATCACAAGTCTCCAGCTAAATGATTCATCAAGTATCTATGCAAGGGGTCTATGACGGACGAGGTAAAGGAGTGAGTGGAGACGTGGTATGACAGGCTCCGCATGGCGTTTAAAGAGGAATGGAGTATACCCAAGGAGTTGCCTTCGGTTCTAGGGAAAAAGGCACAGTTTGCAGTGTACCAACACTTTTGTATTGCATGCTTTCCAATGGTATATGGGTCGCGGAGCCCCTGGTGCAAACTACCTTACATGTTTTCCGCATAATATTTCCAAGATTTAGTTCATCAGTTCACCGACACACAAAGGTTAGTATTTAATGCAGATAAGGTGGACTGTGAATTCCACACCTTGTGGAAAACATATGGATATCTAGGGAAGAATGCATATAATGAGAGTATTATCTCAGAGATTTTGAGCATTAAACCAAAGACACTTACCTTTACGGATATCGGGGCCATGCTGATATACCTTCAAATTAAGCCGAAAATGGAAAATAACAAGTATGTGGAAAACGAGTTCACACTTTCAGGGCCACTAAAGGGGAAGCATACCATGGAGAATGTCCCGGAACCTAGGCCCTCTAAACCCAAACAAGATGATGAGGAAGAGGATGAAGAGCAGGAGGATAACGGCGGCTTGGTGTGGAGGAGGAAGCAACCATCTGGCCAAAAAGAGAAGGAGCGCGTAATGACTTCACAGGGAGAAGGAGTTACTAGGGAAGAGCAAGGTGACCAAATATTTAAGAAGGTATTCAAGCGCATAAGGGCGCAAGGAGAAAACCAACAAGTAAAGGAGCCAGAGGAGAAGAAAAGAAGAAAAATCATGCTAGGTGAGGAATTAGAAGAATCTGAGGAGAAGGCACCCTCATCTCCAGTAGAAGAGGAGCCTCAACACAAGGAGGAGGAGAAAATGGAAGGAGGAGAAGGGGAATAGTCAGAGGCTACACAGGACAAAGGTGAGGATACATCTAGTATTCCTAAACTTGATGCAGCCATTCTAAAAGGGCCAAGGTCTCATCAGACAAGTGAGGACGTAAGGGTACACACTATGGGTTATGTAGAGGACCAGGAGAAGATTGTTCGCACTTGGTTCCAGAGCACCATCGCATAAAAAGATTTATTCGGATGGGCGCTTATGGACGAGAACAAGGTGACATTGTGAACATGAAAATAACTTTCATGGTCAATGCATACACATATGGATGAACTGGATTTTGATGTCTGTGAAGAATCATGTGCATCTAGGCAATTGAAAAAGACACTAGAAGCCCATCACATGACAATCAAGCCAATGGTGATGATAGATGAGCAAGTAAGCAATGCTCTAGTAAAGGTATCTGCTGAAGTAGTAAGAAGAAACGTTGATAAATCTGCTACAATTAAAGCACTTACAGAGGAGCTAAAGATGAAGAATGTGGAAATAACGCATTTAGTACAGGAGAGGGATATGAGGAAAAGAAAATATGACACTTTTGTTGGTATAGCGGAGGAAATTAGAGATGATGTCCTAAAGGTATGCACGCATTTAGAATACCAAGTACCAAAAGAATTTCCTTTTGTGATGCACTACGTAAATACAATGATAAAATTCGTATTGGAGGATGAAAAGGTACGTATAGAAAGAGGCAGAGAAAGTGTAGGATACAGTAGCGAGGAAGATTACTACTTATGAAGGCCTACTGCAAGCCATCCATGACGAGCTGAAGAAAGCCGATCATGCACTAATGATATGCATAGCTCCAGATGGGCTGATCATGGTAAAAACATTGGAGGAAGATAATGAAGTACAAAAGGCTATGAAGGATGCAACCCTAGGCCACGCTAAATGATTAATCCTGGTGAAGTAGAAGCGTGAGACACTAGCTGTGGCACAGGAACCACATAAGGAAAGGTTAGATGAGCTTGGAAAGCTCATTGCTCAAAAGATGGATATATTGGAAGGGGTGCAAACCTCTATGTCAAGCATAATGCTTGTGATATAGAATGAGTAGGGAAAGCTAACTATGGATGAGCTAGAGTATATCATTATAGACGTGCTAGAGAAGATAGGAACGACATTGATAGAGTGGGAGAACTTGGAAGCAAATATAAAAGAGGAATATCCAGAGTTACTACTTCAGAATGAAATGGAGGAGCCTGAGGCCTGAACAGTTTTTGTTGTGTATACCTTATTCAAAATTATTTATTCAACCATTCTTTATTTATCCATTCTTTGTGTAAGTTTTGGACATCACCATTGTCAGGGCAACAATGAGATTAGTGTGGGGTAATGTTGATCAGAGAAAACACTTAGTAGAAGTCACACACAAAGTCCGTGTGAGAGAACATCACAAGAGCAAATGCGCAAAGGTATTGGAAGGCGTTGCGTGCGGAGGTGTAGAGTCAGACTTTCGGGACTTAGCCGATTTTGGAGATCAGGGCTATTTTTAGAGGTTGGTGTGTAGAGCACACAAAGTGATGCCAAGGCTTGCACGCCACTCTTTGTGGAGATTTCAAAGAGCATGTCAAATCACTCTTGCATAGACATAAACTAAGAATAGATTCACCACTATAGTTAACTATCAGCGATCTATAGATAGCATACTTGCATGTATGGTTATAGTTGTAAAAGGCATGTGGCTATTATTAGCATGCAACCTATTTTGGTAGAGTTAAGCGGTGAAGGGATAGTCCCCCACCCTATATATATGTAATGAATTACTTAGTAAGAGATAGATAGAGACACATACTGCTTTGAAGGGTTAGAGATACATGAGTGCATGAGATTGGATAATTGTAACAGATCCATGTGTGCATGTCTGGTATTGTATGAAGCTTTTATATTGTTGGTATGATGAATATATAAAGAATATTGGCCGAACAACAGTGTCTGATATGTTTTTCATTGTATACTATTGTTATCATGATGACTTATACTTAAGTGCTTATAGATCTGGTACGATGTAATGATGTATAGATGGATTAGTTTCTAAATATATGTTTGTTATACTACTTCATCATGCTACCATTCTGCTACAACAACCCTAAAGAGGAACCTATTACCTTTGCGCGCTTCGGGTGAGTGCTCAGCCCAAGCTGAGTGATGTGCCAGCATGACTAGGTGTTATCTGTGAATTCTAGGCTGCATCACCAAGGGAATGTTAAACACTCATTTTGTAATTTAATACAGACCTTAGAAATGTAATACAACCAACTTGCAAAGATAACCAAACTACAATGAGAGATCAAAATACAAAAATGAACACATGAGAGGGTTGAGAATCATCCACAGACATATATTATTGCTCCAGAATCGATACAGTACATTACAGTAGCCAAGAGAAAAAACTTTTTATTACAACTTGAATGGGAGGTTTGGAAAACTCCAAAAATTCACTTGCAGACAAGGGAAGAAGGGAGGGTGGAAAAAAGGAATGTCCAACCCTTTACAATGTGCCAAGCTCTTTTCTTTATAGATGCACCGAAGAGAGAAGAAGAAAAGTGGTGGGAAACCTGATTTGGAGCTCAACTACCAACCATCAATGCCACTACAAATCTGCCCACAATCTTTTGAGTCTGCCACTCTATGTCTGTTTGGCGTGTTGAAGAAGGAAGAATGACGGATCAAATCAAATATGATTTGGTTGTCGGGAGCAATCGGGCTACATATTAATGGAGTGAAGAATTTTTCCCATTTTTCACCCACCTAACCTCATCAAAATTAAAGTTTCAAGTTTCCATGGCATAGATGAGGTTGATACCTTTCCAATGGTGCCAAATTTGTTGAGTTTTGGGCACTGGATTGAAAGATATGTCCATTTGAATATTTGAGTTGGGTCTGTACAAAAATGGCAAAAACCAGTTAGCAAGATGGGTCTGCGGGCCCAAAATTTTCGTTGCACCTTTTGCAAAAAAATACAAAGATGCACAAAATTCCCCACAACCCCATAATTCATTATTTTCAAAAAACCATCCTCAGGCCCGTTGATCTACATTTTCCATTTGGGTGAAAAGTCCTCCCCAGGCCCGCCGGCCTGCATATAATTTAGGCCTGACACATGGCTCCTTGGGCGTCAGCAGACGTGTGGCTCATTTTTATACTTTACGTATTTTTCGAGCAAAAATTTTGAATTACCTTCGATGACCCACCTTCCCACCTTGACTTGAAGCATGTCCACGTGTAGAGCTATCATGCATTTAAGGACCGCTTTTGGAGTTTGTTTTTTGAAGTTGCGCCGAAGAGACACGTGGCACCCTCCGTGGATTTTTTCTATTTCTTTATGTTTTGGCTAAGTCTTTTTGTTTTACGGGGCCATATGCCTAATCCAAGACACATGGAGGCTCAACGCACATTTGAGTCTGCCCCTTGATTTTTACCATTTGGAGTTGTGCCGAGATGACGTGTGGCACCTTCCACTAACCCTTCTGTACTTAGTCAATTAAAACAGCTAGCTCTATCCCCTTTCTAACTTTTGGCCACATGGAAGGTCTTGGCTCACTTGAGACTGTCCCTTGGGTTTCCCCTCTAGAATTTACACCATTGAGGCATGTGGCACCTTCTGCCGACTCTCCCCCATCTTGTCTTTTCAGTTGTCGACTGTGTCCCTTTTCAGACCTGGGACACGTGGAAGGCTAGTGCTTGTCTAGGAGACCCACTTTTAGATTTACCTTTGAAGATGTGCCAAGCTGACACGTGGCTCCTTCCGTGAGTCTACGATACTTAGCTGATTTGAGCCGATGTCTTTCTCAAACCCTAGACACATGGAAGCCTTGCACTCATCTGAGTCTCTACTTTGGGTTCCACCTTTTGAATTTGCGTCGTTGAGACACATGGAGACTTCCATCGGTTCTCTATACTTAACCAATTTGGGCCCACTACCATTTGAATTTTGTTAGACCCTGACCATGTGGAGAGTTGGCGCTAGTTTGAGTCTCCACCTTGGGTTCTCATTTTTGAAATTACACTGAGATGACACGTGGTTCCTTCCGCTTGTTTAGAATTTTCAATGGCCAACTCTGTCCCTTTTTGGGCCTGGGACACGTGGAGACTTTGTGCTTGTTTAGGGGAACCACCCTTGGCCTTGACCCTTGAAGGTGTGTCATTGAGACACATGAAAACTTCTACTGTCTCTCCCATACTTAGCCAATTTCAGCCCACTCTGAATCGTTTGTGAAGCCCGGAGACTTTGATCCTTTCCCTGCTTTGCTCTTGAGAACCTCTGGTTTCTTTTTCACTATTTTCCTCCTTTTCTGACACTACTCATCTAGTGTAGAGTCCACCTACAACCTGATTGTTAGATCTGAAGCATGGAATCATATGACGAAATTGACTTTTAGATTTCTTCCTGTGCAGGGTCGGGTTTGGTCAATTTTGTCAGGGGGAAAAATTGGGATAACAAAAACTTTTCACAATAAGTGGATATGTCAGTAAACATTCTACTAATCTTTATGGGGTATTATGCAACATTTGAAAACTTTTACAAGAGGCTTCCACAACAAGTATTCCACAAAATAACATAATCAAATAACACCTTTAACAATACACTCAAACAATATCACAACTTTCCCAACAAACACAAAGGTTTGACAACAACAAGCAAACAAGGAGAAATGGAATATGGGCACCACCTCCTTTTTTTTCCCAAGTGATGTAGGAGTTCCACCCAAAAACCTCCATGTGCACAAGTGAAAGCCTAACCAAATCCTTATTTCTACACTTGTAAAAATGTAAAATATATCCATGTTATCCTTTTCACTCCCCATAGGAGGAACTCAAACTCACACTCCCTCCAAATGAATGCATCACATCTCCCTTTTCCCTCTCCAACGGTCCCATAAATCCATCTTCCACACCCAACTTAAGGCAAGCTACCCATTTACAAACAAACATAACCACAACACTCATACAACATACAATAAACACCATTTCTACATCAAATAAATTAATACAAAAATGTAAAAAGAGGAGAGCCTACCTCTCCATCAAGCCTCCAATTACTTTGCTCAAAAATATTTTGAATCCTTCACCCAAACTCAATCCAAGATGCAACTCCAAAGAAAACTCCCAAGTATGAAAACCAAGACCAATTCTAAAAAATGCAAGAGAAGCAAATAAGGCAAGTAACCCAAAATCCATCAAAATTATCCAATAAATAGAAAAGGGATGTGAGACTGATGAGGTGGCTCTATGTATGATGTCACTTCATCATCCCTCCATTCCAACACATAAGTCAAACACCAAACCTAAAGCAAATAAATGCACATGTAAGACTTATGACATGCCCACATGACACTCTAGATCTATGCATTTTTTCACCATGGTTATCAAGCTCAATCTTCAAACATGAAGTTTGAAAGCTCAAAATGCAATTCTTTACCCATTAGACTATCTGAAGGGGATGAAGTGGGAGCCTAAGAACTGAAGGTCCCCCTTACCATAGGTATGGTTGTTAGATGCACTTAAGTTGCCTCTGAAACTATATGGTTCTCCTCTGTCCAACTATGCCCTCTAGAGGTAACTTATTTTCATCTAGATCAAGTATCCCATATGATTTTCTCTTTCCATTTTGTACATAACGTATGAGTCAACACCATTCTAATCTACTATCCTGTAGTCATTGAACATGATGACGTTGGCTACCCAGAAGGATTACCCGTTTGTCAGGGGTATTTTCATTTATGGTAAAACTAGCTAGAGGGGACTTGAAAGAAAATGGGAGGATGGATTACAGATAATGGATGGAAGGTGCACTAGATTTTTGAAGCACTCCATTCCTTCTGCCCACTCCATAATCTAGGGAACACATCGCACATGATGAGGTGCATATTTTACAATAGGTGCTAAACCAGCATGATACAGGCCAACCCATGGACACATGGCCACAGTATACATAACTTTAGTTACTGCCCTTATGGGAACCTTCTAATGAAGCATGCAACAATATAACATAACATTATTCAAAAGTTTTCAAATTTTGGTCATGTTGCATAAAACTTGACATCCTTTCGTTGTTGCTCCTATTAGTGTAGAATCATGGCACCCCCGAATCTCCTGGGTGTGGAGTGGGGAATTTGGTGTGATTTTACAATATGGGACCATCTCTCAAGTTGTGGGACTTGCAAAACTTGAGATGGACCTCCAGAGAAATCCGGTTCTTGCTTCCTAATCTACTTGCCACAAGCTACTCTAGTGCAGGAAGAACCTATTCGATCCTAGTCTAACCATTCCAAGGGGATAGAGAGATAGAGGGGGGGTGAAAGAGTCTACACTAAGTGGTGATACACCAAAAAAGGAAGTGGTTGAATCACATATCCAACTGCCTGAAGTGAAGAGAGGTAAGTAGAGGAGAGGGTGGACAGAATGCACCATGGACTAGAGATAGTTCTCACACAGAGAAACACTTCGAAACCCATTAAGCACAACCCCTAGAATCTACAACAAACATCAGAATATGCACAGTATACTTGCAACAACTAGAGGTAAGAAAAGACAATAAAATGAGCCAACGATGGCCAGATGCATCACAAAACAAATTTTATTGCTCCAAAAGTTACACGGTACATCATTAGTGGGAAAGAGGCAAGAAAATGCCATTACAAAGCCATGGGAGGAGGCTTAGACTCTAAATTCTACCCTAAGGAAGAAAGGGAAGGGGGCAGGAGAGAAAAGATCAACCCTTTGAATATGCCCCTTCATTACAATATATAGGAAGAATGAGAGAGAGGAGGGAAGAATTCGAATCCGACTTCAACCACCTTGAGATATGCATTGAATTCTAATTTGAAAGTTTGACCACCATTAATCAATTCCCCCTCTTAAATTCACCTACAATTTTTTGATTCTGGTTCCCTATGTTTGCTCGGCGTGTTGAAGAAGGAAAACAACGGATCAAATCGAATCAGATTTGGTGGTTGAAGAAATCAGATTCTGTATTAATGCCCTGGAACACATTTTCACATTTTCCACCTACTAAATCCTATTAAGAATGATATTTTATGTTTCCATGGCATAGAGGGTGTCAAGATGTTTCCAAAAAGTCTTATCCCTCCCAAATCTGAGTTTCCAGTCAAAAGATATGGCCATTTGATGTTTTGGGTCACAGGAGCACAATATTTAAAGAGTCTGTCCATACAGGGTCCACGCAGTGGCTTCCACGGTCTTGCCTCTGCTTTGACTATTCAACCCCTTAACTCTATCCCTTTTTGGACTTGGGACATGCGGTGAGATTGCACTCATTTGAAAACCCACTCAAGACTTTACCTTTGAAGGAGTGTCGTTAAGACACGTGGTGCCTTCCGCCTGCACTCTATACTTTAGTTGTTTTGGGCCTGCTCTCATTTTTGAACTCTATTACCCATTGACCATGTGGAGGGTTGGAGAAAGTTTGAGTTTCCACACAGAATCCTGCTTTTGAATGTGCATCGTTTGGATACTTGGCAGCCTCCATTGACTCTCTATACTTAGCCAATTTCGGGCTCGTTCTCAGTCATTAATAAAGCCCGAAGACTTCGAGCCTTCGCTATTTATTTTCCTTTGAGCCTATAGTTATTTGACACTATTTCTTCTCCTTGACCCTGCTATTCTAGTTTAGATCCCGCCTGTAACTTGTCTGTTGGATTATGAAGCACGGTTTGTTCTACGGGGCCGTTTCTTGAATTTCTTCTTGCACGGGGTTGTTTGATCTTTTACAGGCCCTACCAGTCCATTGTAGAGTCCCTCTTTTTCCTAATTATAGGATTTGAACATGATTTCTCTATTTTCTTCTATGCAGGGTCATGCTTGATCAATTTTACTCAAGGGGGAAATTTGGGACAACAATTTGGTGAATCACAGGTGTATCTGCCTGTTAGATGAAGGGACTTGTAGCCTTGAAGCATCCATTGGGCATGGAGTCAATAATGATGGCCTAATACTAATCTCGCCTCTAATCCATGAGACCAACTATTTGTACTCTCAATTTTCATAAGAAATCTTGAAACAAGGCTTCTGAGAGTAAAAAAATGTTTTGAGCCAGGGCTTTCAACTTTCCCTGAATGGATTGTCTCAAGACAACTTTAGTTGCTCTACATTTATTTTATTTTGATATTTGCAATTTTTAAATGAAACTATGGGTCTTTTTCCATGAATACTGAACGACATGGCCTTAGTTTCTAGAGCAATACGAAAAAAAACTTATCTATAAAGATAAAAATTCATACATGCTTCGAATGAGACATGCAGAGTGTGCACAAGAACTTCTTCTGATGAAAACAAAGTCTTCTTATATTTCTACACTAACCAGAGAAAAGGAGGCTAAACAGAGCCTTCTACAGGTAGGGAGAAGAAGCTTCCTTTTCTCAAAAGGGGCATCCACATGAATGAATTGACACTAAATTTGGCTTCCTGGACGAGTGAAAAACTGACGATAAGCCGATCCTCCACCTCAAATCCTCAAGGTGTCAGTTGGAAATCAAGAACAAATGCCTCTTTTACTTGCTCTTAATTTGGATTGAAGAGGAATTACAGCTGATCCTTGGTACATTAGAGCTCATCCTAATGCTTAGAAGTAAGCATGACTGGTTGTGGCTTCTCCCTTGGCTCCAATGAAGCCAGGTATCTTAATCCAAGAATGGAGTCTTCTTTCTGACCATCCTGGGTGGATGGTGTGAGAGATATGATTACATCCTCTTGCTCTTTCCCTTCCTTCTCTTGTGAAGAACATGGAAGACTCATATCTTCTAACCTTAGTCCCAAAGAGATGCTATGAAGTGCAGGTTGTTGTCCTTGAATGTTCTCCTTCATGGCAGCAAGCTCATGTGCTTGGAAGGTGGATGATGGAGGATCAAATGATGTAATCTCTATGGGCTCTTCTCCATCAAAGTAATCCTCCAAGTCAGACAGATAATCTGTTTCCTTTTCCTGTTGCATGTGCTCTACCTCCTCCATGGTGTCCTCCTGATCTGTAACTTTCTTGCCATGGTTACCTTCATCCTCCAACATGAAGTTTGAAAGTTCAAACTCTTATTCAACATTATAGATTGAAGGGGATGAAGTGGGAGGAAGAACTGAAGTGTTGGGGTTAACACACTAGTTGTATAGACAATATATTAGATCTAAGTATACATGCAAATAAAAGTGGATATTCCACTAGAAGAATTATAAAAAAAAGAGACATAAATCAACACCAGATTTAATGTGGTTCACCCAGTGTGGGCTACGTCCACAAAGAAATAAGCCAATCTATTATCCAAAGCTTTGACAAGATATAAAATGAAGATTTACAATCTTCCACACCTCTCAGATGTTCAGTACTGTCTTTCTTCAAGATTTTGTCTTCTTCACCAAGAATTCTCTCTCACACAATTATCTTGTAATTATGATCAATCCTCTTACTCTAAACCCTAGATTTATGCTTTAAATAGTCGTTTAAGACTTTAGGGCACTTAGCCATGCAATTACATTCATTAAATCTATTCCAATGCTAAAAATAGAAATAAAACTCGAGAGTTAATTAAAATTTCGTTGCATAGGTACCATGACCGATGTTGGTTACCATATTTTCTAGAAAGTTCTAATTACATTCTAAAACATGAGTAATTTAGCTCCATACTCAACAATCTCCCACTTGGAGTTTAATTACCACACCATACATGTACATCATCATTCTTAGATCCTTCCTTGGCTTTGTTTCTTCCTCTTCAAGTCTCAAACTCTAAGACTAACAAAAGTGGAGTGTAGCTCCAACTTCTCCTTTCTAATGGCTTTATTAACATATCCGTAGGGTTCTTGCTCGTATGAATTTTTTCCAGATTCAACTGTCCATCCTCCAATACCTACCGTATGAAGTGATACCTCAACTGAATGTGTTTCATTCTCGAATGAAATGCTGAGTTCTTTACCAAATGAATTACACTCTGACTGTCACTGAATAGTTTACAATTACTTTGCTCCTTTCCCAACTCTTCCATGAACCTACTCATCCATATCATCTATTTGCTAGCCTCTGTAGCTGCAACATACTCTTCATCTGTAGTAGACAAAGCCACAACCTTCTGCAATCTTGAAATCTAGCTAACTGCCATTCCACCTACTGTGAAAATATATCCAGTAGTGCTCCTCCTACCATCCAGATCTCCAGCCATATCCAAATCAACATAACCATGTAATGAAATATCAAACATCCATAGCATAACTGCATTCTAGATGTTCCTTTCAAATACCTGAGTATCCATTGGGTTGCTTTCCAATGCTCTTTACCTAGATTAGCCATATATCTACTCACAACTCCCACTTCCTATGTAATGTCTAGTCTTGTAAAAACTATAACATACATGATAATTCTAACTACTGAAGAATATGACACTCGTGTCATGTATTTGACCTCCTCTTGTGATGAAGGACACTAATTTTTACTCAATTTGAAGTGTCCAACCATAGGTGTGCTAACAAGATTTGCATTTTGCATGTTGAACCTTTCTAACACCTTATAGATATAATCCTCCTGAGACAAATACAGTTTCTTGTTTTTCCTGTATCTATGTATTTACATTCCAAGAATTCTTTTTGTAGCTCCCAAATCCTTTATTACAAACATGTGAGCTAGCTTTCTCTTAAGCTCACTAATGTCCTGGATACTAGATCCTGCAATAAGCATATCATCCACATACAGTAACAAAATAATATAGCTCCCATTTTCAAGCTTCTTGAAATAAACACAATGGTTAGATTCACATCTCAAGTAACCATGCTCATGCAAAAAACTATCAAACCTCATGTACCATTTCCTTGGAGCTTGCTTGAGCCCATATAGGCTCTTTTTCAATCTACACACTAATTTCTCCTTACCCTTGACTTCATATCCAAGTGGTTGCTGCATATACATCTCTTCATCCAAATCACCATGAAGGAAAGCTGTCTTCACATCTAGTTGCTCTAAATGTAAATCTTCTACTGCAATTAAACTCAATACAGTATGAATAGAAGTCATTTTAACAATAGGTTAAATATTTCACCAAAGTCAATACCTTCCTTTTTTGTAAATCCCTTTACTACAAGCCTTGCCTTGTACCTTTTTTGTCCACCCTCTTCTTCTTTAATTTTGTAAACCCACTTGTTCTAGAATGTTCTCTTTCCTGCTGGAAATTTAACCAAATACCAAGTCTTGTTATGTTCCAAAGAATTCACCTCCTCATCCATGCCATGCTCCCAATGAACGGGAGTTTTATCCTGCATTGCTTCTTCAAAGCTTTCTGGTTCACCACTATCAGTCAATAATAGATAAAATAGAGAAGGTGAAAATCTTTCTGAAAGTTTACTTACCCTTTGTGACCTTCTCATAGGAGTTTGGGGTAATAGAGGCTCAATATGGACCTCTTGGACATTAGTATCAACTTCTGATAGTGACTTATGTGAATCACCTCTAACCGACATCAGTTCTACTAACCGACACTAGTTCTGATCCTCTATAACCATTGGTAGTTCATCTGACTGATGCCAGTCAGGGCCTAACTGACCACGGTTACTGTGTATTTCTGTAGGTGTTTCTTTAAAACCAGAGAGTTCATTTTCATCAATAAACTTCTCAATTTTCTCATCCTTGGGTACTAAAATTTGATCCCTGTACATTCTCTTTTCATTCCATTCAACATCATGACTCCTAACAATTTTAGAATTCTCTAAATCCCAAAAAAGAAAACTGAAATCACCAGATCCATAACTAATGAAAGTGCACCTCTTATATTTTACATCCAACTTTTTTTAATTTTCTCTATCAACATGCACAAAAGCTTTTGAACCAAAAAATTTAAGAAAAGAAAGATCTACCTCTTTTCTAGTCCATTCTTCCTCTGGTATTCCTCCATCTAGTGAACTTGAAGGGCCACAGTTAATCAAGTAAACCGTTGTATCAACTACTTCTACCAAAAACTACAAGGGCAATCCAAAATGTATCCTCATACTTCTAGCATGTTCCATGATTGTCCTATTCATTCTCTCTGCAACACCATTCTCCTGTGGTGTTCTTGGAACCGTTCTTTCTCTACGTATCCCATTCACTGAACAATAATCATTGAAAGCCTTGCTATAGTATTCACCACCATTGTCAGATCTAAGGAACTTTAACTTAGAATTTGATTCACTCTCAAAAAGGGCTTTCCATCTTTTAAAAGTTTCAAAAACATTAGATTTGCGTTTAATACAATAAACCCATACCTTTCTTGTAGCATCATCAATGAAAGTAACATAATACTAGGATCCACCATGAGAAGCTACCTGAGCTGGTCCCCACACATCTGAGTGTACAAGCTCCAATTTATGCTGCTTCTTAGTTTCCCTAACTTTGAGAAATATCACTCTCTTTTGCTTTCCAAAGATACAATGCTCACAGAAATCAAGATCTAAATCTTTCAAATATGATAACTTACCCTTAGCCTTTAAGATCTACATTCCTTTTTGACTCATATGACCCAACCAAATATGCCACATGCATGCATTTGAATCTGAAGTAGATAATGCAGAAAAGGAATTAGTAATACAGGTAGATAAATATAATGTTCCTACCTTCTTACCTCTTTCCACAACAAAAGCACCCTTGGTGACTTTCCAAGAGTCTCCTGTAAAAGTAACCATGCAACCAGATTCCTCCTGAGGCTTGGCACATGTCTCACATCTTTCAATACCCATGTATTTCCATTCTACAATTTTAGATGAACTTCCCCTTTACCAGTAATACTGCAAGGTTCATCATCACCCAAATAGACATGCCTAAAATTTCCCTGGACATAATTTTTGAAATAACCCTTATTAAGGGTTGCATGGAAAGAAGCTCCTGAATCTAAAACCCATGATTCAATTCTACTATCTAAAGAAAGAATAAGAGCATCTTGCATTACCTTTGATGCAGCAAGATTCACCTCTTTACCTTTGTCTGGTTGTTGGTTCTCTTTATCCTTTGATGAACAATCTTTCTTTACATGTCCTTTCTTTTCACATTTCCAACAAGTAATTCCCTTAATTTTGGATTTAGATCTGCTATCCCTTGACTTTGATTTACCATTACTCTTACTCTTGGATCTCTCCTTCTGCTTGCCCCTGCTTTCTACATTCAAAGCATTTCTATATGATGTTTCCTCTGTACTTTTCCTGCGAATTTCTTCATTCAAGATTATACTAACCACATCATCAAACTTCAAAATATTATTAGCAGATGTTGTATTACTAACAGCCATTACCAAGTTGTCCCAACTATCAGGCAAAGAACATATGAATAAAGGTGCTTCTACTTCATCATCAAATGGTGTTGAAACCAATTTTAACTGATTTACAATAGATCGGAAATCATTCAAATTACTAGAGGTAGATTCACCTTCATGCATATTAGAACTAAAAAGTTTCTTCATCAAATAAACTTTATTTGAAGCACTAGGTTTTTCATATAAATTAGCAAGAGATTTCATTAAGTCTACTGTAGAAGCCGCTTCTGTAATATTGGAAGCCACGGATGCTACCAGACTCGATCTTATAGATCCCAAATCCTTTCTGTCAAGAATCTTCCATTCTTCATTATTCATCTTCGTAGGTCTAGACTTCTTATCCGATGGTAAGTACAAATCTCTCTGATACAGGTAATCCTCAATCTGCATCTTCCATAATTGATAATTTTGGCTGTCAAACTTCTCTACCTTGTATTTATTATCTTCTGTCATTGTTGTAGCTCCCACTCAATCAGAAAACCCTCTGTGAGTAAATCTATCAACACAAAAAACCCTCAAAGAAAGCTCTAATACCAGTTGTTGGGGTTAGCACACTAGTTGTACAGACAATATATTAGATCTAAGTATATATGCAAATAAAAGTGGATATTCTACCAGAAGAATTATACAAAACAAGAGACATAAATAAACACCAGATTTAACGTGGTTCACCCAGTGTGGGCTATGTCCACCAAGAAATAAGCCAATCTATTATCCAAAGCTTTGACAAGATATAAAATGAAGATTTACAATCTTCCACACCTCTCCGATGTTCAGTATTGTATTTCTTCAAGATCTTTCCTTCTTCACCAAGAATTCTCTCTCACACAATTATCTTGTAATTATGATCAATCCTCTTACTCTAAACCCTATATTTATGATTTAAATAGTCGTTTAAGACTTTAGGGCACTTAGCCATGCAATTACATTCATTAAATCTATTCTAATGCTAAAAATAGAAATAAAACCTAAGAGTTAATTAAAAGCTCATCGCACAGGTAACCGATGTTGGTTTTGCCCAACTGTCAGCGGTTCCAACTTTCCCTAACCAATGCCAGTCACACTCTAACCAATGCCGGTCTTCCCTGACTGATGCCAGTTACTGTATTTTCCAGCAAGTTCCAATTACATGTTAAAACATGAGTAATTTAGCTCCATACTCAACATGAAGGTTATTCTATGGCCTGCTCTGCACTTGGAGCCTCTAAAACTATATGGTCCTCCTCCATCATGGGTTCATCAATCAAATTAGGCCCTTAGAATGAAAGAAAAAAAAATTCAATGATGCTTCCTTCATTGAGTGGCTTCAACTCTAATTTGATCTCTCCCATCTGCTCCTCTTCAATGGGACTTGGAGCTGATTGTTCCTCCTCCTCAATTGGATGTGCAGCTTGGATCAAATCAGCATCTTCTTCAGACAAAGTGCTATTAGGGACACTGCATTCATAGTAAATAGAATGGTGATCTTCTTGTTCTTGTTCTTGTTCTTCTTTTGCTGCAAACTCAGCCTCAGCCACCATTGGCTCCTCAACCCTGACCTCCTCTATTGGCTTGACCATCAAGGGAATCTTTGTAAATCCTAATTTGGTAGCCCAAATCTTCAGATTTTCTATCATTTCTCTTTTGTTGGGCTCCACCTCTTGTTGTTTTCCTTGACTGGATTCTTGAGTCTCTTCCAAACACATGATTGGGAAAGCAAGAGGAGTGATAGGTTGGAGTTCAACTAGCTTTGTAATTGTTTGTGATGGGGAGGGAGGTGGAACTTCTTGTTTGTTTGGAGGGGATGATTGCTTGGGAAAGAAAAGGGGAGAAGAATTGAAATGGGGTGTAATATTAGGATATGGAGAAGAGAAAGCAACACTTGGGGCAACAACTGAGGGGCTTGAATCTTGACACTACTGAAATGATAAATATTGAGAAAGAGAAAATGAAGGATAGGGAGCTGGTGACTGACTTACCCATTAACAAGGCTATCTTACACTTTGCTCATAAGCCTCAATGTCCTCAATCCACATTGTAAGTTGAGGCAACACTTCAACCATGAAGTCAAGCTTCTCTTGAGGGCTGTAATGTCTTGGAAAAGGGCCTCCCCATGGACAAGGTGTCGTACAAACAATCTTGAATGCCTTCATTTGTGCTATGACTCTTGAATGAACCATGCTAGCCTTAATTTTTTGAATCTTCTTCAACAGATTGACCTCTTCCATTTGACTGTTGTCATCGCATGCATACCCTTGTTGTTGATAAGCTCCATAGCCAAACTAGTTTTTGCCATGCTCATATGGGTAAGAATGATTATTTTGGATCTGATAATAATGCTAATTTGGAGGAGTTGGGAGATGTGTTGGAGGTGGATTGCATTTCTGCTATAAGTGTGAGTTTTGAGAAAGAAATGAAGTCATGATTGTACAACTTCATGAAATGGAAGAAAATGAAAGATGTGTAAAGAAAGATGAATGAAAAATGGATGGAAATGGATGGAAAAGGTTTGTAACTCAGAGGATGGGTTATTTGAATAGATGGAGTCACCAGATGTGCTTGCATGTACCTCAAAGGCTAAGCCTTAACTGGAACACACCAACCTACTAAGATGAAGTGGTAAGGTGCGTCAAACCTATCCCACCAGGCATGCCAAAACTGTTAGTGTAGAATCAAAGCACCCTCGAATGGCTTGGGTGTGGAGTGGGGCATTCAGTGTGATTACACAATATGGGACCATCTCTCAAGCTTTGGGACTTGTAAAACTTGAGATGGACCTCTAGAGAGAAGCCAGTTCTTGCTTCCTAATCTACCTGCCACAAGCTACTCTAGTGCAGGCAGAACCTATTCTATCCTAACCTAACTATTACAAGGGGATAGAGAGATAGAGGGGGGGTGAAAGAGCCTATACTAAGTAGTGATACACTAGAAAAGGAAGTGTTTTAATCACATATCTGACTGCCTGAAGTGGAGAGAGGTGATTAGAGGAGAGGGTGGACAGAATGCACCACGAACTAGAGATAATTCTCACATAGAAAAACACTTCGAAACCCATTAAGCACAACCCCTAGAATCTACAAAAAACATCAGAATATGAATAATATACTCTATGAAAACAAGAGGTAAGAAGAGACAATAAAATGAGCCAAGGATGGAGAAATACATCATGAAATAGATTCTATTGCTCCAAAAGTTACCTGGTACATCATCAGTGGGAAAGAGGTAAGAAAAAACCATTACAGAGCCATGGGAGGAGGCTTAGAATCCACATTCTACCCTAAGGAAGAAAGAGAATGGGGCAGGAGAGAAAAAATCAACCCTTTGAATATGCCCCTTCATTACAATATATAGGAAGAATGAGAGAGAGGAGGGAAGAATTCGAATCTGACTTCAACCACCTTGAGATATGCATTGAATCCTGCTTTGAAAGTTTGACCACCATTAATCACTGCCCCCTCTTAAATCTACTTACAATCTATTGATTCTGGTTCCTTATGTCTGCTCGGTGTGTTGAAGAAGGAAAACGACAGATCGAATCGAATCAGATCTGGTGGTTGAAGAAATCAGATTCTATATTAATGGCCTGATTTTTTTTCCCAATTTCACCTACTAAATACTATCAAGAATGATATTTTATGTCTCCATGGTGTAGAGGGTGTTGAGAAATTTCCAAAAAGTCTTCTCCTGCCCAAATCTAAGTTTCCAGTCAAAAGATATGGCCATTTGAAGTTTCAGGTCACAGGAGCGCAATATTTAAAGAGTCTATCCATACAGAGTCTACTTGGTGGCCTCACGCATCTTGGAGATATGGCTCCCTCCTGTCACTTTTCAAATAGTGTCGTATTGACACATGGTGGCTTCTATTGGTCTACCTCTACTTTGACTATTTAACCCCCCGACTTTGTCCCTTTTGGACCTAGGATACGCGGTGAGCCCTTGCTCATTTGAAAATCTGCTCAGGACTTTACCTTTGAAGGAGCATCATTAAGACATGTGGTTCCTTCCACCTATACTCTATACTTATTCGTTTTGGTCCCGCTCTCCTTTTTGACCTCTGTTGACCATTGGCCATGTGGAGGGTTGGCGCAAGTTTGAATCTCTGCCTAGAATCCTGCTTTTGAATGTGTGTCATTTGGACACTTGACAACCTCCGTTGACTCTCTATACTTAATCGATTTTGGGCTCATTCTGAGTCATTTACAGAGCCTAAATAATTCAAGCCTTCTTCGTTTCTTTTCTTTTGAGCCTCTGGCTCTTCGACACTGTTTCTTCTCCCCGACTTTGCTATTCCGTGTTAGAGCCTGCCTGTAACTTGTTTGTTGGATTTGAAGCACGACTCATTCTACAGGGCCGTTTCTTGAATTTATTCTTACACGGTGTCATTTGATATTTTTCAGGCCCTTCGAGTCCATTATAGAGTCCCTCTATTGCCTGATTGTAGGATTTGAACATGATTTTAGTTTCTTCTGTGAGGGGTCATGGCTAACCAATTTTACCCAGGGGGTAAAATTGGGATAACAAGTTCCCTATGCCCTTTTGATGTATGTGATAAAATATCCCTGCGACACAAACAAAATACCTCTATGGCCTTGTGGCCATATCAAGAACATCGAGAATAATATACATATAGAAATTGATAATCGTCATCCAAAATTAGCAATTCTACCATCTATCATCATACAATTTAATTTGATTTTAACATCCATTAAATCATAATTATATTCAAAATACCCAACATAGGTTATGTATCAAGAATATGACATATTAGTATAAAATAATAATACTACAAATCAATATATATATGTGTGCATCATCGTCATCTAGTGCATCATAATCAAAATGTAAATCACAACATGTCAATAGTCCAAATATCTGCATAGTCTATCATCTACTGATCAAGATATAATCATCAAAATGTCTAAGTATCCATCCAACAGTAATAACATCATAATGAAATAGTGTCGAAGAGGAGTGGGCACTACATTAGGGGACTAATTACTCTTGCATTTACACAACCGATTGGGAGGACTAACCCTATCATAACACACCAAGAATTATACTAGGTCCCTCTATCCTTAACTCTTGTAGATATAAAAACGATTAAATTTTAAACTCTAAAATAACTATATTATATGGATTTTAGAGTGCAAATCAATAAAATATTAATAATGTGAATCTTAGTGAGTTTAATAATGCTTGAATTGGTTGAGACTGGTTACTCTTGCATTTACATAGTCGATTGGGAAGACTCACCATATCATAACACACCAAGAAGTATACCAGGTCACTCTGTCATTAACTCCTGTACATCTAAATAAAGATAATTTTTTAAACTCTAGAATAACTAGATTATATATATTTTAAAGGATTTTATAGTGTAAATCAATAAAATATTAATAATTTGAATCTTAATGAGTTTAATAATTTTTAAATTGGTTGAATTGTTAATAGGTGTCCTATGTATGAATTTTTATAATTTCGAATACAGTAGCAATTTATTTCTATAAACTAGCGGTCCTCAACGTTTGTATTTCATAAGTGGGTGTGTATGAGCCTCTTTGGGTGACTAATCAATTAATTTTTACAAGGGTTTAATAATTACCACCACACCCTTCCTTTCCTACCTAGCTAGGATTCTTATTCTTTCTCAAACATTATAGTTTTTCCTCCATGGTTGAATTATCCATTAATTTCTATAAGGGTTTGATCACCACCATCATCTTATGTTTTTCCTACCTAGCTAGGGTTCTTTGTGATGCTCCAAAGGTATGTCTTAAATTATAATATATGTAGTCAAATTTTTTATAGTATAAATATTTAATTGAATTTGGAAGAGTATTTAATCTTTATATTGCATATTTAACAATTTTTAAGATTATAGCCATCCATCTAATATCACACATATTTTGAATTTTCTTTATCAAATAATCCAATTCATTTTTAGTTCATCTAAACATGTATGTGAATGAAAAATGCATTCTTATTTTTATAAATATAAGACATGTAATATATTTAGGAAAATTCTATTTTGATATTCAGTTATAATTATTAATTGAATAGTTGTAATTTGTGAAAAAATGATTTCAATTAGTTGTCTTAAGAACAATAAAATGAACTTGACAAGCTTGGACTATTGAAACCAGTGGATTTTGTCTTTGGGAGTCACCAGATGTACAACTTCATAGCTTCATAAAAGCTAAAATTACAGCAAGTGCACATCAGTCTTGCTACAATAAAGATGGAGACCTCTTGGTCCCACCGAGTGTGCCAAAACTGTTAGTGTAGAATAAAAACACCCTTGAATGTCTGCAACTACATGGGTTGAAACTCTCAGTGTGATTGCACAACATGGAGCATCTCTCAAGCTGTGGGACCTTGTGAGTTGAGAGAGCTCTCTGGATTAAGGCCGGTTCCTATTCCTCTGTTTAGGTGCACACAAATAAATTACAGATGATCTTTTCTAAATCTACTCTATTTTACAAAGGAGACAGGGTTGAGAGATACAAAATAAACCTAAGCTAATGAGGTGATGCACCAAAGGAATGTTAGACACTCGTTTTGCAATTCAACACAGACCATAGAATTATAATACAATACCATGCATAGGTAACCAAAATGCAATAAGAGATCAGAAAGACAAAAATGAACACATGAGAGGGTTGAGAATTGTCAACAGACATATATTATTGTTCAGGAGTCGATACAGTACATTTAAGTGGCCAAGAGGCAGAAATTGCATTACAAATTGAATGGGAGGTTCGAAATCTCCACAAATTCTCTTGTAGACAAGGGAAGAAGGGAGGATGCAAAACAAAACTATCCAACCCTTTACAATGAACCCCACCCCTACTTTTATAGATTCAACACAAAGAGAATAAGGAGAGAGGCAGGAAAACTAATTTGAAACTCAGCTACCAGCCATCAATGCCCATACAAATCCACCCACAATCTTTCAAATTTGCCTCAATTACTTTTTCAGTGTGTTGAAGGAGGAAGAATGGTGGATTAGATCAAATCCAATCTGGTTGTTGGAGTAATTGGATCCTACATTAATGACACAAAGTCATTTTCCATTTTTTACCCACCTAACCTCATCAAAATTAAAGTTTCAGATCTCCATGGCGTAGACGAGGTCAAGATCTCTTCAATAATGCCAAATTTGTTGGATCTTGGGAACTGGATCCAAATATATGCCCATTTGAATATTTGAATCGGTCCTGTACAAAAAGTGGCGAAAACCAGTAAGTAGAATGGGTCCGCGGGCCCAAAATTCACTTTGCCCCCTTTTACACAAAAATACAAAAATGTAAAAATTTCCCCATAGCCCTGTAATACCATTTTGTCAAAAAACCATCTTCAGGCCCGAAATTCACTTCAAGGCCCGCTGGTCCCAGGCATGACTCATTTTTATACTTTATGTCCCTTGGGAATGAAGTTAAAAGTTAAATTACCTCCGGTGACCCGCATTTTTCTTTGACTTTGAACATTGCCACATGGAGGGCTAGCACTTATTTCGGGACCACTTTTTGATTTTTATTTTGAAGTTGCGCCGGGCTGACACTTGGCTCCTTCCGTAGCTTTTATTTGTTCCTTTATGTTTTTTAACTAAGTCCTTTTGTTTGGCGGGGCCATACATCTGACTAGGGACATGTGGAGGCTTGGCGCTTGTCTAAGGACCCACTTTTAGATTTATCTTTGAAGATGTGCCGGGTTGACACGTGTAAGCCTTGCACTCATTTGAGTCTTTGCTTTGGGCCGCACCTTTGAATGTGCACCATTAAGACATGTGACACCTTCCTTCTGCACTCTTATACTTAATCGATTTGGGCCCACTTTGAATTTGACCTTTGTTGACCCCTGGCCATGTGGAGGGCTGGCGTAAGTTTGAGTCTCTACCTTGGGCTCCCATCTTGAAATTACGCCGAGCTGACACATGGTTCTTTCTATTTGTTTGGAATTTTCAATGGCCGGCTCTATTCTTTTTTGGGCCTGGGACACGTGGAAGCTCCGCACTCATTTGAGTCTACGTTTTGAGTTTAACCCTTAGAGATGCGTCGATGAGGCACATGGAAGCTTCCACTAATTCTCCCATACTTAGCTAATTCTGGGCTCATCCTGAATCATTCGTAGAGCCCGGATACTTCGGTTTTTTCTCCATTTCTTTTCCTTTGAGCCTCTAGTTTTCTTTGACATTGTTTTCTTCCTTCCCTGACCATGCTCCTCCATTTTAGAGCCCATCTACAACCTATTTGTTGGATTTAAAATGTGGGCTCATTTGATGGAACCGTCCCTTGAATTTCTTTTTGCATAGGGTCGTGTTTTATCAATTTTGCAAGGGAAAAATTGAGATAACAATTTGGTGACTTACTGGGACGTCTGCCTGTTAGATGAATAGACCAGCTATCTTGTTGTATCTATTGGGCACAAAATCGTGGGTGGTGGCCTGACGTTGGTTCTGATCTTTTGAAAATGGACCTTTTGGGACCTGATTTTAGTTACTCTGTATTTGTTATATTTTAAAACAAGAAATTGTTACAAAAACAGTAGGTCTCCCTATTGTAAAATGTTGAATGGCCTAGTGCATTCACCTAGAGGCATGTTGAACTGTATAATGACGTAAATTGGAGTAACAAAAAACCTGTGCCACAACACTTAGGGAAACAGAACCTACGCTATGACAAAACAATGTGCATATGCACTTAGGGGAAATTAAAATCTTATGCTAATATCTACAAGGGTGGAACCTTCCTTCTCAGTAGCAGTGTTTGAGATGGATCCCATTGACTGGAATCTGTAATTCTTCACCATCCAATTTATCCAGCTAGAAGGCATTGCTACTTTTGCACCCTGTGATCATGTAGGGGCCACTCCAAATGGCATCAAATTTGGAATGCTTTCCTAGCTTTGCCCGATCTGCATCTCACTTTAGAACTAAGTCCCCTTCATGAAAGGTCCTCATTCTTACTTTCTTATCAAATTTCTTCTTGATCAATGCTTGATCCTTTTCCATGCTCTGCATTACATGCTCTCTTTCTTCTCCTACTCCCATCAGCTCTACATACATGATTTCCATAGGTCTAAACTCAGCCAGTTCCAACTGCTTCATGATCTCCAAAGCGGGCAACTCCAATGATATGGGCAATACTGCCTCTTTTCAATATATAAGCTTGTATGGGGAGCTTCCTGTGGATCTTTTGGATGTGATCCTATCATGCCATAGAGCTGATTTGATCTTTGTATACCAAGTTCTTTGATTTTCATCAAGATTCCTTCTAATAATCCTTAATAGGTTCTTGTTTGTGGAATCTTCTTGGCCATTACCTTGAGGGTAATAGTTTGATGAAGTGTTGAGATATACACCATTCTTGAATACCCATTCATTGATCCTTGTACCCAAGAATGCCAATGCATTATCTGATATAATAGTGGAAGGGACTCCAAACCTGGTGGCTATTCCTTCATAGAAATCCAAGATGTTGGATTCATTTGCTTCCTTAAGTGTCACTGCCTCAGTCCACTTGGTGAAATAATCTATTGCTGTAAGTATCCACTTGTGGCCCTGTCTTGAATTTGGGTTTATCACTCCAATGAAGTCTAGTCCCCATTGTATGAATGGCTGATCCACTGAAATTTAGTGAATGGGCAGGGCTGCTAACTTCTCCTTCCCTGTGAAGAATGCACACTTTTTGCACATCTTGATCTATGAGTATCAGTCTCTAAATACCATAGGCCAATAATAACCAACTTTCATAATCTTGAGAGCTGTTACTCAAGGAGAAAAGTGGCATCCTACTTCTCCATCATGGGGCTCATGCAAAACCTTTTCAATTTGGCCTGTACCAATGCACCTCAATAGAACACTATTGATATCTCTTTTAAACAAGACACCACCAATAAGCACATATGGAATGGCTTGTAGTCTGAAGTATCTCCTTTTTGCTTTGTTCCATTCTAGAGGGAAAAAACCTATCTGGAGATAATACACCAAGGCTTGAGTCCAAAATGGATCATGTGTATCATTAGATGGATGTTCTTGATCATTCTGGAATAACAGGACAACCTATTTTTTATCCACTAACTCAGCCTGTTGATTGAAGGCAAGTTGTTCACACAAAACCTTACCATGAACTAGTTTGGTCACCTTAATCTCAATGTCATATTCCATTACCCGAGTGATCCAACCTACTCTCTTCTCATTTAAGTCCTTGTTCTTGAGAAAATCCTTGACACCAGCATGAGATACTAGCAGTTGAATCTTATTGTTTGAGACCAAGTGTTTGAAATTATTCAAGCCCCTAATAACAACAAGGACATGTTTTTCAATGAAATAGTACTTTACCTCTTAGTCCTCCAAGATTTGACTGAAGAAGGCTATGGGTTGTTCTGAACCATCCATGTTGGGCTGGACCAAGATGGCTGAGATGGTGTCTGATCCTCCAAAAGCATACAACATGAAGTATTTTCAGAAGTCTGGGTTAATGAGAGTTGGGGCTTCTGATATTACGAGCTTGATGGCCTCAAAACTATCTTTTCCTTCTAATATCCATTTAAATGCAAGACTCTTATTTAACATCATTGTTAAAGGCTTCACAAGAGTGGAAAAGTCAGGCACAAACCTGTGAAATTTTTTTATTCTCCCTAAAAAGCTCTAGAGAGAATTTTTGTGTTGTGGCAATGGAAGTGTCTGGATGGCTTCAACCCCTTTCAGGATCAATTTTCAACCCTTCTCTTGAGACAATGTGGCACAAAAATTTCCCCTCATGTGCCAAGAATACACACTTCTTTGGGTTTAATGCACTCCAAATCTTCTACACCTATGGAATACCTGTTTGAGGTTGAAGAGATGAAATTTAACATTCTTTGAGAAGATGGTGATATCATCTAGATACACCAGGACAATATTATTGATTAATCCTTTGAATGCCATGTCCATATCTCGCTGAAATGTTGCTTCGGCATTCAATAGTCCAAATGGCATCTTCTTATACATGTATGTACCCCATTTGATGGTGAAGGTTGTCTTAAATTGATCTTCCTCTTTCATCATTATCTGGTTATAGCTTGAATATCCATCTAGTAATGAAAACCTCTCGGAGCCAGCTACAACCTATAAGATCTATTCCATTGATGGAAGTGGATAGTGATCTTTAAGTGATGCTCTGTTTAGATCACGAAAGTCTACACACAACCTGATTTCTCCACTTCTTTTCCTTACGGGAACCAAGTTTGCAACCCAACTTGAGTGCTTGATAGGGAAGATGATGCTGGACTCAATTATCTTCTTTAACTCTTTCCTCACGAGAGGCTCAATGTGAGGATTTAATGGCCTTTGCTTATGTCTGAAAGTCTTGGCTCTTGGATCTAGCTCGATAGTGTGCTGTGCCAACTTTGGGTTGAAACATCTTAAATATTTGTAAGTCTAGGAAAAGAAATCTAGGAATTCTTGAAAAAGTTGAATGAATTCAAATTTTTCGTGTTGAGTACTTACCTTGCCGATTCGCAATGTTTTTCCTTCTTCTATGAAAATGGGCTTTGAATCTTCACCCTTTACCTGAATATTCACCTTCTCCTTTCGGAATTGATCTTTTGGATTGAAGATTGATTCCAAAGTGACAAGACCCTTTAGTAGTTTGTTGGCTCTTGGCTGCACCACTTGATTGCCATACTGCTGCTCCAATTTGTCTTGGCTTCTAGAGGAAAAATTAGCCTATTCTTGTAGAAAGTTGATAATTTGTTGGTCATTCTTGAAGACCTACCAACTTGTGTTATTAGCAGGGACATCTGGTCTCACAACTAATTTGATATGGAGCTGAGACTTATCACTCTTGATACTCTCTACAACATCAAATGCTGCCTCAATTGATGCCAATCTATCCGTTTCTTCATTTTTCTTTCCTGGGATGGAATTGATGCCAAATGCTTCGAAGTCCTCGATGAGGTCCCATACTTGGTTCTTATAGCTCTTTAGTAGAACATTCTTAGTAGCATTTTGTCCTCGGACTTGATTTGTAATTAGCTCATTGTTGCCAAACACTTGTAAGTTTCTTATCCCTCTTTTCCTTGCCCAGTCCAATCCATGGACCAAAGCCTCATACTCTACTGTATTGTTTGAACAAGAAAATTGGAAACGGAAATCCGAGTAATACTTCATACCTTGAGGTGAAACAAGCATAGCTCCTCCTCTGGCTCCTTGTCTACTTCTTGAGCCATCAAAGAATAATTGCCATACCTCATTATCATCTTTGTGGTCTGGCTTAATGATGTCAGGAAGAGGATGATTCTCCTCATGCAAACAGTAGACTCCTAGCTCAGAATCCTCCATCTCCTTATAGGGGTCAAAAGCATGTTTTTTTTCACCCACTCATTGAAAGTCAAGTTTGTAATACACCCAACCTTGGTATCTACCTCACAAACATTTGGGAGGTCCTCTTGATCAAAGGATGAACAATTGGCATTGATCGGGCTAGGTACATAAGACTCAATATGGTAATCTGCAATGGGCTCAGATCTAATTATATCCTTAGCTCCATATCTTGTTCTAAAAAGCATGTGTGACCAATCAGAAGACACATAGCCTCCAATCTTAGCAGTGAAGTCTCTCGACAAACACAACACAAAATGTGGTGGAAAGTCTATGACTGACACGTTTTGTAATATAATCATATTGGGGAATGCGTGTAATGTGAGGTTTAAATCCTTGATGACTCCAACCGTTGTTACCACTGTCCCATCTAATTTCAATATACCCTTGGAGATGACTTCGTATTGAAGACCCAGCTGATCGGCTATTTGATTTGGCATTACAGAGCTATTTGCCCCTAAATCAATCATGCAATTATGGACCAATTTGTCTCCAATGATCAATGAAACATATAATGGAGGGGGCTTCACATTCTTATCTTGTTGTCCTCCATGGTTTCCCTCAGGCCAAACCACATTGGTAAAAACTTTCTCTTGCTAGTTAGAGGGCTGATTAGAGCTTGACCAATTGGGCATAACAGTATGCAATAGATCTCTCTATCCTGGAATGGCCAATAACTCCCACATTGAAATATTCACATTTGTCTTCTTCATTTGTTAAATGATGTTAAATTAGCTATCCTTTTGCTGCCCCTTTCCTGGTACATTTTTCTCTTACACATTGGTCGTTACAACCGGTGCCTGAGTGGGTTTGGAAGGTGGCTTGGGCTAACTCTGCATATTGGGAGTTACATTTTGAGTGCCAATACCTTATGGAGTAATGGAGGGTTGAGGATTACCTGAGTTTGGTGATTGTCCCTCACCCATATTCCTTTTCTTGGACTATGTATTGGTAGATACACTTTGAGAAGGGGCTTGGTTAATTCCACAAAAGTCTTCAACCTGCCAATTGACAAGCATGATCTCACTTAGAGGTGCCTCTTTCTGAACTCCTTACCGCTGATTTTTTCTCGACTAGACTCTTGGGACACACCAACGGTCTGTACCATCAAGGATTGTTTTAGTGCACCATTAAAACACATTGATTGGTTATGGGGCTGATTGCATGGGAAACACCAATCATATTCTTGTGCCATGTTATTTTGTGTTGGAACCAAGGCCCTTGATGTTGAAACTGTGTTTAGATCATATGGTTGGAAAGGCCTAGCAACTCAAGGTTGTCCCTGGTTTTGGTTTTGACTTTCAACCTGAGCTCGTTGTCTGTTTTTCTGATATGGGGGTCTAGCTTGATACTGAGTTTGAGGTTGATATGGCCTATAACTCTGAGCCTGTTGCCTCTTAATAGTCAGTAGCTCATTCCCTAGGTTCTACAGTTGTTTCATAACCTCTTGAAGCAGAAGTGCTAGAAGATGAGGTATAGGATTCATCTGAACTCTGATTCCTAGGAGTAGGTATAGGAGCTAATGTGGGTGTCTGACTAGTTTTTGGATCTCCTAGTTCTTGGTATAGAGGCATAGGTGGCCTAGGAGCAAGTTTTCCAGCTTGAATTAAACAATTTTCAGCTCTTATGGAAATTTTATAGGCTACAGGTAAGGATGTGCCTCCCATTGATTGCATCATTAAGGCAATATAAGAATTTAGAGCTTTAAGAAAGTATAATAAAGCACCTTCATCTGTGGGCCTTACAACTAATGGAATCTTGTCCTATGTTCTTTGGAATCTGAAGTTGAAATCTAACAACTGCTCATTAGGAGCCCTCTTGATGGTTGTCAAATGCTCTAATAAGGAAAGGTTATCTCCCTTTTCTCAAAATTGGTTGGGGAGAGCTCTACACAGATGGTCCCAAGTCTGAATAGAGCTTGTTGTTAGACTCCTGAACCATTTTTAAGCTTCACCCTGAGTGAAGAGGCTAACAACTTGACTGCAATGTTCATCTCAGTGATCTCATGAATTACACAAACATTTGCAATGTCTTGAATGTGGTCACTAGGAGAAGTCTGGTTCTCTCCAGTGAAGTATGTGATGCTCTTTAATGCTGCAACTAGGACTAGATTTTGTGCATTGAGGGTGAGTGGGTTGCTTCTAGTACCAGGAGGAGATGTTGACAAGGTTCTGTTTGGTGGAGATGGAGACCTTCGAGCTCTTCTTCCCCTTCTCCCTCTTTCTGGGGACAAGTACAAATAGACAAATAGTCCCTCCTCTCTGGTTTTTGACCTTATTTGTATTCTTCTCATGAACTTGACAAGCTTGGACTGTTGAAATCAGTGGATTCTGTCTCTTTGGGACTCGCTAGATGTGCAACCTTAGATCTTCTTAAAAGCTAAAATTACAGCAAGTGCACATCATTCTTGCTGTAATAAAGATGGAGACCTTTTGGTCCCATCGAGCATGCTAAAACTATTGGTGCAGAATCGCAACACCCCTAAATGTCTGCAACTAGATGGGTTGAGACTCTCAGTGTGATTGCACAACATGGAGCATCTCTCAAGGTGTGGGACCTTGCGAGTTGAGAGAGCTCTCTAGATTAAAGCTGGTTCCTATTCCTCTGTTTAGGTGCACACAAATAAATTACAGAGGATCTTTTCTAAACCTACTCTATTTTACCTAGGAGACAGGGTTGAGAGATACAAAATAAACCTAAGCTAATGAGGTGATGCACCAAAGGAATGTTAGACACTCGTTTTGCAATTCAACATAGACCATAGAATTACAATACAATACCATGCATAGGTAACCAAAATGCAATAAGAGATCAGAAAGACAAAAATGAACACATGAGAGGGTTGAGAATTGTCAACAGACATATATTATTGTTCAGGAGTCGATACAGTACATTACAGTGGCCAAGAGGCAAAACTTGCATTACAACTTGAATGGGAGGTTTGAAAGCTCCAAAAATTCTCTTGTAGATAAGGGAAGAAGGGAGGGTGTAAAACAAAACTATCCAACCCTTTACAATGAGCCCCACCCCTTCTTTTATAGATTCAACACAGAGAGAAGAAAGAGAGAGGTGGGAAAACTAATTTGAAACTTAGCTACCAGTCATCAATGCCCCTATAAATCCTCCCACAATCTATCAAATCTTCCTCGATTGCTTGTTCAATGCATTGAAGGAGGAAGAACAATGGATCATATTGAATCTGATCTGGTTGTTAGAGAAATTGGATCCTACATTAATGGCACGAAGATGTTTTCCATTTTTTACCCATATAACCTCATCAAAATTAAAGTTTTAGATCTCCATGGTGTAGAGGAGGTTGAGATCTCTCCATTGATGCCAAATTTGTTGGATCTCAGGTAATGGATCAGAAGATATGCCCATTTGAATATATGAATCGGGCCCGTACAAAAAATGGCAGAAACCCCTGTGAATTTCAGGCCTAACTCTGTTTAGATCATAAGAATACCCTTACTTATATTTTTTAGCTCTAATTACTCAATTTAAAATATCCCATCCCATTATATTATTAGAATGAAAATACACCCCTTTTTTCCATGTACCTTACCCATTTTTCCATGACAATTTTATTTATCCCTTTTTATTTCTACCCTAAAATATTAATAGAAAATATATCTTGTTTCTCACTCAATTTCTATTTAATATGCATTTCTCTCAAAAGATAGTTTGAATCCATTCAATACCTATTACTAATTACCTTATAAATTTTAAGATATAATCATTTATCAATAGTTGTTCAAATAATTAAGATGGTGAAATAATATCACTTGTGTTGAAAAACATACTCAATCCTAGTTTTCTACCATTTTATTATTTCTCGGTTAAGAGACTCTTAATTGAGATTTATTTATTCAAAAATATATTATAATTTAACTTTATGACCACACTTCTTAAATTGTAATTTTAAGGTATTTAGTTTTGAAAACTAGGGTTCAAATGTTTTAGTTTTATATTAAAATTAAACCTCCCTTTTCTTTGGCCCACCTCTCTATCCTATCCCTAATACCTAATTCAATATATATATGTGTGTGTGTGTGTGTGTGTGTGTGTGTGTGTGTGTGTGTGTGTGTGTGTGTGTGTGTGTGTGTGTATACATCTATATATAGATGTATGTATATATATGTGTATACATACATACATACATACATACATACATACATACACACACACACACATATATATATACATACATACATACATACATACATACATACATACATACATACATACACACACACACACACATATATATATACATACATGTATATATATATATATATATATAAAACCCTTTCAACCCTATTGTCTACCAGTATATTGAATTTACTTTTATTAATTTTAATTATCTCAATATGAAATCATGTGCTAGTATATTGCCTAGCTAATGAATCCCCTGTGATTTTACTAACTGCTGCATTGTTGCTTGCTCATGGGTAGTCACACATGATGCATGTGTTTCTGTTTAGATGGAACCTTAGACAACGAAGTCTGGTAGTGATTGTGGTAGTGTCACTACTCGGAATGGTTCCCCTGTTTCAACTCCTCTTAGGGTTGCTGCTCCTATGGTGTCTAAACCGGAGGATTTAACTGGCACGACCACTATGGATCCTGATTTTCATGGAAACACATACATGCATGGGGGTGCGGGGAGATTTATTTTAAAATATTATGTGGGAAACAAAGATGTAGGATCATAAGAGGAATTTTTTTTCTTGGATAGTTGTTATTCATCATTGGACATGATTTCAGATTATTCTTAGGAGCCAAAGGAAGTTGCACTAACTGGACTAGATTCTAAGGAGGAGAAAAACATAAGGGAGATCAACAATGATATGACTTGAAAGGAGGTGCTTGAGGTTTCCTTTGAGGGAAGGAGATGGGAAAAGATGCTCGAGCATTGTCCTAAAGGAAGGTTAGAAGTCATTTTACCCATCAAAAAGCTGATTCGCTCCTAGATTGATCCTGAAGCCTTATAAGTCCTTGAATTCTGGAAAGGCAAAAGTTATCGTGATTATGTCAATCCAAAATTTGGCATTGAAAGTTATAATGATATCGATGAAGGGTGGAATATGGTGAGGTATAAAAAAGATAAAGGTAAGAATACCATCCCGCCCTCAGGAAGAATCACCAGGAGCAGACACACAAACTTTATAGATATTGCACTCATGTGATTCATCCTTTTTACTGGTGCCAGGGATGGTTTCCATTATTGGGTGGTCATTTATTTTTCGTTTTTTTGTTGTTTTGTGTTGGTCTTGCTAGGGTTTTTTTCTCTGTTGTTGTGGTTTCACATCACCCCTGTTTCTTGTTGTAATGTTCTTTATTCATTGTGCTAAATGTTTTTTTGTATGTTGTTATTTCTTGAACATCTGGGATTTGGCATTTTGTACCCTGGGTAGGATCCCAGTCAAAAAACCTTGGATCATAAATAAAAAAAGAAGAATAAAAATAATTTTAATTTACTGATGTTTTTGGTTGACTAGGGCACCTAGACTAGGGCTCTTGGACTGGGTCAAGGGTGCCTAGGAATTGTAGACTAGTTTTGGGCACTCGTGACTACAAAAAACATCAAAAATTGAATTATGTTTTGTTGTAAAATTTTTTTCATACTTCACTCTTTGTCGCCTATATGTCCCTTTATGATCATTGAGATCACCTATAATCTTCAAAACAAAAGACCTCCCACAAAACCCCAAAACACATAAAACCCCAAAAATAAAAAGATACAAATGGGGATACGGCCTAACCCTAGTGTTCACCTGACTGAGTGAGCTTAAAATCTGAGCACTATTCTACATCTCAGACACCATGTAGTTCTCTCTCTCTCTGTGTAGAATCATACCCTATGTAGCTCTTGTGCCATACACACTTGAATAATGAACAATAAATAGATGTAGAAATGTAAGTAGAATGTGTGGATGCCAAAATGAACTTCCCATCCTATGAAGTGTATGTATAAGAATGTAGTCCCTTGTCCCTTGTATGAGTGTTAGGTGGATGCTTTGATGCTCTCATAATTTCCTTTGAATCTAACATTAGGTGGTGATAGTAAATGCTTAGAGTTTGGTACTTCATAATGGTCACATAACTTTATATTTATATGATTCATTTTTTTGAATTTCATAATTATACACTAAAAGGATTACCTATAAGAACAAAAGATGTCCAATGACTAGAAGAGGCCCAAAAGGGGCGAGAAATATCCAAAGATGTTAGGGCTGCATAGAGGGAAGGGGGCACCTAGATGCTAGCGTCTTTACCAGGCACTAGTGTCTAGAATCAGAAAAGTTGAGGTATCGAAAGTCAGAATGGGGGTAGACAACTAAAATATTCTTACACTTAGCATTTCCTCTAATTCAATGGATTGAATATACTTCATTGATTCCCCATTCTTCGCTCCATTCTAAGATACCCATTTACGACACCTTCTTGGTCATATTCCTTCTATAATCATCTAATTGGGCTAATATCTCTCTTATTAGCTAAACATTCCTCCTTTTGACAATTCAGAATCTTTATATTCCCCTCTGGATCACTTCTATTGGCTTCCTAGACTATCTATCAATTAGAAATGATTAACTAGACTCCTACCAACTCTTAATGAGCCTCTAATCATTTGCTAATCAAGTTTAACTAGCCTAAACCTAGATTAAATAGGCCTAAATCATATTTATCCTAATCTAATCTAAAAGTGATTTTTGGAATTTTGTCCCACATGCCTTAGCATTCCAAGTCCTCCCAAACCAAAAACTATAAATACAAGGCTAAGCCTACCCATTCAAAGACACAACTTTACATAACACAAAACTAAAACAAGCCTAAGAAAGCTTGGATCTCATTTGTATTAGCTTTAAGCTAATTATAATTTGATCTAAAGCTTGTCTTCCTCCATTTACCTTGAGATAACACCTCCATTTGCATCCTTAAACCAAGTTTTGAGTAATACGGAGAGAAAAATTGGCCTTGAAGCCATTAATGGTGAGAATCCATTCTTGAAAGCTTGATAACCATAAACATCTAAATCACACCTTTGATTGCTAAGTTAATATTTTTAGGTTCAATTTCTTTATTAGTAATCTAAAGAGTAGAGAGTAGCATATATCATGCTAGGTTAGGTTTAATTTAATTCATACAATAATATATTTTAATCTTGTTAAGCTCTAATCTCATGGTGCATGGTTGAGTTAGTTAAGATTTGAGGTTCTTTAGCCTCAATCCATAGCTTTGCAACTTTTCCATCACATACATTTAGCATACGTAGTGGGACATGAAGTCCATTCTCCATTAACGGAGTCATTTTGAAGCTTTTATTTCAGTTTCTAACTTTTTACATGTTTTTTTTGAGTTAAATATTCCGCCTTGTTCTTTTTAGCTAGGTTTTATGTAGTTAACCCTCATTTTCATGTTTCTTTGTTAATTTTATGCTAGAAACTGCATTTAATGACTAAATTATAGCCTGTTGACACTTTTAAAATTTCATTTTCTGTGTTTTTTGGGGGTTTTTTAGGAAGGGGTGCATACACCTTTCTACCAGCGCAAACACATTCAGACTATCATTTTTAATAGAGGGGCGTAGGCACCCAAAACCACATGCAAGTACTTGAAAGTAGGTGCACATGCCAAAATCATGGCTCACACACCCTTATACCAGTGTAGACACCCTGTAACCTTTCATTTTTACTAGACGCGTAGGCACCCAAACCCACGTGCAAGCACCCTGTGTATTCTCGGCCCTCTGTTAAATTTTTTTACCAGGAACACACATGTCTAAACCATGGTGCATACACCCTTTTGTTGGAACAAGGAACCCTCTACTAGTGCACATACATTGTCATAATTTTTACCATTTCTTGCTTCACTAGCGCAAACACCTATTCTCTGGTGCAGACACACTTATGCTAGCACATGCATCTCTTGAGTAACGCAGACACCCTATAGATCTGCTAGGTTCACATAGAGGGATGCAGGAACCCAAACCCATGCACACATACCAAAAATGATGTGCACACACCTTGAGGGGTGTGTAGGTATATCTATTTGATCCAGATTCGTTCACATAATTTTTAGTGCTCCTAGTTTGGGTCATATTGTTTGACCCGTCGACCCATTTTCAGAGTTTGAATAGGTGTCAGAAAGAGCACGAAGAAAATTTTGCGAGGGAAATTACTTACTTTTGGTATACTTACTTATATCATCAAACTCCCAAAGTTCCCCGGAGACCTCCAAAAATTCAAAATACTAAAAACCATTGAAAAACTACTAAAAATAGATGTCTAGAATTTTCTGATTTTCGTGGTTTTCTAGCTTTTTTGCAGGGTTCTATTAGTGATTTGTGAGTTTCTTTCCCATCATATTTTTGTGCTAACTTAGTTGAGTGTTCACGTTTTTCATTTTTAGGGGTCCTTTGAAACGTGTATGCTCTTCCCTCGCTTATTCTAGGTGATCTGGGGAATAAAAAATGTTTCAAAAAACCTTCTATTTTGCTTCCAAAACACTTCAATTTAAGCTTTAAAGTGAATTAAAGTTCAAAGTTGGCTAAAATGAGTTTCCTTTTGTAAAATACTTAAGGTATTATTTTCCATAACTTGTTTTAGTTGAGTTTTCTGCATTATGTATACTCTTCTTTTGCGCCTTTTTAATGATCTTAGGAATCAAAAACAAATGTGCAAAATCTATTTCGTATTTGATGGAAAATTACTAAATCCTTACATGTAGGGCCTAACACTTGTCAAAGAAAGGAGGAGACAAGACCAAAAAAAACCCTCTAATACACATGTTTTCATATAGGTTGCCAAATGGTGTGTTACTTAAAACCTCATTAAGTTAAGCAAGATAAAAAACACACCACTTTCATCACAATGTATTGCAGGTTTCGGAAAAGGGTACGTCCCTATCCAATCAACTGGAACATAACCCCTTTAGCATAACACCTTAAGCTACAACAATGGGGGTGGTTCCAGGAACCCTAAAGTAATCCACTGCTGAGTAACCTTGGGGATGAAACAGGAAGCGCTCCGCTCACCCACTTGACTAGATTTTACATTGTAAGTTAGAGTCAAAGTTGTCCATATCGTAACCCCAGTGAAAATACGCATGAATGAACTAGTTGCTCACAATATATGAAGGGGGTAAAGTAAAGCCAAGATACTCCCAAATTAGTCAGTGTGACTCTTTGGGTAAATCAAGCTCGCATTTAGACAACTTCTGACACCTAGTTGAGAGATCTTATTAGGGAAGCCATTCTATCTTGGAGCCCACTTTTTTAGTTCGTTGTCATGTCAAGCCATCAAGAAGTGACGACTCACTTGGAGTTTGAACCTTGTTTCTTGAACAAGGCAAAGAGCCCATGTAAGTTAGAGCTAAGTGTCTTTCATCACAAAATTAAACGATGTCTCACTTAGCTTGGTTTCAATCTCACCTATGGACGAGGTGAAACTCTTCCCAAGTGGTGCTTAGTTTTTTTCATCTTTTAATTTATACCCTTACATTATCTCCACCCATTTTTAGGTTGAGAAGGAAGCATACCTCATGATTCTTATCAAAGATGGTATTTGCCACTTTTTTGTCTGTTTATGCCCATCCATGTTTGTGGTTGGGTTGTTAAATGTCTAAAGTGCGCAAGTATATTTTCATATCTTTCATAGTCTTGTGATCTTTATTTCAAGATCATCTTCATAGTTAGGATTGGTTCATCATTTTATCCCCTTTGATGTGTTACCTTGTTCGCATTACCTTGACACAATTAAGATACTTATGTCTAGTTTTTTCGTAAACATGATCTAAGTATTTGAATTGTGGCGTTACGATGCCCACATTTTAGCAAATCCTTAGTATACTTTGACTTGGTTTAAATTCAAAAATTGCTCCAAATCTTGACGGGTGTCACTTACTTTATTTTTCCTCATTTCAGTACCAATTTGACACTAATGTCTCACTTCTCCATGAGCTTGATGGACGTGTCCAATTGGTGTTGTTACATAGCTTATATTTGTAGTTCTCTCCCTTTAACGTTTAGGCCTTGCTTATCTTTAAACTAGTTGTAGTATCCTTTGATTGGGAGTCATGTCTAACCTTTGTTAATATTTACACCTTGTTCATTTCAAGCTTGAAGTAAGAATAGACATTATGTTGATCATCTTTGCATTGAACTATCATTTTGCACACACATTTTACACAGGGAGTATTTCCTTTTTGATTGGCTTTATATTTCACACTTCCATGATTGTTCCTTGTGATTATTCATTCGGAAAACTTGTTTTCTAGGAAAATCCTTTATGATCTCATTGAGATTGTGTCATCACAATGTCTATTTTCCTTAGACCTTCTTTGGAAAATCATGCATGCATCTCCATATTTAAGAAATTTATAGTTGGTTGTTGGTATGTTACCCAAATCGACATGGAACTTTCTTCACTTTGAAGGAATTTGATCACACTAGCTAAGTCTAGGAATTTGTACCTAAATGACGTCAACAATTATTGATTATCGCATTGTTCCTCACACTTACTACAATACCGAGCCTAGGTTTAGGAATTCAAATCAAAATATTCCCATTACTAATAAGCCTCATTTGGTTCTTTGTGTTAGAGGGCCCATCCAGGTACCTTGTTCTCCACCTTCAACTCATAGTCAGTGGTATGGTTTGGATGCTTCTGATCCAAATTATTATTCAGGTTCCCCCCACTCTTCTTTTGATTCAGATCCAAACTATTATTTGGATTCCCACTCTTCTTCTGAAGATTCAAATCCCAACTATAATTCAGATACCCCTATATCAAATCTTGAATCATGGTCCTCCCTTTCTTCAAAGGACCTTCGTTCCAAAAAAAATCAACAATGGATTCCTCCTTTTAAGACTTGTGTGACTCTAAGTTTCATCGATTAAACATCTAATTCAGTTCTTGAGTCACTGTCCTCCATTTCTTTGTATGACCTCCTTCATTAGTCACCTTGACAACCTCTTCGTCCATTAAAGATTTCCACAACTTGGATTCCCTCTAGTCAATAATCCAATTAGAATCCTAAATCACAACTTAATGGATGGCTATGTGATACTACTTTCCAACCTACATTACATCGTCTTCTAGAAAAATGATCTAGGTTCGGATCCAAATCATCCATTCATGAGACGCTTTCCTCCAAGCCTACTTCCCTTCTTGATTCATCTTATGCTATCAAAAAAAATTCAATCCCTCTTCGGCCCTCGAGCCCTTTCAACCATATCGTACCATTTCCTCAATCATATTCTAGAGATCAATGTATGCGACCACGTCAAACAATTAAAAAAAATCCATGTGCTAAGATATCTTTTCAAAGCACTATCAAAAATCTTCATGGGAGTGACAAGGTCAAGTCTTCCCCTTGTCTACATCATTGAACATCTTCATCTTCTTCTCTCAATCAATCTTCCCCGATTATCGGGTCCATTTCTTCTAGTCAACCTCCCATGGCTGAAGAACAACAACCTCTACCAATCGATTTCTCTCAGAATGAAGGAAAAATTAGACTACACGATGATATCCCTTTAAAGGATTGCAAACAAGGATTATTTCTATAACTTTATACTCTCACGTATTGGAAAGAAGTTGATTCCTTTTATCAGAAAGTAGAGGAAGTGCCTAAGGTCATGGAACTAGAATATTCTTCTGGCATTCCATCTTCACCTTCTTCGGAGTGTGATGAGAGTTCGGGGTCTAGCATTGATCTATGGCCTATCTTCTCATTACCAACTCATTCCTTATCTATCATCATTCCTTAATCAAAATATCACCTTGGGTCACCACTGAGTAGCCCATCGTCTTCTTCTTTAATGAAGCCACCCCCGGGTAGCCCTCCATATTCTTGGGCCGCTTCCTAGTAGCCCTTCCTCTTCTATCTATGAGAACCCTCCTGGTAGTCCCTCCTCATCTATACTTGGGCCACACCCTAGAAACCCTTCGTCATCTACTTCTATTCTTGGGCCATATCCTTATAGCCCAACTTCTTCCATCTTAGGGACATATTATAACATCCTTTCGTTAGCTTCTATCAGTGGTTCACCTCCTGGTAGCCCATCCTCTTCAATTCTTAGACCGTATCATTTTCATCCATCACACCTTTCTTCTATCAATGGTTGGGGTAAGCTCACGGTCATTTCTCACATTAGGTCTAAACATCCATGTTCACTTTCTTCTCCTTCTCGAGATCAGATAGGTCACATGTCATCTTATAAGAAACCCAAATAGGTTCATTATCAAGATAAGATCAAAACTTCTAAGAGCTTCAAAGCTCCCAACAATGCAAAAATTCAAAATCCACCACGATTCAAGAATGTACGCCAACACACCCATTAAGTATGGTGCAAAGTGCAGAAACTGTGAATAGGGAACTCAAGTTCCCACATGAACAATCCTTATTTCAGGATAAATCATAGTCATTTATTGAGTATGATCTCATCTCGATCATTGAGATCGGGGATAAAATGACTCTTTATAAACAAACACACCTAGTATCCCTTATTAAGGAAGTCACAAACATTGTTGTTGGGTATTACCACAAAGAGTGACTCTATTGTTCCCAAATTTTCAAAAACTATCAAAAATATAAAAATCAATTCAATTCAAAAATACAAAAAAATTGAGAAAACATAACCAAATCAAAGGTACAAAGATCAAACACTGCAATCAGGTATTGCGTACACATGGATGTTTCTTTCTTTCCTTCCTTGCTATTCTTGGGCAAGTTTTCCTTCCATTTTCATCCCTTCAATGATATTATGGTTAGCCTTTTCACACGCATTTTGTGACATTTATCTCTTTGGTATCTGTTTGACCTTGGTCTTTCATCACCTTGGTAAATTAAAGAACGACTGACCTCTTAGAGATACTATCACATTCAACATATAATAAACTTGTTGGGAAGAGATTTTTGACATATTTGTTGACATTAGTCAATTTCTTCATCACAATCACTTCTACATCCTTTCATCAAGCCATCAGTGGTTCTTAATCCATTGTCAAACAAGAGAGCTGAAATAAGTTTTCAAAAAGAAAAAGAATAAAAATCAATCAAAAAATCAAAAGCTAAAAGCTACAAGGAAAAAAAAATTGATATATAACTCTCTCTTGGGGTATTTCCAATAATCTCTATCAGAGCTATGGATGCCTAACTGGCAGTAGAGCAATGTTGTGATTAGAATCAAATACATCTTCGTCAGGGCTATGGATGCCTGGCTGACAGTAGAGCAATGTGTGACTCTCCCTCCATCCTTCATTCACAAATCACCTATCAAACTATACCATTCCTATACGTTGGCTAGTATCCAAACTCATTGTCTATCAAGCCTTCCCTCTAGGAGGTAATAAAAAGCTCCATATGCACACACTAGATCTCTATGAGTGAGCAAGATTAGTATGCTACCAAGCGTCTTTTTTTGGGCCTTGTTCAAAATATTGCTTTAGTATGTATCTCCTCTCACAAATTTTGCCTTACACTAATCAATTTTTCATTGTGAGGCTTCTAAGCTACATTACAATCATTCACATCGTTCTTCTACTTCATTTAGAACATCCATATGTATGGTATTGCATTTTTTCCATTGTTTTTGAACACGTTTTCCCTTTTCATAAAAGAAATCTTGTCCTTCCTTTCTATCATGTGATTTTAGGCTAACTTATGTTGGGGGCATCCTTAATTCTTCCCAAAATTTCATTGGTTTATGTTCATCATCACATTAAACCTATCCATAATGGCCTTGGGTCTTGTTATCCCAATTTTCCCCTCGACAAAATTGATCAAACATGACCTCGCACAGAAGAAATTTAGAAGGGTCGGTTCAGTCATGTGAGCCCACATTTCAAATCCAAAAATGAAGGGGTAGGCATGCTCGATAATGGAGTCCAAGAAAGGTCGGCATCAAAGGAGATTAGAACTCAATAGGAGAAAATTAGAGAAAGGGCTCGAAGTTTTCAGACTTTGCATGTGAGTCGACTCAGGGAAAAACAATGGACTCGTAGAAGGTGCCATGTGTCAGCTCGGCATAATTCTAAAAGGTGCATCAAAATGGAGACCCTAAATGTGTGCATACCCTCCATGTGTCCAAAGTCTTAGAGATAGAGCCAGCCATTGAAAATTCCAGGACTGGTAGAAGGAGCCACGTGTCAGCTTGGTGCAACTTCAAAAGGAAGAATCAAGAGTGGGTTCCAAAATGAGTGAAGGCTCGCCTCGTGACCAGAAGTCATAAGGAGGGTAGAGCCAGCCGTTTAATAGGCTAAGTATAAGAGGGTCAGTAGAAGCCTCCACATGCCTCATCGGCACAACTTCAGAAGCGAGACCCAAGGGACAGTCCCCAAAAAAGCACGAAGCTTCCACATATCCTAGGTTTGAAAAGGAGGTAGAGTCGGCAGTTCAAAATTCTCAGGGAAGCGCATTCCTCCACGTGTCCAATCAGTGTACCTTCGAAGGTTAGGTCGAAACAGGGTCTCCAAATGAGCGGGAAGCCTCCACATGTCCCGGGTCAGACATAAAGCCTTCGTCAAACAAAAGGGGCTTTGGCAGAACACGAGGAAGGTAGAGCAGAGCCGCTGAAGGTTCCATGTGCCTTATCGATGCAATTTCAAAGGCGTGACCCAAAGAAAAATTCCCAAATGAGAGTGGGCTCACCACATGGTAAGAGTCAAAAAGAAGACAAATTTGACCATTGAAGAGTCTAGGACTGGCGGGGCGACGGGAGATATTTTGGCATTTTGCACTTTTCGTAAAAGGCATAAGTTATAATTGCGGGCTTGCGAGCCCGGGAAGGATTTCTTTTGCTAAGTGGAAAATGTGGGCCAGGGGGCCTGGGGATGAATTTTGGGAAATGAGAAGTTGTGGAGCTGCAGACCTGTCTTTTTTCCAAATGTAAAGTTGTGGGGCCGCGGGTGTTTTTTTTCATTTTTTACAACTTTCATAAAAGCACAGTTTACAAGTGCGGGCCCGCGAGCCCGAGAAGGTTTGTTTGCCAAATGGAAAATGAGAAGGTTGCGGGCTTTTGGGCTTGAGGAAGACTTTCACACTTTTACATTTTTTTGCAAAAGGTGCAAAGTTAATTTTGGGCCCAAGGATCCGTTTTGCAAAACTTGTTTCCACCATTTTTGTACGGATTAGATTCAAGTATTCAAATGGGCATAACTTTTGATCTAGTGCTTGAAATTCAATAAATTTGGTACTGTTGGAAAGATCTCGACCTCCTCTATGCCATGAAAGTATAAATTATTATTTTTAGAAGGATTTGAGGGGTGAAAATCTGGAAAAATTCTTTCAAGCCATTAATATGGGATCTAATTGCTTCAACTACCTAGATCTGATCTGATTTGCCATCTTTCCTTCTCTAACATGCTAAATAGACATAGGGAACTAGAATTGACAAATTATAGGTAGATTTGTAGGGAATTGATGGTTGGTGGTTGAGCTTTCAGAGAAAAATCTGATTTTTTCTTCTTTCTCTCTCACCTCGACCTTCTATATATTGTAAACACTTCTCATTTGAAGGGAGAGACATTCTAGGATGTGGGCAACTCTGTCAAATTTTTTTCTTGACTCCATTTGATTTGTAAGCCTTCTCCTATGTCTGGAAAGTAGATTTTATACTTCTGAGCATCCATGTAATGGCCCGTGCACCTCATAGATAAATAAAATCATGTTTTGTGGTGTTATTTAACCCTTTCTCATGTTTTTTGTTTCTCTATGCCTCTCCATTTCATGTTTGCTTCCTGTGCATGTATTTCACATTTTCAGGTGTAAGATGTCCTGTTTTATGGATTTTTGATGATGGATAAGGATTTGGGTATGTGTCACCTCTATTTTACCCCCCTCATCTCCTTTTTCCATGTTTCATCCTCCCTCAGTAGAGCATCTCGCCCCTTTCCTTTTCTGGTGTATCACCACTTTGGTGTAGGCTCTCTTTCACTCTCTCTTTCTCTCTGGTTCCTTGGGATGGTTAGATTAGGATAGATTAGTTTTTCCTACATTAGAGTAGATTGTGACAGGTAGTTTAGGAACAAGAACCAAATTTCTCTGGAGGATCATCTCAAGTTCGTAAGTCCCACATCTTGAGAGATGGTCCAATGTTATGTAGATCACACCGGATGCCCCACACAAAACCAGGCCATTCAAGGGTGTTGTGATTTTGCACTAATAGGTCTCACTTCTACACACAAAGAGTTTTACTTTGAATACTCCCACCTAATCACTAGGAAATTTGCACATCTTCAACTTTCTTGCACGCACGTGGCCTTTTGCCCTTATACATCCCATATAAATAGGGGCATCCACATTTCCTTGTCTTCCTATATATATTTTAAAAAAACTTTCAAAAATCACAAAAAACATTCAAATATGTTTCAAGAAAAATAAAAAAATAAAAAATCATCCTACAAAACATCTCTATTGGGTTCTCACCTTTTCATGTGCATGACTCATGGATCATCTTGATCTACCTCCATCAACCAAAGCTAGGCTGCTTACTTCTTCTGTACTCTGGGGCACAACGAGTTGCATGTTACTATTTCATAGTGTACATTTCTTTTTCATCAGACCCAAGTGTCCTCCATTATTACCCTCGTATGAATCCTTTCATGGGGCACCATCATTAACCCTTGTCGGTAATTCAAATAGGTTGGAACTGAAGCTTGATAACAAAAACATTACATTGTGTTTCTCTGTTAGTTTATCTTGTTTAATTTCTTGTATTGCATTGCATTGCACCTTGTATGTTACATAGAGTTGGTTTTTTTAGCAATCAAAATTTGTTCGTATATGGCTTTTTATGTCATACTACACTTTTATTCATTCTTTTTAATAAGGACCGATGATGAAGATCACTAATAGTATGATGAAAAATAAAGTTGTTTAAAAGGCACTGGATGGATGTTAGCTCATTCCCCCTTCCTCATACTCCTGTTCTTCTATATCCCCTTTCTTTTCTTCACACTATTCTTTCTTCTGTTCTATTTCCTTCATCTTTTCAATCTTTGATCGAGGTCTTCCATCACCCCATCGACAAGCGAGGGGTATCCTTCATTCTAATCATTTTTATTCTATCCCTTCAAAATTTTCTACTTGTTTATGCTTGTCTACCTTCTTTGAAGTGACGTCACTTATGCCACCGCAAAGAGGGGAAAATTTAGACATCTAAAATATGCTTGCACTTAGCATTTCCTCTAATTTAACAGATTAATTACACTTCGTTAATTCCACATTCTTTGCTCCATTCTTAGATGCCCATTTACGACACCTTCGTGGTTGTATTCTTCCTATAATCATCTAATTGGGCTAATATCTCTCTTATTAGCTAAACATTCCTCCTTTTAACCAGTCATAATATTTCTATTCCACTCTAGATCACTTCTATTAGCTTCCTAGGCTATCTATCATTAAGAAATGATTAACCAGACTCCTCCCAACTCTCAGTGAGTCTCTACTCACTTGCTAATCAAGTTTAACTAGCCTAAACCTAGCTTAACTAGGCCTAAATCATATTTATCCTAATCTAATTTAAAAGTGATTTTTGGACTTTTGTCCCACATGCCTTAGAATTCCAAATCCTCCCAAACCAAAAACTATGAATACAAGGCTAAGACTACCCATTCAAAGACACTACTTTACATAACACAAAACCAAAACAAGCCTAAGAAAGCTTGGATCTCATTTGTATTAGCTTTAAGCTAATTAGACATTTGATCTAAATATTTCCTTCCTCCATTGACCTTGAACTAACACCTCCATTTGCATCCTTAAATCATGTTTTGAGTAATATGGAGATAACCATTGGCCTTGAAGCCATTAATTTTGAGACTCCATTCTTGAAATCTTGAGAACCATAAACATCTAAATCACACCTTTGATTGCTAAGTTGATATTTTTAGGTTCAATTTCTTAATTAGTAATCTAAAGAGTAGAGAGTAGCATATATCATGTTAGGTTAGATTTAATCTAGTTCATACAATAATAGATGTTAATCTTGTTTAGCTCTAATCTCATGGTGCATGGTTGAGTTAGTTAAGATTTGAGGTTCTTTAGCCTCAATCCATAGATTTGTAACTTTTCCATTACATACACTACTAGAAGTATGATAATTTATCCACAATGTTATCCACAAAATGATTATTTTGTAGAAAAAATGTGAATTCTCAACACTAAATGGATAACCATTTAAAAATACATTGTAGATATTCTACAATTTCATAAAATCATATCGATAATTGTGGAGTTTTTTATTTTTTATTTGTGTTTTGAAAGTAGAAATGTGACTATTTACACGACCTAATCATAGCATATCACAGTTCTAAATTTTCATACCATTTTAAAGTTTATTCTATAAAATATCCTACGTCACTAGACCATTTATTACATATTATCCATAAAATACGAAATATAAGGATTATGAACAATTTATTTCATTGCATATCTCTAGTTGTTAATAATCTATACCATATAATGTTAATCTGCACCATATATAATATAGTGTATTATCATATTATCCACAAAATCTAAAATATATATATTGTAGAAAATTCCCTTAATTTAAATTGTTGATATTCTACACTGTGATGTGTCACAATTACAAGTTTTTCATACCATTTGGAATCAAATGAAAAATATGAAAAGCCTACATCAATAAGACTTCGATAGTGTATTATCAACAAAATATAAAATATATGTTTTGTGGATAATTCACTACATTACATAGCTTTAGTTGGTAATCTACACTAATAATATACCACTATAATCTAGTTGTATATCACTAAGACTTTGGCTTGGTATTATCCTCATGATGTAAAACTTATGCATTGTGAATCGTTAATACACCACATAACTCTAAATTTATGTAGTCTTTTTAAAAATAACAACAAATTTTGATTATCTTTAAGAATTCAATTTTAAAATAGTAATATTTTGGTAATGTAGTAGAGTTTGGAGCCCATTTTTTATACTAAAAGTATTCTTTTAAGCATTACACAATAATGTAGCTATATTTACATAATTTATTACCATTTGATATTTTTAACATAAATTTATTTAAAATATATAATATTTATAAATTATATACACATTAATAATTTAAAAAAAAAATTATAAAATATTTTAATAAAATAATTTTTTTATAAATTTTATAAAATATGGATTGATTCAATCTAATTTTATAGAATACAAATATTTAACATTCATACTCCACATAATAAATATTACATACCATTCATAATCAGCATAAAAAATATTGTTTTAAAACATATTTTTAATTTTAAAAAATAAAAATAAAATATCTAATTTTAATAATATTTTCAGTTAATATTATTAAAATTAAAAGTTAAAATTACATAATTAATCTGTTTATTATCGTGTGAATAAAAAATATCATCTAATTACCAATGAAAAAGAATTAACATATAATCACCATTTCATAGTTTTAATAAGCTACGACTATATATTTATTATTTTAAAATAAAATAAAATAAAATAAAATAAATATTAAACTAATAAATTTAGATTTAAAGCAAAATTATTTGTAATGCGTGTATTTAATTATTGCTACATTTATGTATGCAATTGATTTATTCTACATTCAAGCAGCCGATTTTTACTAAATATGGGCATGCAATTGATTGTTTCAATAGTCATCTAATAGATTTTTCCTGCATTTATGCATGCATATAACTGAATGACTATGCATTTAACTCAGTTTATTTATTCGACTTAGAGAGGGAGGAAATGGAGTTATAGGCAATGAAACCACAAATGGCTTCTGTTAAATCCTGTGTTAATTGGATTATATACATTAAATTTTATCTAATTTTTGTGCAGAAGTTCTTTGAAAGGTATCTTGTACGAGGTGATTTTTATGCAAGATATCTCCTAACACTCTGTGCAGGTGAGCAATCATATCTCCTACTTCAACATGATCGTATGTGTTAAGGATTTCATCACAGAGATACTTTTTTTGTGGACAATATTTGAATGGAGTGGTTCTATTTTTAATGGTAATAGTCTTTTAATGGTTTTTTTTTTCATTTCTGCAACTTTTAATATACGATCTTATAAATTATGCCCTGTCCATCTTGTTCTATACTTTGTTTAGTTAAAAATTTCAAATTGATTTAAAATGATTTATATTTTGTGCAGAAAGTTGAGGCGCCACTGAAGCTCTTGGTTAAATAAAGAATTTTCAAAAGGGAATGAATTGTGGGCAACATAAGAAAATATATGGTGATGGTTTAATATGATTCAGATGTTTAAAAATATCAAAATCCCCAAGTATGAGGTATTATTTAAAGAGTATTCATCTATACTCAAAAATTATTGGGAAACAAAATAATAAGAAAGAAATCATATACATAAAGGCATATTGTATGTTTTATATACCAATTTGGTCATTGATGATTATGCATGTTTTATTTAAATGTTTAAGGTTTTAATTTGTGGGTGGATATACCTTTTTTTTCTAAGACTATGGAAATAAAAATTCGTAATACAAATTTATCTATGATTCTCAAATGTAAGTTATAATACCTTTGAGATTTTTTTGGTAAGGACTCTAAAAAGTTTTTAACCTATTTTAAAGTCATGTTTTTTTCTAAAAATAATTTTATTTATTCTTTATTTAAAGGAATTTATATTTTTTAATGTTTTGTATTTGTTAATTTTGTTTATAATTCATTTTTATTTGACAATATATTTTGTAGTTTGCAATCAAGTCAAGATTTTGTACCTATTTTAAAATTATGATTTTTCCCAAGAGTCAATTTTATTTATTTTTTATTTAAAGAAATTTATATTATTTAATGTTTTTATTAGTTATATTTGTTTATAATTCATTTTTATTTTACAATAGATTTTTGTTATATTTTTTATGAAATTTATTTATAAATAGAATTTTTTAGAATAGTTTTTAAAAATTAAAACAATGAATATGAATTTTTTCTAATTTATATATATTAATTTAATACACTATTAATTTTGAATGTTGATATTATTTTTAATATATATTATATATATATACAATTTATTTTATGATTTAAATTTTATATATTTTATTAGATTTAAAAATTGTTTAGCTGTTCATAAACTAAGTAGGATTGTATAAAATTTCACATATTCTATATTGTGAAAAGTGCTACAATTTCAAATTTATGAATATTTCTACAATTAATTTTGTGGATATTTCTACAATTTAAAATTTGGGAAAAAATTCACAATTTTATATTTGTGACAATTTTCACAAATTTAAAAATTGTGGAAAGTTTTACATTTTTTTGTTTTCACAATTTTATTGTGGGTGTAGTCCACAAAATTGGATTCACAATTTTGAATAAGTTATCCACAAAGAAATTGTGGAAAATTTGTGGATAAATGACCCATATTTTTGTAGTGATACACTAGGAAATAGGGTGTTTAAGGCCAAGAAGAAAAAAACAAATAGGCCAAATACAATGGTTAGTTAATAGTTTTCTAGCTTAGAAATCATATGAATAGTAGAATGTGCTTAGGAGCTAAAAATGTACCCAAATTGCATGATTTAGTGTCTACATACACCATTGAAATTGTCAAATCCGAGGTGATTATATTCATACAAATTAGGCGGTGGTATAAACTCAAACAATTTTGGAAAGGGGAAAGTATTCTAATGTTTAATACATAATATTACACCTTAGAAAAAGATAAACATATGTGTTGAGTTTTATTATTTTGGATGGCGTATCATGATTGTAATCAAGTTGATTGGTAGATTTGAAATTGGTAGTTTAGAGAAGATTTTTATGTTTGATTCATGGTACCAATATGAAATTCCAAATTATTGGGTACAAAAATTATATTCCCTTCTCATTTCATTGAAATTATTCATCCAAGTTGGTTACTTCCATGATAAGATGAACCAACTCAAAGAGTAAAGAGGAGCACATGATAATAAAGGCTACACATTTCAGTAGATGGTTTACTTTATATCTAACCTTAGAAGCATCTGAAGTTTATCTAATGGGATGGAAGTGTTGTAGGGACAGACTGACATCCCATAAATTAAGCAAAAGAGGCATGTGAATTCCCTACAAATAAATTTCGTCGAACATGAAATATAATGACAAGATATTTTCCTTAAAAAGAGGATGCTCTGCCCTCCTTTTGTTTGAGAAAGGAATTAAAATATTCCGTGACTTGTACATATTTGGGAAGTGGATGGAATATTTTAATCTTCTAATATTTGAAGATTAATTAAACCATATCATGATTAAAGCTAATACTCTATGTTGTTCTTGCATTTCTCATATTTTCCCTACAAGATAAGATTTTTCTATCCAAAATAGAGCTACAACATAAACATGAAAAGTTTGAGGCCATAAAACTTATTGAAACTGTATATCACAGAATGGGCTATATCTTGACGTAAAGCTGCAATTTCTGAATGTAAACAAAATGAGAGTAAAAAAGAAAATGAAAAATGTATTACCTTTCCTAAACCAAAACAATTTGGACATTTTCTGGTTGTAGGTAACTATAGAGGAGGGCTTGAATCACTTACTCTTGCTATTAGTTCCTTTACCACAAATTCACAAGTACCGGGACATTGACATGTGTGGTTAATTGTTATTTATTAGGATGGAATTTATATATTTTTAAATATTTTATACAACGGGTTGTGGGTTGTCTTATTGTTGACACTTAGCACTTGCTTATCTATAGAATGTTTGAATCGTGGTTTAATCTGTAAATTTTAAAATAAATAGTAATGTTGCTTACATTTTAAAAAGTGAAATCAATTAGCAAAATAATTAAACCAGTTGCAGTTTCTTTCATTTAAAATAAATAGTAGTATTGCTTACATTTTCAAAAGTGAAATCAATTAGCAAAATAATTAAACTAGTTACAGTTTCTTTCATCATTATTCATGGTTTAACATATTTTCTCTTCATCTAGCTTAGTTGTAGTTTCTTCCTCTAATGGAGGAGGCTATTGTTCTTCCTCAAGAAGAGGTTCTTCCACATAATCATTCTCAAATCCATCATTAAGAACCTCATATATACGCACCTGAGGATTTGAAGGATCTTTGACAAACACATACTTTCCTTCATTCAGTTTTAAACAGAGATCAACAATCAATTTAAGAATACCCCACATATTTGAAGTGTTCAAATTGATTTGCATAGAAAAATCTTTAGGTCCGTAAAAACTTATAATACCATGGTTGAAGTGATCCTGAGGGTGAATCCTAGACAAATAACCCATTTTCATGACATTTGCACTTCTAAGAAAGGCATGAGCTATCCATTTTGAAAGCTTATTTGCATTTCTCTTAAGTTTAGTTGCCAAAACAACAACACGTTGAGTTTCCAATATCTAACACCAATCAAGTCAAGAAAACTTAGGATCAAATTCATTCACAACATTCAAAGTGATAAACTATGTTTGGCCCCTTACATCCATAACACTGTGGATTGCACACCTCGACCCCATTGATGTATTATCATATAATTTCCAGCGCATGTACATATAAGCAAACAAATAAACCTCTTCACCCCTTCGAGGAAAATGGATTGGGTTCTTTAAAATCTACATTATTGACATCTCTAACAAAAAATTGATTTGAAAAGTTTCGGTTGATATATGCTACCTCAAAAATGAGAGAGTGAGAATTTTCTTATCCTCCTTTGTTTTTGGAAAAGGCTCCTATGAGGTTTCATTCATAGACAACAAATGGAAAGTGCATGAAGTCCATGAAGTTGGTGAAGGGAAATTCCCCACTATATACATGTGTAGTACATTCATGTTAAGTTGTGTGCTAGGTTTTGAGAGTTTGATGCAGTGAGTATGTGAGCTATATGGTTATCGTCTTCGGGTTTTGGATTCTATACGAGAGCACATAGGTTCCATGTATGGATGTACTAAATCAATTATGTTATCAATTTATTGTTATGTAATACAATTATGCTCATGATGGTGTTCAGGAATATCAGTGTAGTTTTTATTCTTGAATGATTTGTTTCCTTATTATACATGTGTTTATGAATTTTCATGGTTATGTTACTGCTCTGTGCATAATTGATATCTTGATTGTGAATATGGTAAATATGCATGCTAACTTCTGATAGGCATAACAAAGGAGGGACCTAGTCATTGGAAACTGTAAATCCATATCTTATAATTTGATCCCAATGCCATTAGTTTGTATTAGAGGTTCCCTATTAACGTCTTGAACTTATTTCTTTTCGTCATCCATACAAGCCATGTCTTTAATATATTTAATCTCTTCAAAGAAAATAGTATTTGAAATAATTAATGAAAACCATGCCATGTATTTCTTCAAACTTGGAACAGTATGTGCATGCATAAAAATTCTTCATACTTCATATATGAATTTTTTAAACAAAATGTAGGAATTATTTGTATATGAATTTACAAATGACTTAGTACAAACCAAGTAATATGTCACCGATGATTACTTGCAATTTTTATTGTTCTCCTTTCCATTATCCTTGAAAAACAAAATTGGTAACATCACAAGCCCACAAAATACCTTATTTGGCCATTATCTGCAATCATTTTTTTTGTACCTCATTTGGTTTGGATGGTCCATCTAGTATTTTTCCATTTGAATCTAGTTTTCTTGAAATCAGTCCTTCAACAAAGCGTATTTGCAAAACATTTGAATCACCCACAACTCTTCGTGAATTATCTATTTTCACTGTGTAAAATGGGCCCTTGAATTTTTAATTACCCTCACAAATGGTATTTGTGTGTTTTATTATGGTTACACTTATATTTCCTTCAAAACCTAAAGTGGAATTTTATTCCATGACCACTGGTTTCCTAAGATAAGAGTCAATATCATAAATTTGCAATCACAACATTTTGTGTAACTCCTAAACAAATTAAACCTCTTCCAATCATAACATGAAGTTATTAATTGAAAATTTCCCGAGATATTTCCTAAATGATTGAAGGATTTGTATGCCACAATTATCTCCCATTTCCCTCCCTTCTCTACAAACATCCAATGATCCATTCCTCCTGAAGCAAGAAGGTGGCCTTGAGTTGAGACCAAATTTCATTGAGATATTTTTTCAAATAGTATGCATGAAGTATTTTAATACAACATACGACAGACAAGCACCAACCAATATATAATATGTTTAATTCATCAATAATTTTGTAATCACACCATGTTTACATACACAATCAAGATGAATGTATATATTGTTACATGATTTAATCTTAGAAATCATTGTATTCTGTGACTTAGCTCAAGCTACATTCTTGAAATTTTTGTTTCTTTTCTTTCTTGCATCACTGATTGGAGTAGCAAATAAATTTAATGTTGACATCCATTCCAATTTTTCTCGATATGATTAGGGTTACTCTGATACAGTTTTTTTTCAGTTCTTGTTGTTATAAATGGCCAACAAACATGAAAAATTCTAAAAGATCCAATTGACCATTTTGATCTTATTTTGATAGAGGTAGCCATACCATATTTTTAAGGGATTGATCTACTATGCAAGATCAATGAGATTCACCAGATCCACATAAATATTGCTCATATTTAAGTAATTTTTATAACTAAACTAGCATCTATTTTTATTAAAGATCAATGTAATGATGTGTTATAATGATAGAACTTAATGATGTAATGATAATGATGGTGATTCTTATTGTCTACAGTGATGTCAGCACATGATTCTATGGATATTGTTTCAAAATTACTCTTGTAGGGAGTTTTATATTTCATTGTAAAACTAGTTAGAAAGAATAGGCTCAAGACTATACGGCAACATGATTGAAGGAGGTGTCACTCTATCTTGTAAAACTAGTTATAAATAATTAGTTATAGAATCTATGACAGTATGTTTGGAGGAAGTGCCACAGTGAAATTGTAAATCAATAATTAAGTGTACCATTCTATGTCAAGGGTTAATAGAATTTAGGCAGCCTTTTGTATTGTCTTCTTTTAATATCAATAAAATGTTTGTGGATCCATTTGTGAGCACAACATTCAACCCGTATTATTTTTTATAATATTGATCACTAGCTCACTTTGGTGTCATTGACAATGTGTATCCATTCATTTCACTAGAAGATATTTAGTTATTTATTATTTTTGAAATTCAATTTATAATTCATTCAATTTATGTTGTCTCTAGAGAGACAAAAATTCAAATTTGTATTGTCCATAGAGAGACAAAAATTAAAATTTGTATTGGGTCTAGAGAGACAAAAATGATAGTCTCTAGGAAGACAAAAATGATATTGTCTCTAAAGAGACAAAAATCATATTGTCTCTCAAGAAAAAAATGTATTAATCTATATTTTCTGTGGAGAGACAATACTTAGAGACACCCACTTTGAGACAATATTTTCGACAATATACAATTTTTTTATTATCTCTATTTGATATGATTTGGTTAAGTATTGTCTCTAATATTGTCTAAAAAAACCCCCTCTTATAGTATTGTTGGAAGGAAGTTGGATTTTCTAGTCTCCTCATTTCTCCCATTCCGATCAAAGTGGTCGGCACTTTCCTACTGAAAAGCATATAAAAAACCTCGGAGCAAATCAAGCCATGAATTCAATTGAATGGAAATGAATTATGTAATGGCCTTTTAGTTAATCACCACTCCCTGTGGTGGTATCCCATTATCCAATTACAAGATCATTACCTTACTGAGGTTCCTAGGATTCCTTTGCTTAGGCTTTTCAAATGCAAAACTCGCACTATCTAGAACATTTTCTATAAATATATTCAAAATTGGCATCCTCAGAATGAGCTTAAGGATTAATTAAATTTATCTCATCAAGAATACGTTAGTATCAATTATATCATCTCGTTTATTCCTGATCATATGAGCCACAAAATATTTTTTCTTTCCTTTATTCCATGGTGGATAGACTAGAAGTGGTATGTGGAAACCCTTTCCAAAATTATTTTGATAGTAAGGGTTGTGCTTTACTCTCGCCCCATTTACCCATGGTTGGAAAAATTAACAATCAGTGGGGGCTACATCCTTCTTCTTCTAGTTGGAGAAGGAGATTCAATATTTTCTGGTTCACATTTGTGGAACCTAAAATCACACTTTTTTTGGTGGTTTGTTCTTCACCAATCCCTTTAAGTTGGTGCTAGTCTAGTTCATTTTGGTGTTTTGGCCCCTAAATGCCTCTTCTGTAGACACTTAGAAACCTTGTCTCACCTATTTTAGTATTGTAATAAATCCCAAAAGGCTTGGAACTAGATGCATTCATTCTTTCTTAGCTTCAGACCAAAATGTTTTACATGACATCATATTGTTTTAGGCGATAACCCTAGAATGCCTGACAAGTTCTCCTAGATTTGGCATGCTTTTAACAGGGAAATTATTTTCTAGGTTTAGAAAGAAAAAAATTCTTGTTTATTTGGTAATGTTGAAGTTGATCACTATTTATCTATTTATAATAATTCCATGATGATCTCAAATGTATTACTACATACATTCCACAGGTAATTTATCGATGCTCATGATTTAGGTCAACGAATCTCATCCAACATTATCTGTAGACAGTTGGCCCCTCTTGACTTGGTCAGCAGAGTATCCCTTGTTTTTTTGGTCAATGCGCTATGTGGAATATCTTGGAAACATAAATAACAAAAACAATATTCATGTCATTTTATATGGGTGAGGAATAGGTTGAGGAGTCAAGTTGAGTGACTGATTCTAATTGTTGCACATGCGATTTCTATTTTTTTATCGAGTCATATACTAATATTATCATACTTGGAAAGTTTGAAATTTAAATTTTTTTGTTATTCCTATCAAAATTTTATAATATAAATATATTAGCAGTCACATGTGAAACGTACGATGGAAACACTGAAAGGGATACATCGAACAAGTTAAATAGGGGGGAGTAAATTTGTGGGAAAGAAAAAGGGGCGATGAAGAAGGGGTAAGAGAGAGGAGAAGAGTTAGGGTAGGAAAAGAAAAATGGATAACAAATGCAAAATTATACTCTCCTACAACCACATAATTTTTTTTGTCAATCATTAGAAGGAGAAACGATGCATTATGCAAGTCATTGAGCTAACGTATTTCAAAGATATCAAAAAATGCTAGGAGTTGTCAAGCAATACTACCAAAGACAATAGTTGTTGTTTGCGATATCAGGGCTTGTGTTTCTTGGGTAGTTAGAAAACATGTAAATATAAGGGGAATTTTCTTGCACATCCTATGGGACATTTTAGAAATAGGAAGATGTGGAAAGGGATCGGCTTCCCAGCGTAGTGATTTCATGGACATTTGAAATTAGGGTTTTCTCTAGCTATTACAATAATGATCATGGTGACTATCATAACCAACTCTAACAATTTCATCTACCAATGACCATGGATGTCAAGTATTTCAATTGGGTGGCATTTAATTGTTAGATATGAAGAAAAATGCATAAACAAAAAATCACCAACAAAAAGGTGGGAATTAAATACATGCATGCCCCAAACCTATTACATAGCTTAGATTGTTTTTGCTAAAATAATATCTTCTATATGTGTGCCACTTTTTTTTCTCAGTCTCACTTGCATTATTCAAGTGAGTGCAATTTGTTCTTAAATGGGTCAAAATCAATGACGAGGAAAATGCAATAGGTTCTGGGTTCAAAAGTTAGTATCCCTCGTTTTATTTTTAAATTCAAGTAATGCAGGAAAGTAATCTAGATGAGAAACCAACCATCTCCAATCTTTTTACAAATATTCACTAGAAAGGGTGAAGGTGTAATGCCACAAATTTTACACTAATGAAAATCAAGATAAAATGACAAAAGGGGAGTTCAAATTTCTTGGATTTTTTCTATGAATTTAAAATTTATGTGTCACGCCCTTATATTATTCATTAATTTCTCATCCACTACATGCTTACGGTAGTAGATTTATTGGTGCGATTAAGTTTTAAAACTAGTCGTAGTTTCTAAGACAATGCGGCCGATGATTTGGTTACAGCGACAAAATGGGTCTTAAATATTTCCCATAGAAAATTTGCACGAAATTCACACCCAACTCACCACATCGCAACATAAATAGTGGCGAAAAAGGGTTACATTCTAAGGTAATTTTAGGTAGTATAAATTTTTTTATTATAACTTATTTATTCAATGTATTGACCCCATCTTATTTTACTATATTTAATATAATTATTATTATTATTGTAAACTTAAGAGAAAAAAGGGGGTCATGGGATTCCATTTTGCCCAACCAAATGAATCTCATGACCACCCATTTTGCATCTCTGTGATAAAACCAAAACCATTATTTTTTATAAGCTACATAAGGTTCTAATGTATTTATTTTCCTACACTTCACTTAAATTATTCATCATCAAAATCTAAGGTAAGAGGCTAAATTTGTGGCCATAGGATCAAATAAATCTTTTCCTTAGAATTACTACTGACCTAAAAAATCCCTAGAATCATTGTAAAAATTTATTTCTTTTCATTTTTTTTAATAGTTTCTTTTGCCCTCCTCCCTCAAGTCGACTCCATAGGGAAAAAAATAACAAGTTTAATGGAGTCCATAGAATGTGTTTTGGTTGAATAATATTTCTACATGGAGTGGCCATGGATGAAGAGATCTATATTATTGTTTTTGTTTGCAGGATTTCCATTTTACCAATGGGACAAATGCTTAAGGTTGTTTGGTGTGGATAAGCAGGTGGCCCAATATTCGGAAGGGGGAGAGCGCACTCCACTCAAATACAGTTGTGGAGCTTTGATAGTTATAATTGGAAGATGGGTCCGCGAACCAGCTGACCCCTCCGCTCATAGTTGTCGCCAAAATAATAATCAGTCATTTTTTAGATGTGTTTGGGTGGGTGTGTATATACTACCACACACAACCCACACCACACACATAATAATGTGTATAGATCATATATATATAGATATATATATATATATAATATATATATATATATATATCTCTCCTCTGTCTGTATGTCTCTGTCTCTCGAGTCTCTGGCTCTGTTCTCCTTTCTCTCCTTCCTGTCGCCCTATGTCTCTCCCTTCTCCATCTAACTATATGTGAATCGTGTTCTCTCCCTCTGTCTCGTCTCCTCTCTCTTCTCTCCCTCCCTCTCGCTCCCTCTCGACTCTCCGCTCCCCTCTCTCTCTCATCTATCTCTCCCTCCTCTAGTCTCCGTCTCTCTCTCCCTTACCTCCATCTCTCTCTACCTCTCCTGTCTCTCGATCTCCCTCTGTCTCTGTCTCACTCTCTCTTGTTCCCCTCCTCTCTCTCCCTCTGTCTCCCTATTCTAATCTCTCTCTCTCGCTCTCTCTCTCATCCCCCTCTATCTTCTCCCTCTACCTATGTATATATATGTCGTATATACCTATATATTATACATATACATATGTATATATATATATATATATATGTAGATGTATATATATGTTATATAATGTATATTTATATGTATATGTATATGTATGTATGATGTATGTAATATCATATATGTGGGGTAATAAATATATATATGGATATATAATGTATTATATTGTATATATATATATACACACAGAGATGTATCCAATATATATATTTAATATAATATGTATGTATGTATATTCGACATATATATACATAGGTTATATATATCTATATATATATATTAGATAGATATTAGATGCATCTATTGTATATTGTAGGAGAGTTAAGATTTCGTTTTAATTCTCCCTATGTTTCAATATCAACTAGATTGTTAAAGATCATTGGCTTTGATTGAATAATATATTTTTTTTTTGTGAAGAGATTAGTATATATATATATATATTATATATATATATAGATATATAACATAATATATACTTTAATTAGATTTGAAAGGCAAACAACATAAATCCATAACAAGAATTTGAGATAGATTTTCAAGCATATTCATACTTTCAAGTATATGCAAATCAAAGCTACAATTGCGCAAGAAATATGGTTTTCTTCTATTTTAAATTGAATTTAGTAAGTTGTGGGCAACAAGTTATAAATGAAAACTTATAGAAATTACCAAATGACTTCCGGGAAAGATTAACCAAACTGTATGCTCTTGAACCTCATTATCAGCCTTTTTCATAAAACTCATAAGTACAATGCAATTAATAATATATTTTCATCCTTTATTTTCTAATAAAACACTAGATAATCGTCATTTGAAAAAAGGAGGAGTCATGAATGAGTTATTTCATTGATTTTGAATACAAAAATGTTACTCAATACTTATAAGAAGCATGGTTTTTATATACTTCCCAAAATAAACTTACCTTTACATTTTCTTTATGGTTAAAAAATATGGATGGAACATTCTTACACAAGACTATAAGAAAATGGAGGAACAAATAACATAAGTCTCCCATACAATATTAAAAAGGATAAATAACTCAAACAAAAGCACCTAGTTTCTAAGTTTACACCTTCCTCTCAAAGAAAGAGTTACATAACCATAATATCCATTATCAAATACAAAGAAGGGAATAAACATGTTAAGTATAAAAGCATCCCTAAAAGGGGAAAAAATGGATGGAAATTTCACCATTTTTATCCATCCTCTAGAGATTCAAAAAAAATAGCTCTGAATCTTCACTTCAATGGGCTCTAAGGACCACCAAAACAAAGGACCTATATGTATGCCTTCCCGAACCACAAGCATCATCATATGCCTTCTTCCCAAAGGAAAAAAAAGCATGTTAGCCTCCCCATGGACTATGACAAAGAAATTTAAAGGCTATAAAGATGCCAAGGAGAAAACAAGTCTTCAAAACACTAAACAAGGATAGCCCCAGAGAAAACAAATGGATCTTAACCAAATTTCAATCAACAAAACAAAAGAACAAATTGGACAACAGGAAAGAGGCGCGACGAAGAAGAAGAGTCACATAGTGCCAAGAATATCTTGATAACAATGGTGTCCAAGTAACTTCCCAAGTATCTAAAATTATCAACATTCCCAAAACCCTTAACCTCCATTGTCTCTCCTGGTCAAGGATTTTAAATCCTTGCAAGCTTCCGGTAGGGAGAGGAGGGATTCCTAAACCCAAATGGTAATATATCCCTCCTACTCACCAAAGAGGGAAGAGTTATGGAGACAAACGGTAATGCCTGCCGAACAATCTCCCACTTGAGACCTCTGAACAACCTAGGTTTAGTTAGAAAATTATGGGTAAATATATATATCTATATATATTTTAAAAGTGTCGTTAAAACCAACGTATCAAGGAAAATTTAAATATTAAATTCAACTGATAACTTTCCCCATTGATAAAAATTACAATTCCACATTAAAAAGCAATAAGTATAATAAGTGTCCACACTAGCAAATATCCTTAGGGATTAATTTAATCACTAATTTTACTATTGACATTTTAGCTAAATACTCCCTGATTAACATTTAGGGTTAAGGGAGCCAAACAATTAAATACCCCAAGGTTATTTAAATTCCACAAGATCTAAGACAAGAGAAATGGTTTAATTCATAGTGGGGGAAAAAGAAACATATTTAAAATCATCAGAGTAAAATTCTACTTACCCCTCCCAGAACTCGGTTGTAAAGATTTTCCAGTTGATTGTTCCCATGATAATGTAACTTAAAACTTCTTGAAAACATTCCACCTAGATAGGGATTTCTCCTCACCTTTCAGGTGATTTAAAGAAAAAAGTCCTAGAACTCTTTCATATTCTCAAGTTATGGGAGGACGGCGGGCCTTGGGGTGAAATTTTTCCCCAAGAGTGGACCTGCGGGCCTGGGGAGGAAAATTTTCCCCAACTCGGGCCTATGGACAACAGAGAGAAATTACGCCCAGAGAAGGAAGTGGACCGGCGGAGTGGGGAAGAACTTTTAGCATTTTTTCCCTTTTGGGACAAAAGTGCGATTTGCCTCCTCGCACCCGCGAGCCCGAAAGGACATGTGTCGGCATTTCCAAACTCTAGTGTAAAGTCGGGCCGATGGGGAATTTTAAGATTTATCCCTATCAATACAAACAAGGAATAAAAACCTGTAGGTAAGGATTAAAAGCATCCCAAAGGGGAAAACGCAAAAAAAAAAAAATGATGTGACATTTCAAACAGGTGATGAGAAAGAGCGAGAGTAGACTTAGGAAAAACCAACGAGAGAGAAGTCAGGGAAAATGGGAAAGGGGATAGTAGAGGCGAAAAATACATAACCAATAAGGGAGAGTGCCGAAGAGGCCGCCGAACGACAAGCATGGAAGGCAGAGCCGGATGCCCAAAGGAACAAAGCAGGCTTCTTCCAGCTCCCCCATGTCTATGACAAAGAAATTTAACAGTGCCTATAAAGAAGCCAAGGGACTTTTTTTCAGACAAGGGAAGAAACAGTCTCTCAAACACTAAAAACAAGGGATAGCCAAGAGAAAACAATGGAATCTTAACCAAATTGCCAATACAAAACAAAACAATAAGAACAAATGAATTAAAATCTCCCACTTGAGACCCATGAACAACCTAGGTTTAGTTAGAAAATTATGCATTATATATTTTTTTAAAGTGTTAACAAACCAAAGTCTCAAGGACAATTAAATTCAACTGATAACTTTTCCCATTATAACAATTACTAATTCCACATTAAAAAGTAACAAGTGTAATAAGTCCACACCTAGCTCAAATCTCCTTAGGGATTAATTTAATCACTGATTATATTGATTAATTTTAGCTAAATATTCCTTGATTAAAATTTTAGGGTTAAGGGACCAAAACAATTAAATACCCAAGGTATTTAATTCCACAAGATCTAAGACAAGAGCAAGGTTTAATTATAGTGGGGGAAAAGAATACATATTTAAAATCATCAGAGTAAATTCTTACTTACCCACTCCCAAAACTCTCTTAAAATATTCAACCTTATTTTTCTTATATTTAACACACTCAAAACTTCCTGAAAACCATTCCCATTAGATAGGGAATTTCCTCACCTTTCCGGTGATATAAAGAAGTCTTTCTAACTCTTCATATTTCTCAAGTTAATGGGCCAACGGACCTTGGGGTGAAAATTTTTCCCAAGAGCGGGCCTGCGGGCCTAGGGAGGAAAATTTTCCCTAAATCAGGCCTGCGGAGAGAAAATTCGCCCGGAGAGAAAAGTGGACCGGCGGAGTTGGGGAAGAAAACTTTTAGATTTTTTCCCTTGGGACAAAATGGGCCGCACCCGTGGAGCAGGGAAGACATTTAGCATTTCCAAACTTTTAAAGTCCCTTTTGGGAAAAAAATTTTACACCTGAACCTTTGCCTGACAGCCTAAGGGATAGGCCATGTGGGAGCTCCTTATTGGTTGTCACGGTCACACAGGGCCAGCGGGGAACATTAGGAAAATTTAGACTTTTCAAAAGGAAAGAGCATAAATTCGAAAGCAACCCACACCTCTGCCGACGAGAAGATGCCACGTGTCAGCCAACCATTGGCTGTGGGTTGGAGGCCGGGGAATTAAGAAATTTTCCCAAGATTTTTCGGAAAGCAGTTAAGGCTTAAAAGGATCCATGCTCCTCCGCCGAAGAAGCACATTTAGCACCTTGATTGGCTGCGGGCTGGTGGGGCTGCGGGGAAAACTTACAAATTTTTCCAAATTTATTTTTGAAAGCACTTAAGGTTAAAATCGATCTGAGCCTCTGCCGATGCCCAACGAAGCCATGTGTCGATCAATGATTGGCTGTGGGACAGTGGGGCCGCGGAGGAAAAATTACCAAATTAACTTTTTTGGACTTAGATCATTTTTAGAAAAATGAAGGCTTGCGGATTAGCGGAGCGGCGGGAAACTTCATGACTTTGCACCTTTTGGGAAAAAAAGAAAAAAGATAAAGTTTTAGCCCACGGGTCTGCCCAAGAATATTTTAATAATTAAATTTGACAGTTATAATATTTTTGAAGCGAAATGAAATAAAAACTTCAGAAGGCCATAACTTTTGATTGGGAACTCAGTTTTTGGAAAACGAGGACTTTCTGGAAATCTCTCAACGTCATCCTTACACAGAAACCTTAAGAATTTGATTCTGATAAATTTTAAAACGTAAATTTTGAGAAAACATCTTTTCTGTCACTTAGAAAGTGAACTGGTATTTTTAACTTGATCAATTATTTGTTCAAATCCACCATTTATTCTTTCTCAACATGCCAAACAGACATGGAGGATTTCACTTGGAAGAATTTAGGATAGATTTCAAGGATTAAATTGTTTGATTGAAGATCAATTTGAATTTCCCCAATTTAACAGCAAAAACGACTGAGAAATTGTTTGAGCTCGATTTTGAAAGGTTCTATGAAAATTTCTTAAGTATTATAGTTTTTTTGGGATCGTTTTGATCTTTCTTAGCTTGTATTAATGTTTCAAATGTCTTTCCTAGTCTGCAGGGTCGTTCTGTACATTTTCTGATAATTATTTGCTAGTTTGAAAATCATCTAATAGAGCTCTACAACTTCCAACTCGAATTGATCCATTACATTTACCAAACTTTAAAATATGATTTCATTCTAATCCAATATTACAATGTTCTATTTCCTTCAATCAAAATGTAGAAACAAGAAAGCAATTTCTATTTCCTTTCCAAAAAAAAACATGCTTTTCAAACACAGAGGATGCAATAATTCTGAATACATTTTCCACATTCGAACAAAGAGTTGTACAACATTTTCAAAGCAGATTTCAAACAATAATAACTTCATTGTATAAGGTAAAACAACATCTATTCGATTGAAAAGATTTCTTTTACAGCTTCTCTTTTTTTTTATCAAATACAACTTTACAATCACAACTCCTTCTCATTACATTCCTTTTTACAAACAGAATACCGAGTATATTTCTTTCACATTCAAAGGGGATTTCATTTCCAAAACATAGTAACTCTTCAGCACAAAATGTATATTAAATTGTCATCCACATCAAGTGGGGAAATGGTTTACAAAAGTAGTTTCGCAAGGGACTGTCAGAACTTTGTCTTCTTCCTCAATTACAATATACAAAATACAATTTCTTCCACATTTATTCAAAAACAGAGAACAAAGTATATCTCTTTCACAATTCAATTTACAACTTTCATAGCCAATACAACACATCTTTCCATCACAAATAATGTACAAGGTCATCCACTTCAAAGTGGGAAGGGGTTACAATAAGAATAATCTCAACAAGGACTGTCAAACTTGTCTTTCTCCTCTGCTCCAGAACAACAACATGAATATCCTCCATTTTCTTTATTTCAATTTGACCACAACAGAACAGGGGGAAAGGCAATGCTCTCCACCCAACCAAGACATCCAATGAAAGGAGAAGCCATCCTTCTTCATTGGCCCCCAAGCCCCAACCACAATGCAATAAAAGATGTTTTCCAACACATGGCAACAACAGGCTTCCACAACACAAAGACAAATTTCTCATTCAAAACACAGTCCAAAACAAAGTTGCAGTTTGCAACCACAGAATAAAGACAACAAACAACACTCAGGCTTCATCATGCAAGCCAAAGGAGCAAGAAACTATGGGGGATGTTGCTTATGCCTCCCAAAGGGGAAATGGGTATCACCACCTAAGAACAAACCACCAAAATATATATCATTTCAAATCCCTGACATGCCCTTATGCCTCCCCCAAGTACCCCTTATTCCTCACATTTCCTTATGCCTCCCCAACCTCTTATGGCACCCCATAACGAGTAAAGAAATGCAAGCTATTTCTTTTTACAAGGTGGAACCCAAATCCCAACTCCCTCCACACTTATACCTCCCCAAAACACTTATGCCTCCCACAAGAAAACCCCATAGTCTTCTCCTACACCATTCCTAGGCCATCTACCCAACCAGCCAACAAATAAAACAACCCACTCAAACATTCAACCATTCACATATGCATAAAAATGAAAGGAGAGCATTTCCAAGAGCTAAGCTCTTACCTCTCCATGATGGAGTTTGTTCCAAGTTCAAAACATCAAGCTCTCCAATGCAAAACAATCCAAGAGATCAACAATCAACAAGTATGCAACAATCTCCAATTTCCTCCCAATTTGCAAGAGCTCCAAAAACCCCAAAGCAAGTCACCAAAAATGAAGTGATAAAATTGAAGCAACCCAAAAACAAGCCAAGGAATTTGAATATATAGAAGATGGAAGAGAAGAGGATGAGGTGGATCCATGTAGGATGCCACTTCACACATCCTCAACTCCAACACCCAAGGTCAACTTCATTCTCCAATGCATAATAAATGGGTGGGTGAATAATATGACAGATTACTTACACACTCCAAAACAAGCCCACACCCCAAAGGACTGAAATTAAAAGCATGTAAGAAAGTGCAATTAAAACATACAACTTGACTTACAAAAATGCATAAAGAAGGTCTAAATTTAAACCCTCCAACCATAGGTAAGGTTGGCATGCAAATTTAAGAGGTATGGGACAAGTTTAACTTGTCCCACAAGCCTCCAAAATCAGCCTCCAAGGACAAATTCAAATTTCAAAGAAGGTGGAGTGTTTCATACTCCAAAATCAACTTACACATCTCTTACACATCACTTACACATTTCCTTACAACACTTTAATTTTAGGCCAACAACTCTAATAATTACTTTCTTATGTCCCAATTTGATTAATTAATTTTAACAACAAGATTACTCACATTAATTTACCACAATTAGTAAATAATGAAAAGGTAAACACATCACTTAATAAACACATACAAACATCAATAAAAGGGAACCAAGTAAATAAATACACATAACCCTTGGTCACATTTAAAGGTGATCCCCCCATGGGAATCCCTAACAACAATCAAACACACACACACACACAACAACAATACAAGTTGCCATGGTGACCTTGTTGAATTCATCTAGAATTCCAATGTGGTTGGTCTCCAATCCCCCGATGTTTGTTGTGATATTTTAACCTGCATAATACAAATACCCCTTCGGCCTCATGGCCATATCAGAACATCCAAATGAATATAATATAATTTCAAAATCATCAATATATATATGAATCACAACAACATCCAGATAATCAACAATATCACTTACAATTTCATCAGCAACTATATAATCATCAATTTTAAATTCAATTTTCTCAGTCTACTCAATATATCCAAATATCACATGTCCTAACAACATCCATAAATATATATATATATATATAAATATATATATATATATAACCATGTCCAACAGCATGTCAACATCTATATAAAATGTCTCTAACAATCATCATGCATCATATATGAATCAGAGTCAACAATAATCCATGATCTGACATCTAACACCATACTAAATCAAAACTATAATAATGTCCATAATATAGTTAGTAGTATCATGATCAATATCAAAAGTGTCGAAGGGAAGTGGGCACTACATTGTTCATTTCACAAAATCTTAATTACAACATGCAGGTTTACAAATAACCGCTCATCGGTCTGATTTGTGTTGATCACCTAGCATACTAACCAACATAGAGTTACCTACTGCGTAAATGTTTATATTTAAGTTAAGGAGAACTGAGAAAATCAAAATGAAATTTACAATAAATTAAATATACTCAAGGATCCCATAAATGAATGGCTAAAATGCAAACTATGTTTGTGCAAAGTATATGAATCTAGGACACACTAGGGTAAGATAGTTGATTCAAGTGATCAAATTGTAAGAGAGGAATCGTTGGTGAGAGCTTAACTCAAAGCTTCCTAGATCATAATACAAGTAATGCCTTCAACAAATGCTCTATATTTCTATTAAGGCTCTCATAAAGATTACCAAAGTTCTTCACCATTGAACTTATAACCATCAGAATTTTAATATGAACAGTTTTTTTTTAGGACATGTATTAACTCTCACAGTTATGACACTAAAACGTCTAATAAAAACCTTGTCTAATAAAGTTGGTGATTTACTGTGTTTATAACCAAGTAAGCTTTAATCATCCATGTGTGTGTGTAAGCCAATTGGTCTAACTCCCAAAAAATAAGACTGAATGTAGATGAAACTACTTTTCCCAAAGATTCTTAGTTAGCAACCTAAAATTAGCTAACATTCTAAAATTTTAGATCAGACATGGATGAAATCTATCCACAAAATCTCATCTTAGACAGTAACTTGAGAAGGGTTCTCTGGGAAGGGATGTGTTATTCGTCCAACCTATATGTATTTCCTAAAATCTACTGCAAATGGACTTATCAATTTAAAATACAGGAGTTACCTAGTGGTTCCAAATAAGTACAAAGCAAAGCGCTTGGGCTACAAACTTAGAGACTATATCAGGAGGAAGGAAACATTTCCTATGACCCCTCCTTTGCACCGCAATTTGAATATGCAAAACCATCAGTTAGGTAATCTTGAACTAGAAACAAAAATTATACTTTAGCAGATGGCGTTACAAGTTAGGTCATCTAGAATAAAGTGATCTCAAAAATAGCTATAATGTCCCAAGTCAGAAGGTTTTCTCAAGCAGGACTGCATGTGTTGAATAAGGTATAAATATCTAATTAAGTGATTTCTCCATTGTTAGAGACTTAAATGCAAGTGAATTGATTGATAGGATTATCAGTTAAAATTGATTAATCTATTGAGCATGTATTCACAACTAGGTCCCTCCATATTAGGTCATTAGGGGGAATCGTTTATAAAATGAAGTATCACACACATCACACGATTGTGCATTTTGGTTTCAATATGTGGAAGATCTTGTGATCACATTTTAGACACATCTTCAAGAATTAAGAATTATGCTTGAACAAATCCTTCCACAGTGAGGTCATTGATTAACTAAAATTAACTAAATATGGGAAAGTGGTAGTTAATCTAATATAGGAGGACATAAATGCAGTAAATAACTATGCTAAGATAGTATGCAAAGTGACTAAATAACTGAAACTAATGAAATAAAAGCCCTAATATGCAGAAGGAGGTAAGGAAAAAAATCAACTAATAACTGGTGACTGTCATAGAGGTGATTGGAGAAAAGAGGAGTAGGAATGACTGTGCAAAGGTCCCAAAAAGAATGGATCTGGAGGATCTGAGTTGACAAGGGCACCAATGGGTGCTCTGGTCTGTAACCTAGGCACCCTAGTCTATGAAAAAGCTCTAGAACTGGTCCTTACAGGGTCGTAAGGTGGTCTAAAACCCTCATTGTGTGTCACATTACATTCATTGTCCCACACTATATGTAGCCAATAATCCAAGATGAATGTCAAGATCTACGAAAGACCAAAAGGAAGTATTAGAACCCTAAAAAATAATAATGCAGAATGAATGGTTCAGACTTACCTCACCTGCCAAAACAATGGGCTTACTAATCTGAGTTCTTCACTACATTTCAAACCCAAATGTATTTCTTGTGAGTGTGTGCTTGTCATTCCCTAGGTTCTCTTGTGCTAGTCACACTTTTTGAAATAGTGAGAAATAGATAAATGTAGAAAATGTTATAGTATGTGTGCATGGAAGCGAATATAATCCTCCCCCTATGAAGTGTGATGTAGACTCCCTAGCTTGTGCCTTGATTATGGAGCTATGTGGATGTAAATGCAATAGATGGATGTAACTCTAGATGAGTGATAGTAGTAGATGATGCTAGCTCCCTCATTATCTTGTGATAACTTTATATTTATATGGTTCTCTTGATCTGATTTCTTAATTAACCCTGACATGACTAATAACCAAAAAGAGAAGGATGAAAAAAACTACAAAGATCCCAAAAAGTGTCAGGAAAGTAGAAAAAGGACCACGGCTCCCTTGGTAGGACCAACATGCCCACAGGCACCCTAGTACTACCTTGGGCACCCAACCAAAGATAAAATGAAGGAAAAATACCAAAATAGACTAGGCATGTGGATAAAAATGTGTGGAAATGATGAAATAAAAGTAAAATAAGATGGCCAAATGACGTGGGTTAATTATTACTTTCTTCACTCAAGAACCTTCTAAATAGTAGTATGAGACCGGGACTAAATAATGCCTAAAGTGCATGATTTTGTGACTACATTTTTCCCCCACTTTATGTTACTGAGCTGAAATATCAGTAACATAAAGTAATTAGAAATGTGTATCTGATTTCCATGAAGATTGTAGTAGAAACGTGTCGAAGGACTAGACAAAGTGTGCAATGACAAAAAGATGGAGGAGTGTGAAAACTAAAGATGAAAAATGTGCAAAGAAAAAGTGATGAGAGTGAACCTAGGGAAAAATGCGTGTGTAGCTGTTAATGTTTGTGTAGTTGTTACGGCGTGTAGTGCAAATGTATGGTTAGTAAAGCATGTGTTGTCACGGAGTGTTTTTGTTGACGTTATTTCCCCCCATTTGAATTTTTGTTTCTCATACGGCTGGACCTGCAAGGAGAAGATGATCAAGTAGTCAAATATGTATGTATGTAAATGTAAAAATGCTATGTAAAATACACATGTATAGGATAGTGTGTAAAATATGAAACTATAAAATACGTGAAGTGAAAAGTTGAAATAGAACATGTGCACCTGATCCATGTTGAGAGGAAGAGTGTAGAGGGATATCCTTTACTACGAGTTATTTGGGAAATCTCACACCACCATGGCTGAAGAAAATGTAGTATGCCATGGCTGGATGGAATGGAATGCAAGATGCAATGATAGGAGACATATACCCCCTGAGTGAATGTACATGTATGTAATGAGGTTCATTTTTTATACCCCATCAGCATGGAAAAATGAACCATAAATGAGAGTGCATCATCAGGAAATGGTCGAGTAGTTTTTTTTATGTGTAACGTGTTGCAGTGAATGTGTATGTGTAGTAATGAAGTGAAACATATAGAAAGGATGTGGGTGAACCCTATAAATGAAGTATATATCACAACTTAATAAATGGATGAGTGATGATTTATCCTAAGCGTATATCACTATATGAGGAATGGACAAGTGACGATTTAGCCCTAAGCGTATATCACTATAAGATGAAAGGAATATGTGATGATTTATCCCTAGGCATATATAACTATATTATGATTGGTAAGGAGTGGTTATGTAAGCTAAGGTGCATACCAATACAAGATTACATAATAGAGGTGGTGATCTAGCCTAAAACACATACCACTACTACATAGAAAGAGTGAGTGACAATCTAGCCTAAAGCATAAGTTACTAGCCTTGGAATGTCATAGGATGAAATGTCACATGGTGAGTGTAAATTCCATTTGATTTGTAAACCTTGGCAGATGAGTATGTACCAAGGAACTAAAGTGCATCATAGACTGGTGAGTGTAATGTGTAGAAGACACATAGTATCTATGATGAGAACTAACGACCATGAGATGAATAGAATGTGTAATTGTGTGACATGTAAAATATAATGTAGAATATATAGGATGTAATGTAGAGTATGTAATATGAGAGGTGCATATAGACTAGTAGTGTATTATCTAGGTTGATGTAATGTTAGTCTCATATGTGATGAATACTAGTATAGTATGTAGAAAATATATGATGTGAAGCATGTGACTATGTATAAGATATGCATAGATAGCCTAATAGGGTATGTAATATGTAGGATGAATAGTGTATGATAGTGAACATATGGATGATATAAAGATAGTATATGTAAGGTGAACACTAGTATGATATATGATGGATAAATGTACAAATACCAAAATGGTGTAGACTAAATGTAGAATTAATGGTGTTATATGCATAATGTGGGTCAAAATGTAATGTGTAATTCCTATAGAATGCAATGTGTGGGGTTCAATGTAATAGTAATCCCTCAACAGTCAAGTGTGAACCAAAGCATAAGAGTGCGTCATCGGGTAATGACTATGTAAGTATGCTAGTTTGGAATGACAATGCCAGGATGATATATACTAAAATTTTAATGTAGTACTATAGAATGATGCTATAAATGAGGGGGGGGGGAATATTATGTGTGATTCCTCCCATGGTACAAATGAAATTAGTGGTCAAGTAAGATCATCATGGTCATTATCAAAATCATATAGAATAGCATGGGAAACTGGATAAGTGATAGTCTCTAGCTGGGCATCTAGATAACCACGAATAAACAATTTACACATTGCCATGGCGTATTGTTCATTAGTAAAGAGAGCCAATGAAAACCCATGATTATACCAAATAATAATATTGGATGAGTAAAAAAAAAAGGAGCTGTTGTAATTGTGTACAGTATAAAATGGCATAGGAAAAGTTATATCAATATGACCTTGATCAAGGGTGCCTCTGATATAATCTAAGCAAGAGTGGAAAAGAGTAAGTAAAGAGGAAGTATGGTAATGAGAAAGTTGGACCATAAGATGGAAAAAACAAAGTCCATATGCAACAGTGAGATTAATGGATCCATGATACAAATGTGGGTTGTATAAGGAGAATGGAGGTCCTCAAATAAAAAACCAAGTCAAAGGAGACCTTCGTGTGAACATACAATGGTCTGGTGTGAAGTATCAAGTGGTATATGCTCCTAATAAGAATTATTTATGAAAATACTGCAAGCGAATGGTGGGTGTATGAAAGGAAATGGTGTTGATGAAGGTGTGGATAATAGAGTGACGTTCATGGAATGGATAGGCCCCTGATATGGAATTATAACACTAGTAATAACGAGCTACATAGAAGGGACTACATCTACCATACAAATGGCAGCCTTAAATGGTGATATGTGAGTTGGTGCATTTATAAGGTGCGGTGTCAGATGAGTAGGTAAAACAATAGAACATGTTGGATTACACTATGTATAAAGTGTCATTTAATTCATGATATTAGGAGTAGGTAACAAAGAAGGAGGAACCATATCAACCATAAGAATAGTGGTGTCAGAGTCATGTGAAGTTTTGAGAGGTTGTAGTGTAAAATAAGAGGATGGAGAGGTAGGGGCACATACTGCATCAGAAGAATCAATTACATATAATGAGGGATAACTAACTAGTGAACATGAATGAAAATAATCTTGTGGTTTAGTAATGGTAGGAGCTGCAATTATATGATCAGGTCAAGGATTTGTGATAAAATAGCAAGATCAACAATACACATGTAAGCAACAATGGAGTCATCGAGAGATTTAGGATATATATCAGAAGATGAAAGCTGAATAAACGAAGGACAAGGCCTATAACCAAAAGGATATGCAAAACTATCAATAAACGCTTGGCCAAATTCATCAAACTATAGAATGAGTGAAGATTCGGAAGGATATTTTGGTCCATGATTAACTAAAATTTGATAAAGCATCGAGTTCACTAAAATGATTAACTAAAATTAGAAATATGGGTGGTATTTAATCTAATATAAGAGGAAATAAATGCAGTAAATAACTATGCTAAATTAGCATGTAAAGTAACTAAATAAATAAAACTAATGTAATAAAATCCCTAATATGCAAGAAGGAGGCAAGGATAGAACTCTGTTGATAACTTGTGTCTGTTGCAAAGTGTCACAGAGTTGACTGGAGAAAACTGGAGCAGAAATGGAAATGCAGAGGTTCTGAAAAGACTAGATCTGGAGGATCTGAGTGGACTGGGGCACCCATTGGCACTCTGGTCTACAATCTTGGTTCCCTGGTCTTCAAAAAATCTCTAGAACTACTCCTTACAGGGTCAGAAGGTGGTATGAAACCCTTGTTGTGTGTCACGTCAGGTTCGTTTTCTCATGATGTATGTCACAAATAATTCAAGATAATTTCAAGACCTACAAAATACCAAAAGGAAGCATCAAAACCCTAAAAAATAAAAATTCAGAATGAATGGGTCAAACTAACCTCAGCTTCCACAACAGTGGGCTTACTACTTTGAGCGTTGCACTACATTTCAGACCTAAATGTAGTTCTTATGAGTGTGTGCATTTTGTGCCCTATGTTCTCTTGTGTCAACTGTACTTTGTGAAATAATGAGAAATCACTAAATGCAGAAAATGTAATAGTATATGTGTATGGAATAGAAAAGAATCCTCCCCCTATGAAGTGTGATGCAGGGTCCCTCACTTGTGCCTTGATGACGGAAATATGTGGATGCAAATGCAATAGATGGAAGTAACTCTATATGAGTGATAGTAGTAGATGATGCTAGGTCCCTCATTATGGTCTCATAACTTTATATTTATAGGGTTCTCTTGATTTGATTTCGTAATTAACCCTAAAATGGCCAATTACCAAAAAGAGAAGGATGAAAAATGGCTTGAAAGAGCCCAAAAAATGGATGGAAAGTAGAAAAAGGACCACGACACCCCTAGTGGAATGAGGGTGTCCCCGGGTGCCCCAATACTACCCTTGGTGCCCTAGCTGAGGATAAAATGAAGGGAAAATAATGAAACATACTAGGCATGTGGATAAAAATGTGTAGAAATGACGAAATAAAAGTAAAATAAGATGGCCAAAATATGGGAGTTAATTAGTAATTTCTTCACTCAAGAACCTTCTAAATAGTAGTATGAGACTGAGATAAATATTGTCTAAAGTGCATGATTTTGTTATTACATTTTCCGCACTTTATGTTGGTGAGTTGAGAGCTGGATAACATAAACTAATTATAAATGTGTACATGATGTCCATGAAGAGTGTAGTAGAAACATGTCAAAGGACTATACAAAGCATGGAATGACAAAAATATGGAGGAACATAGAAACTAAAGATGAAAAATGTGCAAAGAAAAAATGATGAGAGTGAACCTAGGGAAAAACACGTGTGTAACTACTGTGGTGTGTAGTGTACCTTCATGGTCAGTAAATATGTGTTGTCATGGAGTGCTTTTGTTGACGTTGTTGTTGTTATTTCCCCCAATTAAATTGTTTGTTTGTCATACAGCTGGACCTGCAAGGAGGAAACGATCAAGTAGTCAAATATGTATGTATGTAAATGTAAAAACACTATGTAAAATATGCATGTATAGTAAAGTGTGTAAAATACATGAAATGAAAAGTGTAAATGGAACATGTGCTCATGATCCATGTCAAAAGGAAGAGTGTAGAGGGATATCCTGAATTGCAAGTTTTTTGGGTGATCTCATGCCACCCTAGTTGAAGAAGTGTAAGGAGGAAATTCTCTGTGTCCTTCAAGCTCTAACGGCTTCTGCTAAAATGTGTGTGAACAGATCTCTGTACTATCCATGTTTTTTGGGCAATCTGATGCCACTGGCCAAATTAGTGTAGAGATGCACACCTAATATACCCTCCAAGCCTTTAATATCTTTTTAGAATGCCAAGGACACAATTTCGTATAAAATTCACTTGTATGGGGTTCATAGACTGGTCTAAACCCACTTATTGTAGAAAATAGAATCGTTTCAGTGTAGAGTCTCTCTGTTAATATGTAAAACCCCCCAAATTATGCCCCCTCTCTTTAGGGGTGCATGCAATGTCACTGATAAGAGACATGTGGCCCCAAAAGAGGACCAACTGCATACACATTGTAACCTTAGAAAGTTCTTGGTAGAAACCAAGACACACATAAACAAGAAGGCTAGCCAAAGAAAAGTGTAAACAAACAATGCATGCATATAGAAAACATTTGTAACCTATGCATACAATGTTGTAAATATAAACGCATGAGAAAGCAAGTAAGCCGCAAAAATAGGGCTGCAAACATGGGACATCACTAATGATGTCACAAGACACAAAAGGCCATCATGGACAAAAACAATAAGTAAGTATGCACACAAACATATGGAAAAGCCCACATACAATAGCAAAAAATGACAGACAAGTATAAACAAACAAGCAAGTAGTCATGCAAAAATTTAATCCTACAAAACAAGTGGTACACATGGAACACCCATTAGCATGTTAGAGAAATAACCAACATGTCAAATTTTGAATAACCAAGTAATGTAAAGTGCTAAATTTTAAAATTAAAGAATAGCACCTGAAAGTGACAAATGTGGATGCCCCCAACGACCAGTATAGGAAGGGTAAAAGGAGAGAATCTGTGCCGCATGTAGGGGTCTTGTAACTGCGATCATACTAGGAAAAAGGCATGAACATGCATGTGTGTATGATATAGATAATGAAATCTAAGGAATCAATCTAACATGCGTAGTAAAGTGATCTTGTAAAATACTAGTAATCAAGAGTAAATGTCCCCCAAGACAATGCATTATGTCATGGATGGATGGAATGGAATGATAGGAGCCATGTTCCCCCCAAGTGAATAGATGTGTATGCAATGAGGTTCATTTTGTATGCCCCATCAGCAATAAAAAATGAACCGTAAACAAGATTATATCATCGAGAAATGGATGAGTAGTGATTGTTTTGTCTAGCGTGATGTAGTGAATGTGTATGTGTAGTAATGAAATGCAACATATAGAAAGGATGTGTGTGAACCCTAAAGCCAAACTGTATAACAAGGCTTAATGAATGGATGAGTGATGATTTAGCCTAAGTTAATATCACTATATGAGGCATGGACAAGTGATGATTTAGACCTAAGCGTATATCACTATAAGATGAAAGGAATAAGTGATGATCTAGCCATAAGTGTATATCACTAAATAGTGATTGGTAAGGAGTTATAATGTAACTTAAGGTGTATACCACTACAAGATGACATAATAGAGGTGGTGATCGAGCCTAAAGCATATACCACTACTAGATAGAAAGAGTGAGTGAATATCTAGCCTAAAGCGTATGTCACTGGCCTAGGAATGTCATAGGATGAAATGCCACATGGTGAGTGTAAGGTCCATTTGATTTGTAAACCCTTGGTAGATGAGTATGGCCCGAGGAAATAAAGTGTGTCATAATGTGGTGATTGTAGCACGTAGAAGACACATAGTATCTATGATGAGAACAAATGACCATAAGATGAAAAGGATGTGTAAATGTGTGACATGTAAAATGTACCATAGAATATATAGGATGTAGTATAAAGTATGGAATATGAGAGGTGTATATTGACTAGTAATGTATTATTTAGGTTGATGTAATGCTAGAATCATATGTGATGAATACTAGTATAGTATGTAGAAAGTGTATGATATGAAGATGCGCAATGTATGATGTGAGGTATGTGACTATGTATAGGATATGTGTAGATATCCTAATAGGGTATGTAATACGTAGGATGAATAGTGTATGATAGTGAACATATGGATGATATGAATATAGTATACGTAAGGTGAAAACTAGTATGATATATGATGTATAAATGTACAAATTCCAAAATGGTGTAGACTAAATGTATAATGAATGGTGTTATACGCACAACGTGGGTCGAAATGTAATGTGTAATGTCTATAGTGCAGTGTGTGAGGTTCAATGTAATAGTAATCCCTCAACAATCAAATGTGAATCGAAGGACAAGAGTGCTTCATCGGGTAATGATGATGTAAGTATGCTTGATTAGAATGAAAATACCAGGATGATATATACTAAAAGTTTAATGTATTACAATACAATGATGTTAGAAATGAGTGGGGGTGGAATATTATGTGTCATGGCCCCCATGGTACATATGACAGTAGTGTTCAAGTAAGATCATCACGGTCATTATCGAAATCATATGGAACATCACGAGAAACTTGATAAGCGATAGTCATCAACTTGTCATCCAGATAACCGTGAATAAGCAAGTTATACATTTCCATAATGTATTGTTCATTAGTAAAGGGAGGCAATGGCCACCCATGATTATACCAAATAATAAAATTGGGTGAGTAAAAAAGAAAGGAGCTATTGTAAATGCATACAGTACCAAATGGCATAGGAAAAGCTATATCAATATGAACTTGATCAATGGTGCCTCTTATATAATCTAACCAAGAGTGGCCATGAGTAATTGAAGAGGAAGTATGGTAATGAGAAAGGTGGACCACAAGATAGAAAACAAAAAGTCCAAATGTGGTAGTGAGAGTAACGGATATAAGATACAAATGTGGGTTGTATAAAGGAGAATGTAGGTCCTCAAATGAAAAACCAAGCTGAAGGAGACCATCATGTGAACATAAAATGGCCTGACAAGAAGTATCAAGTGGTATATGCTACTAATAATAATTATTAATGAAGAGAGTGCAAGTGAATGGTGGGTGTACGAAAGGATATGGTGTTGATGAAGGTGTGGATAATGGAGTGATGTCCATGGACTAGATAGGCCAATGATATGGAATTATAGAACTAGTAGCAATGGGAAGCATAGAAGGGACTACATCTATCATAAAAATGGCACCCTCAAATAGTGTTAAGTGAGGTGGTGCATTTATAAGGTGTGGTGTAGGAGGAGTAGGTACAGAAATAAAACATGTTGGAGTAGACTCTGTATAAAATGTCAAAGCATTCGTGATATCAGGAGTCGGTGGCAAAGCAGGAGGAACCATATCAACCATATGAATAGTGGTGTTAGATTCATGTGGAGTTTTGAGAGGTTGTAGTTTAAAATAAGAGGATGGAGAGGTATGGGCACATAATGTATCAGAAGAATCAACTACATATAATGAGGGAGAAATAACTAGTGAATGTGAATGAAAATCATCTTTTGGTTCAGTAATGGTAGGAGCTACAATTATATGATTAGGTTGAGGAGTTTGTGCTTCATTGATGATTTGTGCTAAAATAGCAGGATCAACATTTCACATGTAAGTGACAATGGAGTCATCGAGAGATTTAAGATCTATATCAGAAGATGGAAGCTGAATAAACAAAGGATAAGGCATATAACCAAAAGGATCAACAAGAGTATCAATAAATGCTTGGCCAAAGTCATCAAACTATATAATGAGTGAAGATTAAGAAGGATTATTTTGGTCCATGATTAACTAAAATTCAATAAGGTGCCGAGTTCACCAAAATGATTAACTAAAATTAGAAATATGGGTGGTATAAATAATCTAATATAAGAGGACATAAACACAGTAAATAACTATGCTAAAATAGTAAGTAAAGTAACTAAATAAATGAAACTAATGTAATAAAATACCTAATATGGAAGGAGGTAAGGAAAGAACCCAGATTATAACTGGTGACTATCATAGAGGTGACTGGAGAAAACTAGTGTAGGAATGACTGTGCAAAGGTTCATAAAAGAGTGGATCTAGAGGATTTGAGTGGACTGGAGCACCAAGAGGATGAATGAGGTGCCTACCAACACTTTGGACTACAATCTATGTGCCTTAGTATGCAAAAAAGCTCTAGAACTGGTCCTTACAAAGTCAGAAGGTGGTCTAAAAACCTCATTGTGTGTCGCATCACGTTCGTTGTCCTACGATGTATGTCATTAATAATTCAAGATGATTTCAAGACCTGTAAAAGACCAAAAGGAAGTATCAAATTCCAAAAAAAATTTATAGAATGAATGGGTCAGACTAACCTCAGCTGCCACAATAGTGGGATTACTACTCTACGCATTACACTACATTTCTGAACCAAAAATTAGTTCTTGTGAGTGTGTACATGTCGTGCCCTAGGTGCTCTTGTGTCAATCACACTTTGAGAAATAGCTAAATGTAGAAAATGTAATAGTTTTTGTGCATAGAATAGAATATAATCTTCTTGCTATGAAGTGTGATGTAGACTCCCTAGCTTGTGCCTTGATGATGGAGCTATGTGGATGCATATGCAATAGATGGATGAAACTATAGATAAGTGATAATACTAGATGATGTTAGGTCCCTCATTATGGTCTCCTTACTTTATATTTATAGGTTTTTCTTGATCTGATTTCATAATTAACCTTGACATGGCTGACTATCAAAATGATAAGGATGAAAAATGGCTAGAAAGAGCCCAAAAAGTGGCAGGAAAGTACAAAAATGACCGGGGTGCCCTTAGTGTGACTAGGGAACCCATAGGCGCCCCAGTACTTCCCTGGGTGCTGCAACCAAGGCTAAAATGAAGGGAAAATACCGAAACAGATTGGGCATGTGGATAAAAATGTGTAGAAATGATGAAATAAAACTAAAATAAGATGGCCAAAATATGGGGGTTAATTAGTACTTTCTTCACTCTAGAACCTTCTAAATAGTATTATGAGACTAGGATAAATATTGTCTAAATTCCATGGTTTTTTTACTATAGTCATTAGGGGGAATCAATGTAGAAATTTTACATAGTGAATTTGTAAGTGTTTGTTATTTTAGAATTGGTAGTGTTGGTTGAATTCATAGTGATGTAAGGGAACTTATAGGATGACCCCAGTTGTATTCCCCCCTTTTGGGAAAATGGGAAGTGATGATAAGAATGAACGTTAAGCCAAAAGTAAGCACGAAATAGATACAGTATGATAAAGATCGTCGAAATGTGTGTAGATTGATTGAATGATAATTTGGAGGAGGGATAACACATATGTCATGTGTATGAGATGATAGTAGGTGGAATTCTAAAAATAATGCTGTAAATGGCATGTAAATCAAAGTAAAAATGCTCAAGTTATGGCAAAAACTGTGTGGTCTGTATTAGTTGTGCTAATGATCATGGAGAAATGGCTATATTAGGGAAAGCCATGTAAAGTACCTATAAATAGTAAGGTGAAAAAGTGACTAGTCACTTCATTTTTATTTTATACGAGTAAGAGAGTGAGCTTTGAGTGTGTAAGGATGTTGCAAGAGAAAGTAACATGACCTATCTGTTTTGAGATGGTAGCGACTACCGTAGCTTCACGTACAATGGCGGAGTTGGTAAGTGTAATGTTTTTTCAAAAAAATGGATGTGCAGTATTAAGTTTTAGTCAATTTTTACAAAATTGTGATATTGACTGTTTTCAGCCTTTCAGACCCAAACAAGAGCAGTGAAGACATTAATGACCTTTGGGATAGGAGTGCTTAGACTTGGGCGTTGGTGTCCTACTCCTAGGCACCCTAGTCTTGCTTCTTGGCGCCCCAATCTAGAGGGTGTGCATTCATCCCTTAGTGGTGTAAATGTGATTTTTGTTAAATAATAATGTGATAAGTGAGTTTGTATGGGTTTGTATAGGGTTCTAATGTTGTGTCTGTTGTTGTTTTGTGTTGTGTAGAGGGATATCCACTTGAGGGAGTTCCACAGAAGTTGAAATTTGAGTAATTTTCTTGGATTGGGTTTGTCTGACGATGATTGGGAGGTTATGGATTGTGCTAGCCTATGGAAAATAATGCGGATGGGGGATATGCCCCATAATATTCCTATGTTGACAACCTTGTGTGAGTGATGTTGTGTGGATACTTGTACTTTTTAGTTTCTTACTAGTGAGATGATAGTCATGTTGGAGGATGTGTATCACTTATTGCAATTACCAATTGTTAGAGATAGAGTACAGGTCATGCCCTTGAAGGATATGGAGAGACAGATGCGAGCCACTAGATGGTATTTTATGGGGACTCGAGTACCTGCTGAGGCCCATATTAGCTTTGATACAATCTTGATGTCATGGGTTCCACACTTTTGGAAGTTCATAGCCTTGATTATTGCTTCATCTATCATAGTAGAATGAGGAGGTTTGGGAATATTGTATAAGATGCACAATATATGTTGGCGGATAGAGGAGGAGAGTACCTGATATGCATGGGCATGATATGTGTTAGCCCACCTGTATAGATATCTCTATAGATTTACATAGGAGGAGCATGGGGGTGGGATTGGAGCTACTATGTTATTTCATGTATGGGCCTATGAGCATATAATAGTTTTGAGGCTAGTTGGTGGTTTGTGAGTAGAGTGGGATACGCCAGATATATTTGTTTGGAGATGGGTTGGTGTGCGTGGGTGCAAGATGGGTACAGATACCTATAGGGAACTGACAGATCGGATGGTGCCTAAGACAATGATATGGAAGCCATACCAAGACTATGGAGGATGGCTAGAAGATATTGTTGACAATTTTTGCACTTGTGCAAAAATGGGCAACTCGAAACTTCTTCGTTATGATGAAATTCATGGGTGAAGTATACCTAAGCTAAGGAAGTTATGATGTTATTAGTTACTGCTGAATTAATTAATGATTAAGTGAAATCTACAGCTATGTGTGCTATTACAAAACATAACAGATCACATAGTCTACAATTTCATGATACCTTCAGTAAAAGAACACAAATGCCCTGAAGGACAACTCTATTGTCTTGATGAAAACATTGAATTATAGAGTAGGTGAAATTCTGAGTTTTGAAGCAGCAAACAGAAATATAGATATCAAAAAATCAGGGTTCATTACTGAATGTTACAAGTTCTCATCAATGTTTCTTTCCTTCATGATTAAGACATTTAATTATTTTACTGAGTTGTTTAGTTCATTATACAATCCATATAGAGAAGCTAGAATGCATAAGGGAATACACAACTCATTTTCAGAATTCAATGTTTTATTCACAAGGAGGGTCAAATGTCTCCCACACAAGCCATGTGATGTGACTGAAAAGGAAAGAACATCTACTGAAGTAAGAGGTACACATGCATGAAATAGAAAGAAAAGGAATATGAGTGAACCCATCATTACCTTTGTATATTCTTTGTTGTGTAGATTTTCCCCCTTCCAACTTATTCCATCTTTGTCCTCACAATTCAAAGCATGGTACCTGAAAATTAAAAGAAAGGAATCATCAATAAAGAGCTTAGGGTTAATCCATATTCCTACACTGTCCTAATTCGTGCATATGGATCTCTAAGAAACATGAGATATAGATTTCTCAAAGATCAGATTGCATAGCTCACTCAGAAAGAAGAAATAGAAAAGAGAATAAGAAACATGGACACAAGAGAGGCCAAAAAGCCTAAGTATTTTCTAACTATTTTCTTAAGTGTGCAGGTACAGGTTGTAGCCAAGAAGAAAGAAGCATATACATGTTGAAAAAGAAGACCAATGTAACTGAAACTCAGATATTTCCTATAAATGGAAGAGGATCATAATACTACAGAACAAAGAATATGCTTGCAGACAAGGTACATTTTCCAGATTTCAGTCAAAGAAAAGGAATTCTAGGAAAATTTTGACAAGTCTTCACCATGTAAAATGGATATTTATAACTTTACAATATCTATATAAAGCTGAAATCAAAGAAATGCAGTAAAAGTAACAGAACAAAGTATCTGAATCAAGGCTTATGTAACATTCCCATTTTAAGACTTTAGAAACAAGGGAATTTTTTTTATAGTGTTCACTATTCTAAATATAGCATTATTTAGAACAAACATTCCATGCCAATCAAATTCAATGGATAAACATATGCAGCTGTAATGACTCGGTGATTCACCGATCTATTCATTCCATAACTCAGTAAGCTACCGATCTATTTATGTTATCTTATGAATTGAATACATATCGTATACTTCATATACTTTTTCATCCTACCCTACACCGGGTATTGAGTGATCTATTTAAAGAACATATCTGAATATCTACTACCAATATTCATCTGATATCACGTTGTTTTAAACTTGGTGACATAGGACAATGCAACCAGCAGTTTACGATACTTTGGCCAAAGATTTATAACATACTATGTATGTCACTATTCCTAGACAGCATACTCATCATATTGGAATACGTCCTTCACCTCACTCCTCAATTATCATGATTGGTCTTTACTGACTACCGTCAGTCCACTTGTTCTAGGTTTAACCCTAGCCCTAGATAGGAAAATAACCTATTATAGGAAGACGCTCACAATGGCTTAGGGTAAATGGGCATACTCAGTTGACCTAAATTGTCTGGATGTGCCAACGTACCCTGAGCCATTGGAAGCTAATTCATATCCTAAATATGCTCCTATCTGGACCTAGAGAGAAACTAAGTTCAAGTCCAAGTTCCTATTGTGTGTAGATCTAGATGATCAATGCAGTAGGGTGATGCCACATGTCAACTACAATGTTGTATTCTCGAGAAGACCCAAAACTTCTCAAAAGTACAGCTCTACAGTTGGCATGTGCCAACATCCTACAGAAACTACCTCATCGAGATGTACATACCCCGAGGGGATTGTTAATACATTATTAGTCTGAATTATTTCTTGATTACAACAACCCTGCCAACCCCTAATCCAACGCTCAATAAGTTCTTTCCTAATTTTTCTTTATTTAGTCCATGAAGAACTTCGTTATACTTATGGTTGTTTTTAATGTTTGATCACACAGTTAAACTGCCAATTAACCGTAACTGAACAATGTTATCAAGTTTCATTCAAGAAGTACAATAAATTTTAGATAGGTTCAATGTTCGAGTATATATATCCAATTAAAGTAGACTTCATACAAAATGAAGTCTAATAAATTGTAATCACATTAACATACCTTTTTGGTTTATATTCAATTAAGAAAGATAAAGAGTCTTTATCTACATGTTAAGTGTTAGGGTATATCCTACCCAGTATCCACATTTCTTAATGTATGTTCAACACACATTACATTACCATATAATATAGTTTAGATAAGAACATCATATTCTGCAGCATAGCAAGCTGCATTTTGATTAGGGAAATTGAACTAAATCCCTTTATCCAACTTATCAAGGATAACCAATTAAGCATATAAATAATATGAAGAATATCAACAAGATAGAAATCCATCTTTTTCATACAAGTACAAGATAATTTACACAACCAATACAAGTAAATTCTCAGCTTTCAATTCATCTTTATAACTTATACATTTACAAGCCTTATGCACTTTAGGCATATTGCATAACAACTGCCTTCATCCTAAAAGAATACTACTTTTCTTTTTCAATACAATCTCAAGAACGAATCAGAATTCTTCACAAGGAATCAGATTTAAATCAGCCAATGCATCTCATAAGTTTAGCCTTCTTTTATCACTTACGAAGTCCATCTCCAAAAATTGTTAGCACGGGTCAGTTCAATGAACTGAGCATGATAAGCACTAAGCCTTAAAACGAATTGCATTCCACTAATTGTTCCATTAAAACAACTCTACTTTAATGAGACAATTAATATATCATACAAACCAATATAAGTAATAACAATCGGAAAAGAAGTACATTAACCAATCTGAATTCCCTTCTAAGAGGAGAACAAAATATAATCCACAACATCTGCCTTACAGAATTAAATTTTAATTGATCCTATCAATTATCCTTAAGCAAACAACAGATCATATCATCTCATTGTTCCCAATTCTATCATAATAGAATACAACATTTATCTTTGCTTTAAGCCAAAAGAAGGGTTTACAACATGGTTCTCATTAGGATGATTCATCTAACTCCTAAGAAAAAGAAGAAGAATACCCATTACAAACTATGCCCAAACACAAAACATCCAAAAACAAAAACAGGTTCATAACATGAATATGACTGCCTCATTTAAAGGACAACTACCTTAAACTTCAGCATTTAAGATATTCATCAGAACAGAATCCCATTTCAATCCAAGAGTGAATATAGAATCAAATAGTCAACCAACCAGTTTACATTTTATGTTCAACAAACCTAATCATCTAATCTCTTTCTACATCAGATCAGTCAAATGATATGTACAAGAAGACTAATCAACATAATAAATCTCCATTTCCTAAGAGAATAATTAACAGAAGGTTTCAATCAAATGAACTTAACCAAACAGCCTAGAAAAGGAACTTTTCATAAATATGATTCAATCCTTAAATCATCTCATTACACTTAACAAAAAATTCCCCTTTCTAATCCAAACAATAAGCTCATACACTAGCTCCCAGAAGAGAGAACAAAGCCAACTCAATGTAAGAAGAAAACGTACTGCAATCTCCCTGACATTCTTTACCATAATAAAGCATGAGTTCATTTTTTAGTTCAGAACAACATAGCAGTAAAGTTCAAAAACAACACACTATCCCTAAGGAATCACAATTTCCTTAACCTTTTAAAAGACTCGGGTATTCACTTAATGGACCCAACAAGAGGTGTAAAAACCCGAATAGAAAACTAACTCTGAATTACCCATGAGCTCAGCCAAGACAGAAACTATATTACAATAAATTTCAACATCTTATTATAAGAGCAAACAGATCGGGGTTCCAAGAAGAACAATAAACCAACAAGATATTTCAGTCAAGATCTCGAAGAGATTACCCAACAACCCAATTAAACCACTCTTCCAGTTTTTCTTTGAGCAAGTAGTTCAATTCAAAAGAGTTATGAGCTTAAACCATAAAAGCAAGTAAAAACCCAATTCAATACCAAAACCAAATCGAACATGTCTATAATACGACTAGTTCAGAACTTGAAAATACAAAATCTGAGCACAATGTTGAACACAAACTTCTCACAAAGGTTCAGGACCACTCAAGAGAATATTTACAGGTTCAGGGCAACAACATGTTCCCATTCCAGTTTATATCTTAAACAAAGAAAACCCAAAAAAAGATACCAGAACAGAACCGATACCTTGTTGCAGTTACGAATTCCACACACTAAGTAACAAATTAAATGTACAGTGTCGAATCACAAAATCTCCAACATGAGTTTAGATATACACCAGTATCTTAATATGAAGTAGTATATAATACAAATACCTATTAATAGTTTAGAATAGCAGAGGGCTTCCATTATCTTTTTACATCTTATCAAAAGCCCTATTTCCAACTCCAATGAAACACAAGTTTCTCACCAAAGTTCGAAACCATACAAGTAATAAAATATGAGTGTTGTATATGTTATGAACTCCCATTAATAGTCCCAAATAATACAGGAATAAACATGAGTACAGAGCTACATACAGACTTCAAACAACAGTCCAGGATTAACCAAGCTTCCAAACATGGTTCAAAGTAACAAGAACCTCCAACACAAACTCATATCAAATACTAACACTGAATCAAGCTCAATTAAACATGAACTCAAAGACAGGCTTAAATGAACACGAGCTCAAACACAAGTTTAAGTACGAGCTAAAATATAAGCTCAAGCTCAACAAACACAAGCTCCTAAAGAAATATCAGATGGGACTCAAGGTTCCCAAAAACTCAAAACCAAGTAACCAGCAACAAAGGTCAGTCATAATCTCAACCTTTCCAATACCGGTTCAAGAAATGACATGCAGAGCCATAGAAACAAGTTTCTCATACATGCTTAGCTATTTAACCCTTACAAAGAAAGTTTCCAGGACATACACTAATTTTTGCCAAGGATTCAAACCCAAATTTACCAGAGATTACAAAACCCAACAAGCAAATAACCAGATAAAACATGCAAGCCAAGAATCTCAAAAGAGCAGAGTCATTTTAATGAAATGTTTAGAAGAAAGCAAGAGATCTTAATGGTTAGAGCCTATCATGCCTGATAGCACTTCTACCAAATCAAAGGAGACTTCCAGATGAGCTTCTAACTCCTTTTCTCCTCCACAAAAGATCAACCAACCAATAAATTTCCTCATAATGCCTCATATACCTTCCCATGATCGAAAATAGACCAGGTGAGTTAAAAATAGCAAAGAAGTGCAAGTCAAACTGCTGGTTTGAAGAACCAGTTTTCTCCATGCAGAGAAAAATCTGAAAAGCATGCAAAAACCAACAACCTCCCACAAATCCACCTTCCAAGTTTCCTAGATGGTTTGTGAACAAAAACCGAGACCAATAAATTTCATTAATTCCAATTTTCCCACTTATCTTTCCTTGCCACCACCTCCCAAGTCTGGAAAATGCCAATTCACATTTAACATGAAATTCCATCTTTAGTGAAACTTCCACATAAGCCTCTGCCAAGTCAACTAGCCCCTGCCAAAACTGGTAGTACGTATGCCTTTAAGAACCTTATCAACAATTAAATGCCATTGGAACCGTCACCTTAGAGGTATGCGACCCATTAGGTTCCCATTAAAATAGCTTAGGATAGATCCTTCAGAACTTAGGTTAGTTTAGAATTAATCACCTTAGGCCTTACACATTACCTTAGGTAGTTTCCACATAGGTTAGATTAATTCACAACATAATAGTTTTAGGCATTAGGTTAGATCATCTCATAATCATATAGCATTAGGTTTTAGGTTGATTTAAATAGCCTAGTAACCTTTCCATAATCCCTTAGCACAAGGCTTAGGTTAGATAATAAAATCAATTAAGTAACATAGCTAGGTAGTATATATATATTCTTACCCAACTTAGGATTTCGTAGGATAATCCTTTAGTTTTAGGATTCTGAATCCTTCCAATGTCATGAACAGGTTGCATTTCATTTACGTCAGCAATGGACTGCCAAGATCAATCTTCAAGGACCTAAGCACAACATACAACTGAATAGAAACATGTTCACAAAGATTAAAGAACTTGTTATAACAAATTTCAGTCCATCATGTCCCTCAATTATGGAATGTCAATTTACCATTCATTCAACTGAGGAGGTTTAAAACATTCCTTGGATCACTGAAATTGATCCAAGGATGAGTCAGATAAAGAGATAAGTTTGCAACTTTTAAACCAGATTGCAACTCACCTACAAGAAGTGAAAAATGGATTCAAGGAAGCCATTCCATTCCAGTCTAATGATCTTAAGAACAAAAAAGTTTTATCCATATCAAGCATGATCTCCAACAACCAAAAGAACACATCTTTAGAAGAAGATCACATGTCAACACTTGAAATGCAAAAGAGGAATATAACAATTGTCGAGGGTGTTACATGCTTCCCTCCTAAAAAGAATTATCATTCCGATGATTACCTCATTTTAACAATTTATATCAATGACAATCAATTCATTCACTTCTCTTATCATAAGTCAAATATATCAAAAACTTATAGTTTCAGAAATCAGCAATAAATAGTTGTTTGTTCAATTCATATAAATATATGCCCAAAACTAGCATACTTATAGTCATATACAGAAGAAAAATCACAAAAATTTCTAACAATCCACATAATCAATTTTGTTTAAATAGATATGGAAAATAAGTTTTCATATCCTCTAGGTTTTCCCAAGTTGCACTATCTTCATTAAACTGGTCCCACTAGACTTTACATTGACTTATTTCTCGATTTCTCAAATGCAATTCGTGAGTTTCAAGCACTCGTATGGGTTTAACCACGATTATTCCTAGGTCCTGGACCTGCAAGGAATTCCAATTTAACACGTGTGATAAATCTGAAATGTATTTCTTAAGAAAAGAAATATGGAAAACATCATGCATTCATGACAAAGCAGGAGGTAATGCTAAATGATAAGCTACAGGGTTGATTACTTCAACTATCTCAAAAGGTCCCACATAATGAGGTGATAACTTGGCAGCCTTGCCAAAAGTTATAGAACTCTTTTTTGGTTTAACCCGAAGAAAGACTTTCTCACCAAGTTCAAATTTCCTATCAACCCTCTTTAAGTCAGCATAACTCTTTTTCCTATCTGCTGCTTCTTTCAAGCGTTCACGAATCAATTTAACTTGTTGTTCCATTTCAGTAAGAATTTCAGGTCCAATTACCTCTCTATCTTCTATGTTATCCCAACTAACAGGGGTTCTGCATTTTCTTCCGTATAATGCCTCGAAAGGTGCCATCTTAAGAGAAGCATGATATGTATTATTGTATGTGAATTCAACTAATGGAAGATACTCTTCCCACTTATACTGTTGATCCATGCAATACATTCGTAACATATCTTCTAAAACTTGATTTACTCTTTTAGTCTACCCATCTATTTCCAGATGATACGCAGAACTAAAATTTAGCTTAGTTCCTAGAGATGCATTAAGCATTTTCCAAAATCTTGACGTCATTCTAGGATCTCTATCCGAAATGATTAACTCAGGTACTCCATGTAATCTGAAAATTTCATGTACAAATCTTCTTGCCAAAATAGGAGAATCATCCTTCAGATTTCCAGCAATAAAATGTGCTACCTTTGTTAGTTTATCCACAACTACTAAGATAACATCATGCTTATTTCTTGACATAGGTAACCCTTGTACAAACAAAATCCATGCTTATTACTTGCCATTTGTACTATGGTATGCTATGAGGATACAATAAACCGGCTGGGTGCATATGTTCTGCTTTAACACGTTGACATTCAAGGCAATGTGTCACAAAATCAATAACATCCTTTTTCATTCCTTTCCAAAAATATTGTTGTTTTATATCAGCAAGCATCTTAGTAATGCCAGGGTGTCCAGAAAAAGGTGAATTGTGAAATTCAGCTAACAATTTCTTTCTCAAATCATTTAGCAAAGGTACATAGACTCTGTTTTCAAATCATAAAATTCCTTCTTAATCAAAGTGAAAACCTTTATACCTCGAACCATTTGAATCTGTAGCAAGTGTTGCTTTTACTTGTTGAAAGTAAGAATTAGATTCTATAACACTTTTTACTTCATCCTTAAACTGACTTCTTAACGTTATAAGAGCAGAAATGTGCTTCCTACGACTTAGAGCATCAACCACTCTATTTTATTTTCCTTTAATGTAACTTATGTCAAAATCATATTGAGACAAAAACTCTAACCACCTTCGTTGTCTTGCATTCAGATTTGGCTGAGTGAAAATGTACTTCAGCCCAAGATGATCAGTTTTCAACTCAAATGGTTTACCAAGCAGATAATGCCTCCAAACTTGAAGTGCATGAACAATGACAACAAGCTCTAAATCATGTGGAGCATAATTCAACTCATGTAACTTAAGTTTTCTACTTTCGTATGCTATAACATGACCACTTTGTAACAAAATACCTCCTAGACCTTCACCGGATGCATCAGTTACCACCATAAAATCTCCATTAGGATCTGGTACTGCAAGAATAGGTGCTGAAGTTAACTGTTCCTTCAAGGTTTTAAATGCAATTTCACATTTCTCACTCCAAAAAAACTTTTTATCTTTCTTCTGTAAGGAAGTTATTGGTGCAGCTATCTTAGAAAAGTCTTTTACAAATTTCCTATAGTAGCCAGCAAGTCCCATGAAGCTTCTAACTTCATGTACATTCTTTGGTGCAGGCCACTCGGTTATAGCTACAATTTTAGAAGGATCTACAGCAATTCCATCTTTACTTATTACATGTCCCAGATAGTGCACTTCTGTGTCATAGAAAGAACATTTGGACAACTTACCAAATAGCCGTCTCTTTCTCAGAATTTCCAAAACTATTTTCAAATGCTCATGATGCTCCTCAATGCTTTTAGAATATATGAGAATGTCATCCAAGAATATGAGCACAAATTTATCCAAGTATTCTTGAAAGATATTATTCATTAAATTCATAAATGCCACAGGTGCATTAGTTAATCCAAAAGGTAAAACCGTAAACTCATAATGTCCATACCTTGTTCTGAAAGTTGTTTTATGAATATCCTCATCCTTAATTCACAATTGATGATATCCAGATCAAAGATCTATCTTGGAATATACCGATGCTCCATGCATCTGATCAAATAAATCATCAATCCTAGGGAGTGGATATCTATTCTTGATTGTTTCCTTGTTTAACATTCTGTAATCAATGCACAATCTAAGTGTTCCATCTTTCTTTTTCACAAAAATTATGGGTGCTCCCCAAGGTGAAACACTTGGTCTAATCAAACCTTGAGACAAAATTTCATGCAACTGAGCCTTAAGCTCTACTAATTCGGTAGTAGTCATTCGATACGGTGCTTTAGAAATAGGTTCAGTTCCAGGCTTGATCTCAATCGTGAAATCAAATTCCCTTTTGGGTGGAAGACCTGGAAATTCTTCCAGAAATACATCACTGAAGTCTCGTAACAGTGGATATCGTTCCATAATATCACTTCTCTCTTCTGTTGATTCAGTAATTTTTACTGCATATAAGGTACATCCTTTATTTTTGGCCTTTTTAAGTTGCATAGCTGACAGTTTTCTAACAGAAATCTCACGTTTCACACCCTGAATCTCTGTTGTTTTCTGCAGGTCGTCTAAACAACTAATGTGTTTTTCAAAATAGTCCACTTTAGCCTTATGTTCTGCTAACCAATTAACACCTATGATTACATCATAAGACCCTAAAGGTGCAACATAAAGATCAACCTCTGTGGAAAAGTTAGGTAAATCAAGGACTGCTCCAAAAAGACACATACTAACCGTATGAACAACATTATTACCATACTATACAGTCCATGTTTTATCCATGTTTCCAGCTTTTATTTTTAATTTTGATGCTAATTTACTAGAAATAAAACATTCAGTAGCTCCAGTATCAAAAATAATAGTTATTGGTAAGCCAAATAACTTACCCAGAACTTCTATGGGTGTGGCCTGTTTCTCAACCTGCTTGTCAGCTACTGCAGCGTGTATCTTGTGTTGTTGATTACGATCATCCTTCTTCAAAGGACATTGATTTGCATAATGATCTTTTCCACAGTTATAACAGCCTCCTACATGTCCCTTCCTAGGCTCGGGTTTATTTCCAGCCTTAGAGTTATCATTCAGACCCCCATAGGACTTCTGTCCATTATTATTGTTCTTGGAAAAGTTGTTCCGTGCATTACCAACAAACTTGTTTATTGCTGCTTTCTTATTTGTATCAGATGAAAACTTACTTTTCATTCTAAATTTCTTCCATGGTCCTTTCTTGGGTGCAAGAGATGATGAAGAGGAGTTGGGATTCTTCTTCCTTACTTCCTCCTTATGAGCAGAAATTGCCTTTAATTTCTGTTCCTGCCTTATGGCTTTTTCAACAACCCCTTCCATTGTGGTTGGGCTGTGAACATCCACCTCTCCTCCTATAACGGGATTCAATCCCATGATGAATTTTTGTATCCTGAACTTCTCATCAGTTTGGTACTGAGGCACATACTTAAGGAGTTTTGTAAATCACTCCCAATACTCAGTTACAGTTAGCTTTCCTTGAGCTAAGTTCTGAAATTCAGTCATTTTCTGATCATAGTAGAGTTTTGGCAGCCATCATTGCCTAAAGTAACCTTTAAATTGGTCCCATGTGATATTAGATTCATCAATGTTCAACTCAGCCTTGTGGTTGTCCCACCATGAAGATGCTTCGTGAGAAAGTTGATATGCTCCCCATATCGCCTTTGTTTCTTCTGAGAAATTTCTTATTGCAAAGTATTTCTCCATCTCACTGAGCCAGTTCTCAGCCCCATCTCCTAATGTGGTGCCATCAAACTTGGGTGGACTTATCATTTTTATGTCATTAGTGAGTTTTGCTGCTAGCCTAGCCTTTTTGTTCTCAGGCTGAACAGGTATGTTAACATTGTTATTATCAACACCCACATTGGCGTTGTCCCCTGGAGGTGGCTGATTATTGTTATCAGCTTCTTCTTCCTCCTCATTACCCATTACTTGTTGTTCAAGCACAGCCAAATGATCTCTTGTGTCCAACAGGGCAGCAAGGATCTCATCAAGTTTTTGGGTTGTTGCTACTCCTTCCTCAGGTAGAGGGTTATTTGCAATTTCCTCTTGTTCTCACCATTTTCTGTTACAAGAAAATTTAAGTTTCATCAGATTATGGACACAATAGGTCCAAGAGCTGCAACCTTCAGCTTTGATACCAAGATGTAACATTCCCATTTTAAGACTTTAGAAACAAGGGAATTTTTTTTATAGTGTTCACTGTTCTAAATAAAGCATTATTTAGAACAAACATTCCATGCCAATCAAATTCAATGGATAAACATATGCAGTTGTAATGACTCGGTGATTCACCGATCTATTCATTCCATAACTCGGTAAGCTACCAATCTATTTATGTTATCTTATGTATCGAATACATATTGTATACTTCATATACTTTGTCATCCTACCCTACACCGGGTATTGAGTGATCTGTTTAAAGAACATATCTGAATATCTGCTACCAATATTCATCTGATATCACGTTGTTTTAAACTTGGTGACATAGGACAATGCAACCAACAGTTTGTGATACTTTGGCCAAAGATTTATAACATACTGTGTATGTCACTATTCCTAGATGACATACTCGTCATATTGGAATACGTCCTTCACCTCACTCCTCAATTATCATGATTGGTCTTTATTGACTACCGTCAGTCCACTTGTTCTATATTTAACCCTAGCCCTAGATAGGAACATAACCTATTATAGGAAGATGCTCATAATGGCTTAGGGTAAATGGGCATACTCGGTTGACCTAAATCGTCTAGATGTGCCAACGTACCCTGAGCCATTGGAAGCTAATTCATATCCTAAATATGCTCCTATCCAGACCTAGAGAGAAACTAAGTTCAAGTCTGAGTTCCTATTGTGTGTAGATCTAGATGATCAATGTGGTAGGGTGATGCCACATGTCAACTACAACGTTGTATTCTTGAGAAGACCCAAGCCTTCTCGAAATTACAGCCCTGCAGTTGGCGTGTGCCAACATCCTACAGAAACTACCTCATCGAGATGTACATACCCCGAGGGGATTGTTAATACATTATTAGTCTAAATTATTTCTTGATTATAGCAACCCTGCCAACCCCTAATCCAATGCTCAATAAGTTCTTTCCTAAATTTTCTTTATTTAGTCCATGAAGAACTTCGTTATACTTATGGTTGTTTTTAATGTTTGATCACACAGTTAAACTGCCAATTAACCGTAACTGAATAGCATTATCATGTTTCATTTAAGAAGTACAATAACTTTTAGAAAGGTTCAATGTTTGAGTATATATCCAATTAAAGTAGACTTCATACAAAATGAAGTCTAATAAATTGTAATCATATTAACAAACCTTTTTGGTTTATATTCAATTAAGAAAGATAAAGAGTCTTTATCTACATGTTAAGTGTTAGGGTATATCCTACCCAATATCCATATTTCTTAATGTATGTTCATCACACATTACATTACTATATTATATAGTTTAGATAAGAATATCATATTCTGCAACTTAACAAGCTGCATTTTAATTAGGGAAATTGAACTAAATCCCTTTATCCAACTTATCAAGGATAACCAATTAAGCATATAAATAATATGAAGAATATCAGCAAGATAGAAATCCATCTTTTTCATACAAGTACAAGATAATTTACACAACCAATACAAGTAAATTCTCAACTTTCAATTCATCTTTATAACTTATACATTTACAAGCCTTATGCACTTTAGGCGTACTGCATAACAACCACCTTCATCCTAAAAGAATACTACTTTTCTTTTTCAATACAATCTCAAGAACGAATCAGAATTCTTCACAAGGAATCAAATTTAAATCAGCCAATGCATCTCATAAGTTTAGCCTTCTTTTATCACTTACAAAGTCCATCTACAAAAATTGTTAGCATGGGTCAGTTCAATGAACTGAGCATGATAAGCACTAAGCCTTAAAATGTATTGCATTCCACTAATTGTTCCATTAAACAACTCTGCTTTAATGGGACAATTAATATATCATACAAACCAGTATAAGTAATAACAATAAGAAAAGAAGTATATTAACCAATCTAAATTCCCTTCTAAGAGGAGAACAAAATATAATCCACAACATCTGCCTTACAGAATTAAAGTTTAATTGATCCTATCAATTATCCTTAAGCAAACAACAGATCATATCATCTCATTGTTCCCAATTCTATCATAATAGAATACAACATTTATCTTTTCTTTAAGCCAAAAAAGGGTTTACATCATGGTTCTCATTAGGATGATTCATCTAACTCCTAAGCAAAAGAAGAAGAATACCCATTACAAACTATGCCCAAACACAAAACATCCGAAAACAAAAATAGGTTCATAACATGAATATGACTGCCTCATTTAAAGGACAACTACCTTAACTTCAGCATTTAAGATATTCATTAGAACAGAATCCCATTTCAATCCAAGAGTGAATATAGAATCAAACAGTCAACCAACCAATTTACATTTTCTGTTCAACAAACCTAATCATCTAATCTCTTTCTACATCAATTCAGTCAAATGATATGTACAAGAAGACTAATCAACATAATAAATCTCCATTTCCTAAGAGAATAATTAACAGAAGGTTTCAATCAAATGAACTTAACCAAACAACCTAGAAAAGGAAATTTTCAGAATATGATTCAATCCTTAAATCATCTCATTACACTTAACAAAAAATTCCCCTTTCTAATCCAAACAATAAGCTCATACAATAGCTCCCAGAAGAGAGAACAAAGCCAACTCAATGTAAGAAGAAAACGTACTGCAATCTCCCTGACATTCTTTACCATAATAAAGCATGAGTTCATTTTTTAGTTCAGAACAACATAGCAGTATTGTTCAAAACAACACACTATCCCTAAGGAATCACAATTTCCTTAACCTTTTAAAAGACTCAGGTATTCACTTAATGGACCCAACAAGAGGTGTAAAAACCTGAATAGAGAACTAACTCTAAATTACCCATGAGCTCAGCCAAGACAGAAACTATATTACAATAAATTTCAACATCTTATTATAAGAGCAAACAGATCGGGGTTCCAAGAAGAACAATAAACCAACAAGATATTTCAGTCAAGATCTCGAAGAGATTACCCAACAACCCAATTAAACCACTCTTCTAGTTTTTCTTTGAGAAAGTAGTTCGATTCAAAAGAGTTATGAGCTTAAACCATAAAAGCAAGTAAAAACCCAATTCAATACCAAAACCAAATCGAACATGTCTATAATACGACCAGTTCAGAACTCAAAAATACAAAATCTGAGCACAATGTTGAACACAAACTTCTCACAAAGGTTCAGGACCACTCAAGAGAATATTTACAGGTTTAGGGCAACAACATGTTCCCATTCCAGTTTATATCTTAAACAAAGAAAACCCAAACAAAGATACCAGAACAGAACCAATACCTAGTTGCAATTATGAATTCCACACACTAAGTAACAAATTAAATGTACAGTGTCGAATCACAAAATCTCCAACATGAGTTCAGATATACACCAGTATCTTAATACGAGGCAATATATAATACAAATACCTATTAATAGTTCAGAATAGTAGAGGGCTTCCATTATCTATTTACATCTTATCAAAAGCCCTATTTCCAACTCCAATGAAACACAAGTTTCTCACCAAAGTTTGAAACCATACAAGTAATAAAATATGAGTGTTGTATACGTTATGAACTCCCATTAATAGTCCCGAATAATATAGGAATAAACACGAGTACAGAGCTACATATGGACTTCAAACAACAGTCTAGGATTAACCAAGCTTCCAAACATGGTTCAGAGTAACAAGAACCTCCAACACAAACTCATATCAAATACTAACACCGAATCAAGCTCAATTAAACACAAATTCGAAGACAGGATTAAATGAACACGAGCTCAAACACAAGTTTAAGTACGAGCTAAAATATAAGCTCAAGCTCAACAAACACGAGCTCCTAAAGAAAGATCAGATGGAACTCAAGGTTCCCAAAAACTCAGAACCAAGTAACCAGTGACGAAGGTCAGTCATAGCCTCAACCTTTCCAATACCAGTTCAAGAAATGACATGCAGAGCCATAGAAACAAGTTTCTCATATATGCTTAGCTATTTAACCCTAATAAGGAAAGTTTCCAGGACATACACTAATTTTTTCCATGGATTCAAACCCAAATTTCCAAAGATTACAAAACCCAACAAGCAAATAACCAGATAAAACATGCAAGCCAAGAATCTCATAAGAGCAGATTCATTTTAATGAATCATTTAGAAGAAAAAAAGAGATCTTAAATGTTAGAGCTTATCATGCCTGATAGCGCTTCTTCCAAATTGAAGGATACTTTCAGACGAGCTTCTAGCTCCTTTTCTCTTCCACAAAAGATCAACCAACCAACAACTTTCCTCAGAATGCCTCATATACCTTCCCATGATCAAAAATAGACCAGGTGAGTTAAAAATAGCAAAGAAGTGCAAGTCAAACTGCTGGTTCGAAGAACCAGTTTGCTCCATGCAGAGAAAAATCTGAAAAGCATGCAAAAACCAACAACCTCCCACAAATCGGCCTTCCAAGTTTCCTAGACGGTTTGTGAACAAAAACCAAGACCAATAAATTCCATTAATTCCAATTTTCCCATTTATCTTTCCTTGCCACCACCTCCCAAGTCTGGCGAATGCCAATTCACATTTAACATGCAATTCCATCTTTAGTGAAACTTCCACATAAGCCTCCTCCAAGTCAAGTATCCCCTACCAAAACTGGCAGTACGTATGCCTTTAAGAACCTTATCAATAATTAAATGACATTGGAACTGTCACCTTAGAGGTATGTGACCCATTAGGTTCCCATTAAAATAGCTTAGGATAGATCCTTAAACTTAGGTTAGTTTAGGAATATTTACCTTAGGCCTTAACACATTACCTTAGGTAATTCCAACATTAGGTTAGATCATATCATAACCATATAGCATTAGGTTTTAGGTTAATTTAAATAGATAACCCTAGATAATCATTAGCACAGCTTAGGTTAGGATTCAATTAAGTAACATAGCTAGGTAGGATAATTCTTACCCCTTAGGATTCCGTAGGATAATCCTATAGTTTTAGGATTCTGAATCCTTCCAATGTCATGAACAGGCTGCATTTCATTTACATCAGCAATGGACTGCCAAGATCAATCTTCAAGGACCTAAGCACAACATACAACTGAATAGAAACACATTCACACAGATTAAAGAACTTGTTATAACAAATTTCAGTCCATCATGTCCCTCAATTATGGAATGTCAATTTACCATTCATTCAACTAAGGAGGTTTAAAACATTCCTTGGATCACTGAAATTGATCCAAGGATGATTCAGATAAAGAGATAAGTTTGCAAATTTTAAACCAGATTGCAACTCACCTACAAGAAGTGAAAAATGGATTCAAGGAAGCCATTCCATTCTAGTCTAATGATCTTAAGAATAGAAAAGATTTATCCATATCAAGCATGATCTCCAACAACCAAAAGAACACATCTTTAGAAGAAGATCACATGTCAACACTTGAAATGCAAAAGAGGAATATAACAATTGTCGAGGGTGTTACAACTTATGCTTGAGAATGATATTACAATAAAAGGAAAATTGCTTCTAAATCCCCAGAAAACTACTATAGGGTACAAGGCATCTTAATTATAAATATCAAAAGTATATTTCTATGGCAGTTGGCATTTTCAGTCCAATAATCAATCACAGTAACCATCAACTTCAGGATCAAAGAGTATAAGTGCAGCTACAGGTTACAAAAAGGCATTTCAAAAGTGAGCTGAAGAAAGAGATGCACAAGCAACCATTTTATTTACAGATTTTATCAACATCATTCAACCTTGAACAACTCACATGAGGTCAATAAGTAGATATGAGAAGGACAAAGTAGATTGTTGAGAATTCAGTCATGAATCAAGCTTGAGATGTCAACCCCAAATTTGAAAACTTCACCAAATATTATCAGAATGCAATGTGGAAATCCCCAAAAGTGATTGAATGAGACATATAACTTAGTATCATTGAAGAAAAGATATATTCATGTATTTTTCTTATTCCCATGGGCTAGTTCTAGTCAGAAAAATCAAAAGTGGATAGAGGGGAACTCTATGGTGAAGAATAACAATACTGGAATGTCAAATACAAAGGATTTTGCATATATCAAAGATTAGTTTTGAAAGAAATTGTGAATGGAGTCTACATCTATCCAGGAATGATCCGAGGTTCAAACTCTTTTAAAATTAATGTTTTGGAAAGTTATATAGCATAGATCATTGAAGTAAATGATGCTTAGAACACAAGATACACAGATCTACAAGTCATGATTGCAGGTTGAATCCCCAAAATTAGCTCAAATGTTTCAGTATAGAAGAACAATGATCCATTTCTTACTAAAACCCAAATACCCATGAGGGGAAATGAATTTACCAGTCATAAAAGTTAGGTTAAATCGATCTCCACGTCCAAAGCATGAATAAAGGATCAGAGATAAAAAGAGCTCCATATTCACTTTCCATGGCAGACCCAACCCAGCTCAAAGAATCATTTATGCAAGGGGGTCGGGTTCAAAAGTAAACACAATGGTGAAGCACAGTTATGCTCATCACACAGAGACCATTTTGAAGATAGAGTCGAGCTCTAAAAACTCCAATGGTGGACACCGAGAAAAGGTAAAGATCTTAAGAACCAGGAGCTCATTTACTTAGAAAGAAGTAGAGAAATATCTTGCTCAAAATAGTGAATCAATCCATGATAGCCATCAGAGTAACAAAACGAATCCAAGCTATAAGATTACCAATGGTGGAAAAATATTAACAAAGATCCCAAAAAGCGGTTTGCACACAAAGCCAAAAACAACCTGATCTCATGAAGGACAAGGTAACAAAGCTCTAAAAACTCCAACAATGGTAGAACCTATCAAAATACTACTCAGAAAGCTCTAAGAGAAGATGTAGATGCTTAAGGGCCATTGAAACGGTTTAAATCAAGTTTCAGAATCTCAGAACAATGGCGTCGGGAAAATTTTCCAGGGCTTCACCCACAAAACCAGATGCAAAGTGGAGAAAATGAATAATGTTCGAGTTGTTTTAACTTACCTACCTCAACCATGGCTGGACAGAGCTCAACTTTGGTCAATGGATCAACGATTGAAAATCAACAAAGACATAGATTAATGCTCAAGAATTGATCTCCAAGTTTGAAGCAAACCATGGTTCGAGCCATTAAAATGAATTTATTCCATGGGAGAAACCCTAAAATTATGCTTCATAGATCAAAGATTGAAAATTAACAAGTATAGAGATCGATGTTCCCAAAGGGTTCATAAAAATCAAGGCAAAAGTCATCCAATCAAAATGGCGGTCGGTTGACCAATTTACCAAAATTTCAAATTGTAAAACTTTCATCCGCAGGCCTAAGAAGGACACGTGTCGTCACCACAGTGGAAGCAGAGAAATGAAGGTCAGGAGTCACTTAGGTTTTCAAATCTTAAAAATGTAAAAAGTTAAAAGTTCCAAAGTTTCCCGCGAAGCCCTAGCCCCACAAGGAGAAAGTCAATATCAAAGGAAAAGTCAATACATTGATTCCACATAGTATTGGCGGAGATGTAGGATTTCTCAGGGTTTTGAGACTTTATAAAAATAAGATTAAAAGTATTAGGTTATTCCATGTGCCTGCATTTCCCTTGGGTGGAATGTCGGAGGAATTTTTTCCTTTAAGGCTCGCAAACAAAATTTCAAGTTCTTACATTTTCCCGCAGGCCCGCTGGGGGAATTAAAATACTGAATAATCCAAAAGCCGACAAGGAAATAATAATCAAAGTGTCCGAGTATTATAATGTGCCATATGTGTATTCAAAGGGGGCCGGATTCATTGGACTATGTTAGTACTATAGTCTAAGGTCGGATAATCAAGAATGGCCAAACCAATGAATACTAATGGTCAAGTTCAAAGGTGATTCCCACTAGTGGGAAGGTTAGAGACAATTTACACTGTGGTATCCATGTGATCACTAAAAGACATAACAAGTGTCAACATTAGAGACAAAGGTGGTCCCAATTAGGATAGATATTTGGATGAATTATTTTGCAAAGTATTGCAATTAATGTAATTTATTTTTTCTCAATACACAGGAGTATTTTTTCATGCCTTAACAATAGGACAGAATAGAGAAGAAGAAAGAGTTGAATGTTCATGGAGAGAGACTTGCATAACAAGCAAGCTTATTATTAGCAAATTATTTACTCTTGCTTTCTTAAAAATAGATCGGTCAACTTCAGTTGACCAATTGTAATCAAGGCTATTAAATGCCTATTTATAATTGCATGTTCTATTTTTATTCCTTCATCTATTATTAAATAAAGGATAAAAATAAGATGCATGGGCGAGTACAAGCCTTAGGCTATTTTTAGGAAAGGGGGGAAAATTATTTTGCTATATATTGTGTGCCTTTGCAAAGCACAAAGAGGGAAACTTCTAGAGGAATTTTTGGATATAGGAGTACTGAAGCAAATTTTTGCCAGTTTTTCCTTCTGAGTGTGAAGAATTTCTGCCTTACCAATTATTTACAGTCTTGTGTATGTTTCTATTAGTCTTGTGAATGAAAATTCCCTGATCAATCATCTTACGTTGCTCCAAATTCAGTATTTTCTGCATAATTTTAATGTGCATGTTAACATATCAGTGTTGTTGCGATATTTTTCCCTCAGTAAAACCAAGTGTTTGCCCTTAAATTCTGTAGAAAACTATTAGTTCGTGTACCAAAATCCTTCACATATCAATTCTGCATATACTCAGTCAAAGCCCTCATACAAATTTGGTGTATCACCTTAGTTTTAATCACTTTACAGTCATCTTTTACTCTCAAACTCCCAAAAATCAATTTAGGATACATCAACAAGGAACCGACCTTGATACCACAAACTCACCTCAAAATAGGTATACCCACAGACCTGAGGTGTTTCCATTGTATCTACGAAAGAGAGAGATCAAAATTTTCAAGCTTAGAAAACCTTCAGCCATCTCTCTACAGGGTGCACTTTTGAGAGATAATAGATGTTATAGAGCTATGGTCCATAAGGAGGACTATGTGGTTAGAGGATTGCTTCCTAGAGGTGGCTGAGTTATTCTAGGTGGAGAGGGTATCACAACAACTTGGCATGGCTCAGGACATACCCCCAGAGCCATATGTATGGTTGAGAACCATTAGAGCACCGAGGAGGGCCGAAGCTAGACATGGGCCCACAAGATAGCAATTAGTAACACCTAGGCCAGATGAGGAAGATGTGGTGATAAAGCCGATAGACACATATGATGTTGGGTGTACAGAGGCCTACCATACAAGGTGGGAAACACATTGATGGGTGTTCTTGTTTCCATTGTTCACATAAGCAACAGGATTACCACATAGAGGAGTGGGGGAGGGGGAAGCACTTGCCCCTGATAATGTAGCGGGTGCTATAGCCGAGCGTAAGTACCTATGCAGTTATATGGATATGTTATGATTTGATATTTGTTTAGGAGATAGTAATGATTATCTACAGGGTTGTTCCATGGGTTGTAGGTGATGCATATTGCTCCTTGATAGTGGACACATCCATCTGTACATTGATGTAGAATTTTTTGACTGACATACTTACGGGTACAAGGATGTTAGAGCATGTGGATGAAATTGCAGGAGAGCATTCCCATTTTTTTGAGCTAGTGGCTATAACAATAGTGACATGTACAGTTCTGTTAGGTGAGAGGGATGAGGCACACGATGAGACTTGGTGATCTAAAGAGGAGGCAGGTGGTGGCCCCTTAGCGCAGGATTTGTTTACCCATTATGTCAAGTTGCATTGTCATTTTACAGAGCATTTTACCGAGGTTACACTACTACAAAGGTAGGTGGAGAGATATCTAGTTCGTGAATAATGGCTCAAAGTTACTGGTGAAGCATCGAGTTCAAGAGCTCTCGCAGTAGAAGAGAGTGATAGTGATGATTAGATTTGAGTTGTATTTGTGTATATGATGTAGGGGCATTCCCCCTGATGATGATATTTTTTTGTAACATTGATTGTACTAGATATATAGAGATGATTTTAGTGGCATATTATGATTATATTCACTGTGTATTGATGTTATAATTTCACTACTAAGATATGATTTATGAATGATTATATTAAATGATGTAATGTATGTAATGTGTTTCATAATTTTTATGGTTGTTGATTGATATTTGTACCATAATGTATATGATGATAGACAAAAATGTGTAATGTGATGATAATATAGTGTTGATTGATGATGGGTGATGTATGTAGTATGATTGAGAAACTAAAATTGTGATAAATGATTGATTAATATGTACTAATACAATGAACCACATGTTAATATTATGAACATAGGGGAAGATTAGTGATTCCCCCAAGCATGTAGATGATGAGGTTCAATTATTTAAGACCCCTCAATAGTAAAGAATAAACTGCATAAAGAAAGAGTGTGTCATTGGGAAATGCTTGAGTTCACTAGATGAATCGACGAATCATGTGATGATAGGTTCTTATAGAAAATCCCTCAACAGTCATGTAACAACTGTAAGAACACAAGTGTATCATTGGGGGGTAAGGTGATACTAATCACCTACCAAAGTCCAAGGTGGCGCGAAGTGGTGGAAGCATGTGACATGAAAGTAGTGTGAGTATATGAACCAAACTAAATAACATGTGGAGCACCAGTGGGATGTGTGAATGTTGAGGGATGCGGAAGCCCATGTGAAGTAGTAGCATGAATTGGTGAATGCAATGGATGAAGTGGATGTGGTGGATGTGATTTTGTAATGATGGATGGACATGTTGGAGAGTGCACATGAGTGATGACCTGTGGAGATGGACGTATAATAAATTTTACACTAGATGTAGGAGACAACTAAACTAGAGTAGAAACATGTTGATGAGGTAGAGGAGAGATGCACACTCACGTGAGCAAGAGCCAAAGGAAATGTTTCTCTTATCCTCTAATTTTTGCAATCTATCATGAAGGGAAAAGTAATAATTATCCCTATGGCCATTGATATGATGATAATTACAATAGGGTTGATCACGTTCATGTTGTAGATGATGTTGTGGATAATGTTGATTAGAGGGCAAGTGAATTAAAATAGTAGAAGTAGGTTTTTGAGTAGGAATGGAAGTGGCAATGGAAGCAAAAGCAAAAATATCTTCCAAGTTTGTGGCCTCCTCACGATCGACATGTAATAGTAATTCTAGATCTTGGGAATGCTCAACGATATGATCACTAAGAGCTTTAAGATGGTCTTCAGTAAATTCCTCACAAGAGTGAGCCATAGTGATGAGAAGAGAAAGGCCATAAGTAGAAGTTTGATTCAAGCGATGGGTTCACTAGAATTATTAAGCTAAAATTTAAATAATATCTTAATCTAAATGAAATATTGTAGTAAAATAAATGAATAATTAAGTACAGTACTAAATACTCAAGAAACTAAGAAATAAATAATGAAACCCTAATTGTAAAGAGAGGGTAAGAATCCTTAGATGATTTATAGTGAGATCTAGATTGGATCGAAGCTTTGACTGGCTGAACAGAAAGAAAAAAGTGTTAGACAGAAGCACTGGAAAATGCAAATTTGGAGGAACATGCTGGATTGGGGCACTTGGAGAGAGATAAGGGTCCCTGTGAGCGCCTAGACCTCTGTCTGGGCACCTGGATCTACGGAAATTCTCAAAAAACCTCCACTGAGGTGTCACAAGATGTTTTCCTTTAGTTACCTTTGATCACTCTGAGGTTGCATCAAGATTTCTGAGGTCACTGGAAACCTACAATAAAGAATAGACTTGTAATATCCTCAAATAGACATCAAATCCTAAAAATAGAAAGATGCAAAATGAGGGGTCAGACTATCTTAACTTTTCACAATGGTGAACTTATGGATGAGTGTTACACTACATCTCAGACCTAATGTAGTTCTCTATGTGTGTGTGGAGTTGTGCCCTAGGTTGCTCTTGTGTGTGTCACACTTGAATAACGAGCAATTTGCTAGATGTAGAATGTATTAAATGTGTGAATGGAATAGAATAAAATTCGCTCCTATGAAGTGTGATGCAAAAAACCAGCCCTTGTGTCCCTTGTGATGGAGCTATATGGATGCAATGGAGCTCTTAGATGCCTTGATGGATGCAACCTTAGGTGGTGATAGCTAATGCTTAGTGCTTGGTACTTTATTATGATCACATAATGTTATATTTATATGATTCATTTTCTTGAATTTTGAAATTAACCTCAAAAAGGATGACTACCAATAAGATAAGATGCTCAAACGACTAGAAAGGACCCAAAAAGTTTGAGTAAAGTAGAAAGGGAAAGGAGCACCCAAAGGGGATGAGGGCACCTAGTGCTGGCATCTTGGCTAGGAAATGGTATCCAGGATGATAAATGTCGAAGTATAAAGAGGTAGAATGAGCAAGTAAGGGTGCAAAACTAAAATTAACAATAGAAAGCAAAGAAAGGTGGCCAAAGACATGGGTTGATTAGTACTTTTCTTACTTGGGAATTATATGAATAGTATAATGTAATCAGGACTAAATAATGACCTAAAGTGCGCGATTGTGTGTCTATATGATGATAATGGTGAAGATGATTAAATTGATCATGATAATGAATAATATTACGATGAAACGAAAATGACGCTAAAGATGATGATGATCATGACAATGAGGATGAGGAAAACACTAACGATGACCAAGATTAAGATGAGTATAACCCTGATGATCTAAGGATGACATTTATGATGCCTATTAATATTAATTTTAATATAATTATAATAATTTAATATAGAATTATAATTATGTAAATAATAATAATAATAACAACGTTAATATTAATAATGATAGTAATAAGATTTTTAAATTTTCTTATAAATCCTAATAATAATATCAATTTTAGTAGTAAGCTTAATATTGATGATAATGATGACGTCGAAAATGATGGTGGTGGTAGCGAGAGTGGTGATAATAATGATGAGGATGATGATGATGATGATGATGATGACAACGATGAGGAAAATGATGATGACAATGATTATATCAATCATGTAAATGATAACAATGATTATGATGATGATGAAAACAATAACACTGAAGACGATTGTAATGCCCACTAATTCATGACACAAAGACCAACATAGCAAAGTACAGGATAATTTTTATTTGACTTTTTTGATGTACAAAATGACATAACGGGTGGTCACAAAGGTTACGACTAACTCTTCAAACAACTTGACTCAACGATGACCTTATGGACAACATGGAAACAACTAACACCCATCAAGGATAGTTCACTTTACTCTTTGAAAAGGCACTATGAAACATCTCAACAACAATACACAGTCACAGTTGGATACACTCCATGGTTTACAATCCCTTAAGGTTATGCATTTACCAAAAATGATTTTCAAGACTTGCCTTAACAATCTACAAGATTCATGTTTGGTTCAAGCATTCTTCTCACAAAGGTGAACTTATTACTTTGGTAATCTAGACTAACTAGCTGAAACAAAAGATTTCTGAAAGAGGTTCAAATAAAGACTGACAAAGCTAACAAATTTTTTTTGACCAAAAGGGACACCTTTCATCTCTCACAAGGTTGCATAAACATGCCTGAGCTGAAAATATTCATTCGGACCTCCATTGCACAAGCAATGAGCATAAGCTCTAACTTAAGTGGAGTGCCATTACAACAGTTATCAAAACATCCTACAAAAAAGCAAGAGAGATAAATTCATCCTTAGTGCAGATAGATTATCTTCTTGCGGGGTGCGCGGCTTCAGAAGGCCATAAATTTTGATAGGGAACTTTGTTTTTGGAAAATGAGGACTTTTCGGAAAGCTCTAGATGTCTTATTTGCACAAAAAACTTAAGAATTTAATTTAGATAAATTTTTAAGAGTCAATTTTGAGAAAAATCTCTGTAGGCTTATAAAATGAAAACTGGTAACATTCGAATTATCCAATTTTGTTCAATTCGATCTCCCTCCTTTCTCAACATGCCTAAAAGTCATAGAGGGTTTCTCTTAGAGGAATTTAGGATGGATTGCAAGGTATAATTTTGTTGATTGAAGATCGATTCGAAATTTCTCAATTTTGACAGCGAAATGACTGCAGTTTTTCCTTTGTTTGATTTAAAAGGATACTTAACCATTTCTAAAGTGGTTTATTTTTTTTGGGGGAACCTTAATCATATTAAGTTCAATTCAATGTTTCATTTTATTGTTCATTGTTGCAGGGGTCATTCTGTGCATTTTGAATAAAATAATTACTAGTTTGATAAGTTTTCTAACAGAGCTCTACAACTTCAAATTCAAATTGATATATTTACATTTACTAATCTTAAACCATGAATTCATTCCAAAAATATCTAACATACTAAGTTGATTTAAATCAAAATGCGTAAAAATCCAAAAGATACAGTCCTGATTTCCAAATCATACTTTTCAAAAGAACAGAGTAATGTATTTTCTTCATCCGTATTTCACTTTTCATCTTTCCAAATAGAGATTTTAAAATACATTCAACAATCATATTTCAATACCTAATAATGCCATTTGAGTAAAGTAATACAATATTTTATTGATTCAAAAAGATACCTTTACAAATTCTTCTTTCGTTTCATTCCCAAGGATAGAATACAATTTTTTCTTTTCTTTCATTCAAAAACAGAAAGCAGAGTGGATCTCTTTCACATTTCAAATTATAACTTTCATAGCCAATATATAACATCTTTCCATCACAAAATATATTACATTGTCATCCACTTCTAGTGGGAAAAAGGTTTTACAAATAGAACTCTCACAAGGGACTATCAAAACTGTCTTTTCCTTTGCTCTATAATAGCAACATGAAGATCCTCTATTTATTTCAATTTGATCACAACAAAGGTAGGGGAAAGGCAACGCTCTCCACCCAACCAAGACATCCAATGAAAGGAGAAGCCATTCTTCTTCATTGGCCCCCGAGCCCCAACCACAATGCAATAAGAAATGTGTTTCAACACATGGCAACAACAAGCTTCCACAACACAAAGGCAATCTTTCAACATGCACATTTCATATTAAAACACATTAAAAAACAAAACAACAGTTTTACAACCACCTGAAAGACATCAAATGAAACTCAGGCTCGTTCATGAAAGCCAAAGGAGCAAGAAACTATGGGGGATGGTACTTATGCCTCCCAAAGGGGAAATGGGTATCTCCACCTGAGAACAAACCAAAAAAATATAACATTTCAAATCCCTGACATGCCCTTATGCCTCCCCCAAGTACCCCTTATTTCTCACATTTCCTTATGCCTCCCCAACCTCTTATGGCACCCCATAACGAGTAAAGAAATGCAAGCTATTTCTTTGTAAGGTGGAACCCAAATCCCAACTCCCTCCACACTTATACCTCCCCAAAAACACTTATGCCTCCCACAAAATAAACCCCATAGCCTTCTCCTACACCATTCCTAGGCCATCTACCCAACATCCCACAAACAATAACAAACATACAAGCATTTACATATTCATAAAAGGGAAAAGAATATCATTTCTAAGAGCCAAGATCTTACCTCTCCATGATGGAGTTTATTCCAAGTTCAAAACAACAAGCTTTTCAAAGAAAAATAGTCCAAGAGATCAACAATCTACAAGCATGCAATAATATCCAGTCTTCTCCAAAAGAAAGAGCTCTCCAAAACCCCAAAAGAAGTCTCCCAAAATGAAGTGATAAAAGTGGAGCAACCCAAAAACAAGCTAAGGAATTCCATTAAATAGAAGAGGTAAGAGAAGAGGATGAGGTGGATCCATGTAGGATGCCACATCACACATCCTCAACCCCAAAAAAAAATTAAACTTCATTCTCCAATGCATAATCAATAAGTAGGTGAATAATATGTAAGTTTTACTTACACACTCAAATCAAACCCACACCCCAACGGACTGAAATTAAAACATGTAAGAAAAGTGCAATAAAACAATCAACATGACTTACAAAAATGCATAAAGAAAGTATAAATTTAACTCTCCAACCATAGGTAAAGTTGGTATACAAATTTAAGAGGCATGGGACAAGTTTAACTTGTCCCACAAGCCTCCAAAATTAGCCTCCAAGGACAAATTCGAATTTCAAAGAAGATGAAGTGTTTCTTACTCCAAAATTAACTTACATATCTCTTACACATTACTTACACATTTCTTACAACATTTTGATTCAAGGCCAACAACTCTATTAATTACTTTCTTATGACATATTTTAATTAATTAACTTAACAACATGATTACTCACAATATTAAACACCATTTAATAAATAATGAAAGGGGCCAATGCACCACAAAATAAACATATGCGAACATTAACAAAGGAACCAGATAAAAGAAAAATACATAAAATCCATTGGTCACATTTAAAGGTGATCCCCCCCACGGGAATCCTTAACACAAACAAACACACACAAACAAATACAGTTGCCATGGTGACCTTTTTGAATTCATCTAGAATTCCAAAGTGGTTGGTCTCCAATCCCCCGATGTGTGTTGTGATATTTTAACCTGCAAAACACAAATACCTCCTTCGGCCTCATGGCTGCATCAGAACATCCAAATGAATATAGTATACTTCCAAAGTCATCAATATATATGTGAATCACAACAATCATCAAGCCAATCAACAGTGTCACTTAAAATTTCATCAACAACTATATCATCATCAATTTTAATTCAATTTTCATTTTCTAGGTCTACTCAAAATATCTAAATATCACATGTTTGAACAATATTTATAGTGTAACCATGTCAGACAGTATATCAACATCAATATATAAAATGTCTCTAATAATCATCATGCATCATATATGAATCAGAGTCAGCAATAATCCATGCTCTAACATATAATCATCATACTAAATCAAAACTATAATAATGTCCATGATACAGTCAACAATGTCATGATCAGTATCAAAAGGTTTCAAAGGGAAGTGAGCACTACAACAATGATAATTGTGATGATGACGATGATTAAGATGACAATAACCACGATATTGTTATTACATTAATAAAATTATAATAACAATATTTTTAATAATAATAACTACATTAATAGTAATAACAATAATTATAATTATAATAATAACATTTTTTATTTTTTATAAATTGTAATAATAATATCAAAATTAGTAGTAAGATTAATATTGGTGATGATGACGGTTTTAGTGATGGTGGTGATAATGATGATGAGGATGACGATGACGACGACGATGATGATGACAAAAATGAAGATCACTATGATGGCGAAGACAACGATGACGATGATGAATAGGACAATTAAAATGATGTCAAGAACAATGATAATGATGACGACGACGACGACGAAAATGACCATAATGATCATGATAATGATGATTATGAAAATAACAATGAGGATGATGATATCATTATTATTAATAGTAAAATTTTAATATTCATATTAATATTAATATTATTATTTATAATAATAATAATAATAATAATAATAATATAAATTAATAATTCTAATAAAAGAAATAATAATATTATTAATTTTATTTTTTAATTAAATTCAAATGTTCATATTAATTTTATATTAAAATGTATGAATTAATTATAGATTATAAACTTTATGATGATAGTAATATGTAAATTATAATAATCTTAATAATAATCATATTTATTACATAATAATCATTAAGTCATTACATTAATAATAGTCATTACTTAATATTATTAATAATATCATTATTAATATTAGTAATGTAAATATAGTATTATATAAACATATTCATATTAATAAATAATAATAATAATAATTTCAATATTAAAATTAATATTGATATAGATAATATATATTAAAAATGATAATAAAAAAAATAATAATAAATTTTATTTTTTAAATAAAATTTTAATGTTCATATTAATTTTATATTTAAAATTTATGAATTTATTCTAGATTATAAATTTTAGGATAATAATAAATATATTATTATTATTAAATTCTAATAATATTATTTCTGATAACAATATTAATATTATTATTATTATTAATCTAATTATAGAATTATTTAAATTAATGTTAACAAAATTATTATTATTAGAGTTAAATAGTTGTAGTAATACTAGTTAAATAATTATAATTATAGTTATAATAGTTAAAATAATAATTATTATAATTATAGTTAAAAATTTTATTATTATAATTACAATATAATAATTAAAATAAAAATGTTTATTATTATTATTATGTTTATTATAAGTAAAATGTTATTATTATTATTATTATTTGACTTATATTATTTGACTATATATAATAACAATCTAACTAATAAAATAAAAAAATTAAAATATATTTATTATAATAGAAATATAAATTTTAAATTTTAAATATTTATTTGTTAAATATTAATTTATTTTAATTGTTAAATTTTTATTATTTTATTAATTTTTTAAAATTAATTTTTAGTTTTCAATATTTTTAGATTTTATAAATTTTAATTTTTAATTTTTATTAATTTTAGTTTTCAATTTTTATTAAATTTTATTAATTTCTAATTTTAATTAATTTTAATTTCTACTTTTTACTATTTTTCATTTTTGTTAATTTTAAAAATACCATCCTTAAAAACATATGGGCTAGTAAAGGTCACTAGTCATTAATAAGGACATGGTTCCTATCAGTCAATCCCACCACAAAAGCATTTTCTATTAAACATGTGTGGGTTAGATTATTGCATCTTCTTCTACAATTTTTGAATGAATCTTGTTTTATAGTGATATGGGGTCACGATAAGGAAGAATCGTGGTGATTGAATGGGAAAAATAACTCTTGTCCCAACTTATGCTCACATTTTGGAGGATATGGAAACCTCTCTTTACTTTGTGACCAATATTGAAGTCAATGTTTTGGACAGATCATGGTCTTAGTCACTTAATAATGAAGGGTTTTCATCTAAATGCTGGAGGTGTCTTGAACTTGGTCACATAGCTTCATATTACCAAATTCGAAAACATAGTGTGTCGGCTAGGGTGTTGTGGTAGTAGGATGCTCTCTACCAAACCCTGAGGGTGAAAGGAGATGCAATTATACCCTCAAAGTATGATTTGGAAGAGGGAGGAACATATGAGGATCTAAAACTAGTCCTAGGATGTGAAAGAAGGGGACATGAAAAAAGAAATGGTTATGACCAAACCAGTGGTGGGGCCTATGAAGTAGATGGTGCCATATCCAAGTATGGATGGAGTGGAACACTCAAAAATTAATTATTTTAACTAATCAATTCTTTGTAATTGTGTATGTCTTGTATATTGATCATTTAAAGAAGAGCGTACCTCACAAACTTATATCCCATTGATCATATTTGGGGGGCGAGGGTGTCATTGGAGGTAGTTAAAGGTCTTACACACTTGATCTTGCAGGCAAAAAAAAGAATCGAGGTATAAAGTTAGAGCGGATTGTTGTTTTCAAATTGAATCTTGTGGAATGAAAAGAAGTGTAACGCCCACAATTTTCTACTCTCAAAACAAAATAGATCTAATAATTTAATAGTCAAATTTTACGGTAATTTTTTTTGTTTTAAAGTGTTTGCAAGGTTAAACATTCCCACAATTAATAAATTTCTTGGTTAAAGTCTTTCTACACAATTAAGAATTTAATTAATCATTAATTATTATTAAATTTCTTCCTAAGAAATATTTACGATTTAAAACATCTACTAAGCTTTATTAGATTAATTAGTTATCAAGCACCAAGGTTACATTATTTTCTAACTTAAAATTTTAATTGTTTTGCCTAGCCACCAAGTGGGCCCATTCACCCCATTACACATGTTCTCTCTCTTTTTCTTTTAATTTTCATTCCCAAAAAATACCTCTCACTTAAGTGAGGTAAGGTTTAATTTGGGCCATTGGATTGAATGTATCATATCCCTTAGATTTAGGTTTGCTCTAAATTTCCTTATGGTTCTCTTTTTACTTTTATTTGCCCCAAAACAACCTCATTTGCTCATTTTGATTTTGCAGGTTTTGGAAGAGGGGAAGGAGGAGGAGCCATGAGAGCAAGAAGAGCTAATATGGAAAAAATTTCATAGTTTAAGTTGTAAAGATTATGCTATTGTAGATTTCTCATTTGTTTAATATAGGTATCCTACTATGGATCTATTTTCTTATTTAAATGTAACATCTTTTGAGTTCAACAATTGGGGAAAAAACCCCATTTTTATTAAATCTATGGATTTTACACATTGGGTGCCCATAAAATGATTGAAGGGATTAAACAAATAACTTTAAGTAATTACTAGTTGCTGGAAGTTCCCTTTTGATGGTTTTAAGCTTAGATTTTAATTAATTTTAAATCTGGGTTTTTTTTAACAGACGGATTTTATTTTTCTGTCAAAAATAATGAAACCGCTGCCATATGCAGGATGGCAGTCCCATGACCATCACCATGCCTGGGGGCAGTTCATTGATTGCCTCTTTGTGCTAGGTGCTAGTTCTGAAACCGCCGCTCTGCATAGGATGACGATTCTATTATTTGAAAATAGAACCTTCAACAATGCATTTTTTTCAATAGTTTTTCTTCTTAAGTTGATTTTTAATGCAACATTAATTTTAATGAGGGTGTCTTCCATTAATTGGTTGGTATATTGATATTATATCTAATTTCATAATTCTAATTACATTCTCTTCAACTCATTCTCTACTCTTTCCTTTGCAATAAACTGAAAAATTGTGTATAACATTACTACAATTCATTCTCTTTCACATATTCAATTTTGCCAACAAAAGACAAGAATTCAACACATTTCCTTTCAATACATATTTATCTTCCAAATATACATATATATCTATATTGTAACTTTAAATACATACAATTTTAGGAGAGTTTCATTTCAAGCCAACTAAAAAAATTAAGCTTCCTCATTTCACTACAACATTACAAATTTGAATAATGAAATATACAATGCTTTCTTCATTCACTCAATCACTACAACTTGAAATAAATTCCATATTACAACTTTATTTCAAGCATACAAAGTTACAATCTTCCACTCAAATTTGGAATAATAAAATGATCAAATTACAACATAGAGATTTTCATCAAGGCCAAAACACAAGTCTTCATTTCAATGTCTTCTCCAAACTTCATAGTTTCAATCTTGCATTCTTCAATCTTTCAAAAACTTGGATCACAATATAGAGAAATGCGGAATAAGCTATGCTCTCCTCCCAACCTTTAATCCAATAAGAAGAGAAGCCATCCCCTTATTGGCCCTTGAGCCCCAACCAAAGAAAAATGAGGGATCTTAGGCAACATTTGAAAACTTTTGACAAGAATGGCTTACACAAAAACATGCAACACATTCAAGGGATATACTCAACAATATTTACAACTTTCTCAAACAACACATAGGTTTGATATCAAACCAAAAGGAGCAAATAATATGGGAACCACCTTTCTTTTTCCTCCCAAGTGAAGTAGGAGTTTTACCCTAAGCCTCCATGTGCACAATCCAAACAAAAAAAATCCTTATCTCTCCCCTTGCATGTATGCAAAAATATGTCTATGTTTTCCTTTTCACTCTCCATAGGTGAAACTCCCAATCATACTCCCTCCAAAATGGATGCCTCATAACTCCATTTTCCCTCCCCAATGGTCCCATACTTTCATCTCCCACTACCTTCTTAAGCCAAACCATCCAACCACATAAAAACACATTCACAACACTCATACAATATTTAATAACAAATTTCACATCTACAAACATAAATAAGGAAATAACAAAGGTGGAGATCCTACCTCTCCATCAAGATTCCAAGAGTCTTCACTACACAATATTTTTGACACCTTCAAGCCAAGTGTTAGCACATTAGTTAATAAGTTAATACATTAGTTTGGATTAGCAGTTATAGGTGGTTACCTCTCCTAACCACATGCTCTCATGTATTAATACTCTCCCCTCGCATTGAATAAAACATTAAGTCTTTTCCTTCATTGGTATCAGAGCGTGCGTGGAGATCCAATCGACCTACTTTCCTTTCCTTTCCTATATCTTCATTGTCATGTGCTATGCGTTTGGAAGGAAGCCACCAAGGAGTAGCCGTGAGTGCAAATTTGGAGGAAGCGGCCTGTGGAGATTGTAATTCCCTGGCGAGCGAGTGAGAGTGGCGATTGACACCTACAAGAGGAAGTGGCCTGTGTGTAGGAGAATTTTTTGAGCATGGAGTATTTGTTTTTGGCTGTTGCTGGACAAATTTGAGTCATCCCATCTTAGCGTGGAGTTTGGCATAACGTGAAGGATAAGATTTTAATCTTATTTCTTCTAAACAGTGGGAATCTTTCCATTAGCATGGAACATCTTCTCTCTCATTGCTGGCGTGGAACATCTCTTGCTGGCATGGAAATTAGAAGGTGCGTGAAATATTAAAGAAAGATAAAACATGGCTGTAGTAAAAAGAAAGACATTCAGAGCCTGAGAGGTGAAGGCCTGTTGTTTGCTACCCATATAAACCTGTGTAAAAAAAAAGATACATTCTCTAGCTTGCTGGTTTGGCGTTTGAGACCTATTTTTCCAAATGACCTACTGACTGTCCTTTCATTGGAGCCACTATTTTTTTTCTAGATGGCCATTATTCAAGCCAACACCAGCAAAGCCTACAAATTACAAAACCATGTGCACGTGTATGTCACAAATTTCAGATGCAGAAAGCACCGCGAGTAATGCACCAAATGTTTGGGCATTGAGCAATAACGAAGACACCACTGGACTATTCTTTTCCTTGGTCAACGAGCTCCACAACAGTGGGAATATTCTCTTTGACGAGATTGTGCATCGAGGACTATTGGAGTATTTTTGGTTCGACATTCGATGTCAAGCACGGTGGATTCGTGCAGAACTTGAACGTGGATATGATGCAGATGATGAACGCGAAGTAGAATGCCCACAGGAGCATCTACGTCTCACTGCACGAGCCTATAGAGCCCATCTTTGGGATAGGTTCCTTCAGTAAGCATTGTAGCCATTTTTGAAAAATAAATAAATAAAATACAATTTTGAGTTTTTGAAAATGTCTGCACCTCGCATTCTGTTATCGGATGCCCAGTTGCTCAAAGGGCCAAATTTCACTTCATGGAAGACCAAGATGCAGATGATTCTTCAGTTTGAAGATCTTTGGGGGATTGTTTCTGGCAAAGACACCCCTCCCACATATGTTGATCAGTTGCCTAAGTATGAAAAGACCAATGTAAAAGCATTAATGCTTATCACTCTGAGCCTTTCTGATGAGGTTTAACCTTACATTCGGGAAGCAACCACTTCCTCTCAGGCATGGACCATGTTGTGTACCATCTATGAAGCGAATAATCTGACGACGAAGTTGCATCTTTAGACTAAGCTTCACACGATGAGTATGCATGATGGAAAATATGTAGAAGCCTTCTTGCGGTGTGTGGTTGAGTTACATGTAGAACTCTCTGCTCTTGGTGAACTGGTGGATGACAAGTTGCTAGTCCTACTCACCTAGCGAGCTCTTCCTTCCCGGTTTCGAACACTGATCACCATGTTGACCATCACTCAATAGGAGGTGAGTTTTTCCACACTGGTGAATTATCTCCAGTAGGAAGAAGCCATTCAGAATGTTCAAGAAGCCTTCGAAGACAAGGCTCTCATCATGAGGAAAAAACATAAGCCTCAGAAAGGGTAGTCAGCCCCCTAGAATCAGAAGCAACATCCACAGCAGCAACCTTCTCAGTGGCCACCCCAGAAGAAGTAGAACAACAAGGCAAATCGATGGTGCCACATTTGCTCCATGGATATGCACACGACTGCGAACTGTTATTACAACAGTTACAAGTATGGAAACTCCGGCGAAGAGAGCACTTCTGGCCAAGGATATTCCAAGAAATCCTGATGGCATGCTCATAATCAGAGGCAGAAGGGTCATATTGCTACTTAGTAGGATGCCACCTCCGATGAAGAGGTTCCAGACACAACTCATCTAGACATTGTCCTAGTCTCACAGACTTCACAGCCGTCAGAAAGTGTCTAGTTGATTGATTTAGGTGCCAACAAACACATGACTGGCAATAAGAAGTTGTTCCATACCCAGAGTGACCAGCCCACTGGAGATGGGATCACCATCGTAGATAATCAGGAGTATATTGTGGTGGGGATTGGTGATGTCATCATTCCTCTTGGGACATGAAGATGTACACTCACGAAGGTGCTATATGTTCCAGGTTTGACCTCAAATCTCTTGTCTATGAGTCAACTTCTTAATCATTGAATGCAGGTTGAATTCTTTGTTGAAAAAGGGGTCAAGTCCTACATCATTTCCCAGGGAGACTCAGTCATTGCTCGAGCATTTTTGAAGGGCTGTCTATATGCACTGGATGTGGTCAATTCATCTAACATTTCTCTCTCTGCTTCAATGGCGGAGTCCACTGCACTATGGCACTTTTGATATGGTCATCTTTCTATCGGGGCTCTGCATCAGCTCAGTGCTAAGGAAATGGTAAGAGGGCTTCCTCCACTCTCCCATTCCTTACCTATTTTCTTGGGATGTCTTGTGGGAAAACAACATAGAGGTCCATTCAAATAGAGCTCTTATCATTCTACAGAGCATCTTCAGGTTGTACACACTGATTTGTGAAAACCCCTGCCAGCTAGCTTCCAAGGTTTTGAGTACTTCCAGCTCATCATTGATGATTACTCATGGAAAATGTGGGTATATTTTCTCCGGAAGAAAAGTGAGGCATTTGCCAATTTTCAAACCTTTTACCAGCACGCCACCAGGCAGTCAGGGAAGCCTCTCCTTCTCCTCCACTTAGATCGATGTGGGGAATTTGTATCAAAGAAGTTCTTAGCATACCTGAAGCAACATGGCATTCAGCAACATCTGACTGCACCCTACACTCCCCAACAGAATGGGATTTCTGAGTGACACAACAGGACTGTCATGGAGATGGCTCATTGTATGCTCTCCACCGCCAAGTTGGAGGATCAGTTTTGGGTAGAAGTAGTCCAGACAGCAGTGTATCTACTCAACTAGGCACCCATGAAGATCTTGCAGAACAAGACACTGGAAGAGGTATGGATGGGTCATAAACCTTCTATCCATCATTTGAGAGTTTTTGGTTATATTGCATACATGCATGTTCCAGATGAGAAAAGGAAGAAGATCGATTCAAAGACATTGCTATGTATTTTCTTGGGGTATAGTACTACCTCAAAGGAATATCATCTCATGGATCCTGAGACGAAGAAGATCTACAAGAGTTGAGATGTGGTGTGTGATGAGTCATCCTTTGACTCCCTACCACACAATGGAGATCCAGTACTAACCTCATCACATAGATCACTCACACATCCAGATGATGGGAAAGATGATTCTTCTCAGAGAGAAGAAGAGCTGAGTGGAGACTTGTTCATTGATCTAGGCACACTAGAAAACACATCTTCACATCAGCAACATCAGCACCAATGTCTGAAATGGGTCCAGAATACTATTAGGGATGCACACCTGAACTCACTTCCAGGTACTTCTATGGAAGTTAGAACACGAAATCAAACCAGACATGAGGTAAATTTTACACTCATGAGTTCAGTTGTTGATAGCACCGAACCTGACACTGTTCGTGAGGTATTAGACCAACCACAGTGGAAACAGGCTATGGATGCTGAATATGATTCCCTAATTCAGAATCGGACGTGGGAACTTGTCAATCTGCCTCCAAGTAAGAAATCCATTGGCTGTAAATGGATTTTCAAAACAAAATATAAGGCAGATGGTTCAATCGACAAACACAAAGCATGACTTGTTGTAAAGGGTTATGCTCAACAAGAAGGAATTGACTATGATGAGACCTTTGCACCCACTGTGAAGATCAAAACCATTAGAGTTTTCTATGCACTGGCAGCACAAAATGGATGGAAACTTCAGCAGATGGATGTCAAGAGTGCTTTTCTGAATGGTGATCTCAAAGAAGAAGTATACATGGCCCAACCTGAAGGGTTTGTAGACGAGCATCAACCACACAAGGTATGTCATATGATAAAGTCACTTTATGGACTCAAACAAGCACCTAGGGCATGGTATATAAAAATTGATGATCACCTATTGCAGCATGGATTCACTCGTAGCCCCTCAGATACAAATTTGTATATCAAGAAGGTAGGAACAAAGATTGTTATTCTAGTTTTGTACGTAGATGATCTTGTGATCATAGGAAGTTCTGACAATCTTGTGGATGATGTAAAGAATGATCTGAAGAAATCCTTCGACATGACTTATTTGGGGCTACTTCACTACTGTCTTGGCTTAGAGATATGGTAGAAGAAGAATCATATCTTTGTCTCCCAGATGAAATATGCCAAGACTCTCCTAGAGAAGTATGGAATGTCAGATTGTAAACCAATGTCCACACCTATGGAAAAAGGTTTGCAATTATCTAGATTCTAGGATTCACCGAAGGTAGATGGCACTCACTACAGGAAGCTTGTGGGGAGTCTCATTTACTTGACTTATACTAGGCTAGATCTTTGCTTTGCAGTGAGCTATCTCACCAGATTTATGCAGGAGCCAAATAAATGTCATTGGATAGCAGAAAATCATGTGTTGAGATATGTCTGAGGTATAGTTGATTTTGGTCTGGAGTATCAGAAGAACACTCAGTTCTTCTTATAGGGATATACAGACTCAGACTATGCAGGATCTGTTGATGACAGGAAATCCACTTCAGGGTATGTTTTTCATCTCAGATCTGGACCTATCTCATGGATTAGCAAGAAGCAAACTGTTGTTTCTCTCTCATCCACTGAGGCTGAATACCGTGCCACATGAGGAGTTGTGTGCGAAGTGATTTGGTTACATCACATTCTTGCAGATTTAGGGATTCCTGAAGATAAACCTCCCATCATTCACTGCGATAATCAAGGTGTGTTGAAGCTTGTGAAGAATCTTTTTTTTCATGAACGAACAAAGCATATTGAGGTCGAATGTCACTACATTCGTGAACAAGTGTTCAACCACCAAATTCAGCTCCAGTACTGCCCTACTAATTTTTAGGTTGTAGATATTCTCACTAAGCCTCTCGGTAAGGTGAAGTTTGATTTGTTTAGGGGGTACATATGTAGAAATAATGTATTAAGGGGGGAATGTTAGCGCATTAGTTAATAAGTTAATACATTAGTTTGGATTAGCAGTTACAGGTGGCTACCTCTCCTAACCGCATTCTCTCATGTCTTAATACTCTTCTCTTTCATTGAATAAAACATTAAGTCTTTTCCTTCACCAAGCACACTCCAAAAGAAACTTTGATAAGCTCCCCATTCCAAAAATGCAAAAGAAGGAAAATAAAACAAGTAACCCAAAATCCTTCAAATTTAATCATTAAATAGAAATGAGATGTGAAGATGATGAGGTGGCTCCACGTAGGATGTTACTTCATTATTCCTCCATTCCAACACACAAGTCAAAAACATTGCCCAAGACAATAAATGAACATGTAAGACTTATGACAAGCTCACATGACACTCTAACTTGCACACCATGCCTACCAAGGAAAAATAAATTGTGGTAAGTAGGAAACTGAAATTATTTTCACTTTTTACACTCCAAAAAGCATAAATAAGCCTAAAATGAACTCCTCATACCATATGTATGGTTGTTGGGTGAATTTAATCGGCGTGTGACAAGCTTAGCTTGTTCCACAAGCCTCAGAAAAATCCTCCCAAGTAAAAATCCGAATTTTGAAGTTGGGGAAGAGTACACAACACAAAATCCAGCACAAATCCAACTTACATCCATAATATTTCGAGGACCATCTACCCTCATAATTATCTCAATTGTCACATCCTTATTTTAGTTAAAAAAAATAAGTTGGATTAGCTAATTAAGACACATTAATAATTGGTAATAAAGTGACAACCACTTCTAGTAATTAAATACATAACACAAAATAAAGCACCCACAAAATTAAAATAAGGGAAAACATTTCACCCCATGGCCACATATGTGAGGTCACCCCCATGGGAAACCCCCTAACTACACATGCAATAACACCACATAAACATCAGATATAGTTTTCAAATTTGGTGATGTTGGAAAACACCTGACATCTTTCCATGGTTGATCTCCTATTCCCTTCAATGTATGTGTTAAAATATCCCTGCAATACAAACAAAATACCTCTCTGGTCTCACACCCACATCAACAACATCGAAAAATAATATATATATACATAGAAATCAATAATCGTCATCAAAAATTAAGTAATTCTATCATCTATCAACATATCAATTAATTTGATTCTAACACCCATGAGATTATAATTCTACTCAGAACATTCAGAGTATAACGTGTTAGTATAAAATCCAAATAATGCAAATCAACATATATTGAACTGTCTACCAGTGTCATCTAGTGTATCAAAATAAAAATGTGAATCACAATATGTTAATAGTCTAAATATCTGCATAGTCTATCATCTACTACTCAAAATATAATAATCAAAATGTATAAGTATCAATCCATCAATAATGTCAACATAATGAAAATAGTGTCGATGAGGAATGGGTACTACATCCCCCTCCCTTTAGACTCAAATTTCTCCTGGAAGTCATTGAAATAGGTGAGGAAACCAGGTTCGTAACAAAGTAACATCCTTCAAAGTGGCTATAGTGTAATCATACCTATCCAATTTGACTCACACCTACTCAATCTCACATTCTCGAAGGTCCAGTGTCCTACGCTCTATGATGCACATGGGCTCCACAGTCACATGTCCCTACTCCTACACCTGCAATGTGGTCCAATACAATACATGAGATCTGGGACCTTGAATATATCTCTTAAGAACAGAAACACGAAATACATCATGCACACGAGACAAGTTGGGTAACAAGGTGAGATGATAAGTTAAGGGAATGATACACTCCAATATCTCGAATGGACCCACGAATCCAGGAGCTAACTTAAATCCTTTTCCATAATGGATAGGGATCTTATGAGGTCTGACATGAAGAAACACCTTCGTTCCCACCTCATAGCTATGGTTAACTCTCATATTATCTACATATTTATTTTGTCTATCATGTACCTCCTAAAGCCTCTACCCTATCAAAAAAACCTACTACTCCATTTTCTATAACAAAGATGGACCAAGAGATACTATGTCCTCTAATCTATCCCAACTTAGTGGTTTTCCTACACTCCCTTCCAAAAAGTGCCTAAAATGGAGCCATACCAATCAAACTCTAAATTTTTTTACTATAAGCAAACTCTACAGGTAAAAATACTCCTCCCACCTCGACTAATAGTCCATGACATACATCCAAAGCATTGTCCTCTAAAATATGATTCACCCACTCCATCTGTCCATCTTTCTGTCAATGATATGTTGTACTAAATTTGATATTCTCTCCCAAGGGCATGCTACATGGTAGTCCAAAAATGAGAGGTGTATAAGGGATCGCAGTCACAAATAATCTTCCGCAGAATCCCGTGCATCCTGAAAAACACATCTAAATATACTCGTGCCACTGCACTAGATGTATAGGTGGTCGTCATCATAGAAAAATGATCCAATTTTGTCAATCTATCCACCGTGACCATGATGGCATCGTGATGGTATCTCGACATCAGTAGATCTACTATGAAATCCATGGAAATGGTGTCCCATTTCCACTTCAGTATATCATGTGGATAGGGAAGGCCAATTGGATGTTGATGCTTGGTCTTCACCCTCTGATACTCTACACAATGTGATAAAAAATCAGTTACATCTCTCTGAAGACCTCTCTAATAGTACAACTGTCTCAAGGTGGCATACATCTTCTTCACCCCTAGATGGGTTGAATAAGGTGCACGATGAGCCTCTGCCAAGATGTCCTATCTCAAACCTCCTTCCCTAGGTACATGGACCTAGCCTCTATGTCTTATAATTCCATCTAAGTCTAATTCAAATCCATCAAAATTCCCCTCAAGGGGTCTCTAAGACTCAACCTCTGATCTAGCTGCAAGGTAGAAGCTATCATGTGGAAGCTGTAACAAAATCCTACTCCACAAATATATACCCACGGAAATGTTTTTGTTGACTCAAAGTGTGTGTAACCATATTCTCCTTCCCCTTTACATGCTTTGTCTCTATGTCACACTCACATAGGAACTCCATCCAACGCCGCTGACGAGCGTTGAGATTGGGTTGTGTGAAGAGTTGAAGTAAGCTCAAAAGGTTTGTCTCGAGAATAAACCTCCTACCAAGAAGGAAATGAGGCCAACGTGCTAAAGCATGCACTAATGCCGTAAGATCAAGGTCATGACTCATATTATTGAGCTCATAATCCTTGAGTTTGTGTGACTCAAAGGAAACCACATGACCCTCCTGCATCAAAACACCTCCCAATCCTGCCAAAGAAACATCCGTACACACAAATAGAAGTTGTTGAGGATCTAGTACTACAAGAATTGATGATGTTGTAAGGCATTCCTTCAGTGTACCAAAGGCCTACTCACATCTATCAAACCAAACAAAATTCTTCCCTTTCCGCTGAAGGGAAGTGATGGGGTGCGCAATTTGAGAGAAGTCCTGAACAAATCTCTTATAGTATCCTGCCAACCCCATGAAACTGTGCACCTCGGTCACATTGATTGGTGTAGGTCAATCCATAATAGCTCTAATCTTGGAAGGATCGATTGCAATACCTTCCCTAGAAATGATGTGACCCAATTATTGAACCTATGACTAGAAAAAGTCACACTTCTGTAGGTTCCTGTATAGTTACTGCTCACGGAGACACTGCAAAACTTGGAGAAGGTGATTCTCTTTCTCCTCACGCATACGTGATTTTATCATAATGTTTTCAAGAAACATAAGCATGAAGTGGTCTAAAATTTTCAAGAACACCCTGTTCATCAAACTCATGAATATTATAGGGGCGTTCGTCAGACCAAATGGTACCACCGTGAACTCATAGCGGTCATATCTCATGCAAAAAGTTGTCTTGTGGATATCTTCCTCCACAACCTCAACTGATGGTATCCTAAATTAAGATCTATCTTAGAAAATACAGTGGCCCCGTTCATCTAATCAAATAAATCATCTATCTGTGGAAGGGGATAACAATTCTTAAACATTATTTTTTTCATCTTCTTGCAGTCCACACTCAAATGCAAAGATGCATCATTTTTCTTCATAAAGATCACTGGTGCACACCAAGGAAATACACTAGGATGGATTAGGCATTTCTCAAAAAGGCCCTCCAACTGCAACTTGAGCTCACATAGCTCAGTTGTTGTCATCGTATATGGTGCACATGAGATAGGCTCCACTCTTGGAACCAAATCAATACGAAATTTGATCTCATGCTGGGAAGGTATCCCTGACAACTCACTAGGAAAAACATTAGAAAACTCTTGCAAAATGGGGTCATCATCAAGTGACAGTCCATGAGTCTCATTCTTTGATTTGGTCACTAACAGTGATGAAAAATAACTGACAACCCCATCATGCACATTGCTTCAGCTACATAGCAGATAATGTATGAATAGAGATGGGTCTCCTGACTCCAAGAATCACTAACTCCACTCCTAAATCATCTACACAAGATATAACCTTGCTGTAATAATCAACTCTAGCTCTATGCGTAAAAAACCAATCCATGCCCAAGATTATTCCATATGAACCTAAGGGAAAGATACAAAGATCCAAATTCATGGTGAAGGGTCTTAGATGCACTACACACTCTTTAACTAAATATTCCAATGAGAGCTTGGCTCTTGAAGCCATCTCAATAACCCAACTAAGGCCCTGCTTAACTGCGACCATCTTGCATCACTCTAATAAAGATGGATAAATGAAAGAATCTAATGAGCTTGAATCAAATAAGATAGGGGTATAAATACCACCAATGCTACCTGTGGTCTCAATCACCCTGCCCTGGTGCTCTGCCTAGTGGTTCTTGACTGCAACATAAATCATGTGGCTCCTAGCCATGTCACCTATTATAGGCTAAGAAACAAATGCCTTACCCTAATTAACAAGATTCTGATGCCACTCTCTCTAATGATGACCATGCACACCACACCCATAGCCACTACCTAGTCTTCTCCACTGAGAAGATACTCCTCGAGGTGGTCTAGTAGTCCATGTTGTAGAAAGTGATAATACTATGATATATCTCTATGGGTACTACAGTGGACGTACTCCTACTGACTGTCTGTGAGGTGGATCATGTGTCCTGTTGGCCCCCGAGTTGGAGTTCCCATACTATGCCCTCTCAGAGCATCATTTCACTATGGAGGTTGAAAGGGTGGTCGAGTCTGCTGCTGCTGAGAAGGAGGAGGCTAAAAGGAAGACTTAGCTGAATTTTTTCTGCCATGAAGAGGAGGAGTTGATCCCCTCAACCTACTATCCTATAACTATTGTATGTGGATCCTCACTCTATCACGAGCCTGTTGAGTCTTCCCCTTCATTTCCTCTGCAATGTAGGCCTTCTCCATGACCTCTGATAGAGTTTATGGGAAATGAATGTGCATTTCCCCACCCAAGTCTAAGTTTAGGCCCCTGATGAACCTGTGAACCCTAACCTTCTCGTCCTGCATGAATTTCACGTATTGGATCAGATCCAAAAACCGACCCTCATACTCTACTACCGTTATGGAAGTTTGTCGCAAATCATGAAACTCATTGATCTGCTGCTCGATGAATCTCATGGATATGTATCTACTCCTGAAGCACTCTTCGAAGAGCTCCTAAGTGACTTTCTCAGTCCTCCACGAAACTCCAGCTCTGTTTCTCAGAAGGTGGATATCAACATGACCTTTCATGCTGCTAGTACAAGGATATAGCTTGAAGTATCCACTCAAGCTAACCAACCATGCCTTGGCCTAAAATACTCCCGTGTCTCCAAAAAAATGTTGTGGGTGTAACTTCATTATCTCTCTGATGTGATATTCTGCTGTCGACTATTGGCCCCTAGGTCTCTCTGCATGAACATCCCTTGGCCTAGGGCTCTTAGATCTGTCTTTATGTCCCAAAACTCTATCTCTGTGTTCTCTAGGTTATGACTCATGTCCAACCAAATCCACATGGGAGTGCTCTACCCTATCCTCGGCACTATTATTTGATGGTGCACAATCCTCCATGGATGGTTCTCTGTCCTTTCTGCTAGGTCACCCTCCTAAAGATCCTCTATGTAAAGTGACATTAACATCATCTAGTGTCTGAAGTATCTGAAGCAATATATGTACTACTACCTGATCTGGGGGTGGTAGATCTAGGATGACATGTAAGGGCCCTTCATCTTGTCATTAACTCCTGCACAGACCAAGACGAGAGTTAGTTTATCATCATCTAGGCTTTGTTTTAGTTTTCTAAGTTTTCTAAATTCTAAAACATCATGCAATGTTGTGTGTTCTAGGTTTATAGTTGTGTTAGGTTTTCTTGTTTTGTTTCATGTTTCTAAGTGTTCTTGGGGTCCAAGCATTGAACCCATGGCTCTGATACCAAATGTAATACCCACAAATTGCTACTCTCAAAACATAATAGATCTAATAATTTAATAGTCAAATTTTACGGTAAATTTTTGTTTTTGTTTTAAAGTGTTTACAAGGTTAAACATTTCCACAATTAATAAATTTATTGGTTAAAGTCTTTCTACATAAGCTTGTGAAAGTTACAATTTAATTAATAATTAATAATTATTAAATTTATTCCTAATAAATATTTACGGTTTAAAACATCTACTAAGCTCCATTAGATTAATTATTTATCAAGCACCAAGGTTACATTATTTTCTAACTTAAAAGTTTAATTGTTTTGTCTAGCCACTAAGTGGCCCCATTCACCCCATTACCCATGTTCTCTCTCTTTTTCTTTTAATTTTCATTCCCATAAAATACCTCTAACTTAATTGAGGCAGGGTTTAGTTTGGGCCATTGCATTGAATCCTAGCGCTTAGATTTAGGTTTTCCCTAAATTTCCTGATGGTTCTCTTTTTAATTCTATTTGCCCCCAAAAAAACCTCATTTTCTCATTTTGATTTTTTAGATTTTGGAAGAGGGGAAGGAGGAGGGGCCTTGAGAGCAAGAAGATATACCATGGAAAAATTTTCATGGTTTGAGTTGTAAAGATTCTATTATTATAGATTTCTCATTTGTTTAATAGAGGGATCCTATGATGGTTCTATTTTTTATTTAAATGTAACATCTTTTGAATTCAATAATTGGGGGAAAAAAACCCCATTTTTATTAAATCTATGCATTTCACACATTTGGGTCCCTATAAAAGGATTGAAGGGATTAAAAAATTAATTTTAAGCAATTACTAATTGCTGGAAGTTTCCTCTTGATGGTTTTAAGCTTAGACTTTAATTAATTTTAAATCTAGGTTTTTTTTTACAAACATTTTTTTTTTCCGTCAAAAGTGATGAAACTGCTGCTTCCTTACACAGGACAGCAGTCCAGTGACTGCCACCCTACATGGGGACAGTTCATTGACCACTGCTCTATGTTGGGCTATGGTTCTAAAATCGCCACTCTACACACGGTGACGGTTCTGTTCTCCAAAAACAAAACCTTCAACAATGCATTTTTTTCAACAATTTTTCTTCTTAAGTTGATTTTTAATGCAACATTAATTTTAATGAGGGTGTCTTCCATTCATTGGTTGGTAGATTGATAGTATATCTAGTTTCATAATTCCAATTACATAACATCAACTCATTCTCTATTCTTTCCTTTGCAATAAAATGTAAAATTGAGTATAACATTAGTACAATTCATTCTCTTTCACATATTCAATTTTGCCAACAAAAAACAAGAATTCAACACAATTCCTTTCAATACATCTTTCTCTTCCATACATACATACATACATACATACATACATACGTACGTACGTACGTACGTACGTACATACATACATACGTACATACATACATACATACATACATACATACATACATACATACATACATACATACATACATACATACATACATACATATATATATATATATATATATATATATATATATATATATATATATTGTAACTTTAAATACATATAATTTTAGGAGAGTTTCATTTCAAGAAAAATGAACAAATTAAGCTTCCTCCTTTCACTACAACATTAAAAATTTGAAAAATGAAATATACAAAGCTTTCTTCATTCACTCAATCACTACAACTTGAAATAAATGCCATATTACAACTTTCTTTCAAGCATACAAAGTTACAATCTTCCACTCAAATTGGGAATAATAGAATGATCAATTTACAACATAGAGACTTTTAACAAGGCCAAAACACAAGTCTTTATTTCAATGTCTTCTCCAAACTTCATAGCTTCAATCTTGCTATAGACACCTAAAATATGCTTACACTTAGCGATTCCTCCAATTTAAATGATTGACAACACTTCGTTAATCAACTCTTCTCCGCTCCATTATCGGATGCCCATTTACGACACCTTCTTGGTTGTATTCTTCTTATAATAAGCTAATTGGGCTAATATCTCTCTTCTTATCTAAAAATTCCTCTTATCAACTATGCGGAACCTCCCTAGCTCTCTTTGAATCATTTTTGCAAGATTTCTAGGCTAGCTATCTGTCACAAATGATTAACCGGACCCCTCCCAACTCTCAATGAGTCTCTAATCACTTGCTTATCTAGTTTAACTAGCCTAATCCTAACTTAACTAGTCTAAAGCATGTTTACGTAGATCCTAATCCTAAAGTTCTTATTAGCCATTACTGGTGAGCTCTCACTCTCAGATAGCTTGAGAAACAACCAACAAATTTGATTGCTTAGAATCTAAACTAGGTTCACATTCATTAAGCCTTCATGGAGTAGAGAAATATTTAGATATGTTAGGGTTTGAATGTTTGTTTCAAGTTTATATATGCATGCAAATAGATAGTTTCTTGTTTAGATCTAATCTTATGGTCCATAGATGATTTAGAAAATATTTGAGGTTCGTTAGCCTCATTCCAAAGCTTTTGTCACTCTTCCTTGTTCACACTTGCATTCTTCAATCTTTCAAAAACTTGGATCACAATACAAAGAAAGGGGGAATATGCGACGCTCTCCACCCAATATTTAATCCAATAAGAGGAGAAACCATTCCCTTATTGACCGCTAAGCCCCAAACAAATAACAATGAGGGATCTTGAGCAACATTTGACAAATTTTTACAAGAATGGCTTCCACAAAAACATACAATCCATAAAACATGCAACACATTCAAGGGAAATACTCAACAATATTTACAACTTTCTCAAACAACACATAGGTTTGATATCAAACCAAAAGGAGAAAGAAATATGGGGACCACATCCTTTTACCTCCCAAGTGAAGTAGGAGTTTCACCCTCAGCTTCCATGTGTGCAATCCAAACAACAAAACATCCTTATCTCTCCCATTGGAAGTATGCAAAAATATATCCATGTTTTCCTTTTCACTCCCCATAGGTGAAACTCCCAATAACACTCCCTCCAAAATGCATGCCTCACAAATATTCTTTCCCTCCCCAATGGTCCCATACTTCCATCTCCCACTCCCTTCTTAAGGAAAAATACCCAACCACACAAAAACACATTCACAACTCTCATACAATATTTAACAAGCACAATTTTCACATCTACAAACATAAATAAGGAAATAACAAAGGTAGAGATCCTACATCTCTATCAAGATTCAAAGAGTCTTCACTCCAAAAGATTTTTGACACCTTCAAGCTAAGCACACTCCAAAAGAAACTCCAACAAGCTCCCCATTCCAAAAGAAGAAATTTTCTAGTGGCGAATACTCATAATTTGGGGAATATTCCATTTTAGGAAAATTTTAAAAGGTAAATTTTTCAGAGCACGTCATTGATCTGTTCACCTAAAATTTATAATATATATTTTTGTAGTGATCATTTTTGCCTACATTTGAAAATATCTCCTATAAAAACCTAGGTGATTCATCGAGTAGTATACTACTAACTTACTACTATTTTACTAAGGTACCGACGTATCAAGTACTTATATGAACTTGCACAGTAGGTTGTTGACACACGACATGAGGTTTTTTTATGTATGGAAGGAAGTTGTTGATGCATGATAAGATCTTGTTGATGTGTGAAAGTCCTATGTTGTTGATGCACGATAGGAGGGCGGAGGCTGCAGACACACGACAGGAGATTTGCGGACAATACCCTCACTGACGCATGACAAAAAGTTTGTTGTCATGTAAAAATAACCTTATTGTCTCACGATAGGAGGTTTGTTGTCGCATGACAACAACCTTGTTGTCTTACGACTACAAATCTCCTGTCATGCATCTGCAACCTTTCTATCTCATGACTTGAAAATGAAAGCTTCTTTCGAGAGAGAAATTTACACACAAACCCTAGAAAATTCTCCATGTTCATGAAAGTTGGTTTCAGGGATATTTGCCAGGAATATTCCACTTCGATTTCCCATAGGTCTCTTAAAATGAACCCTGTCCAAAAGTGCAAAAGAAGGAAAATAAAACAAGTAACCCAAAATCCTTCAAATTCAATCAAAAAATAGAAATGGGATGTGAGGATGATGAGGTGGCTCCATGTAGGATGCCATTTCATCATTCCTCCATTCCAACACACAAGTCAAACACCATGCCCAAGACGATAAATGAACATGTAAGACTAAAGCGCACATGACACTCTAACTTGCACACCATGCCTATCAAGGACAAATTAGTTGTGGTAAGTAGGAAAGTGCAATTATTTTCACTTTTTACACTCGGAAAAGCATAAATAAACCTAAAATTAACTCCTCATACCATAGGTATGGTTATTGAGTGAATTTAAGAGGCATGGGACATGCTTAGCTTGTCCCACAAGCCTCCAAAAAAGCTTTTCAAGTCAAAATCCGAATTTTGAAGTTGGGGAAGAGTACACAACACAAAATCCAACACATATTCAACTTACATCCACGAGATTTTAAGGACCATCTACCGTCATAATTATCCCAATTGTCACATCCTTATTTTAGGTAAAAAATTAAGTTGGATTAGCTAATTAAGACGTATTACTAATTGTTAATAAAGTGACAACCATTTCTAATAATTAAATACATAACTCAAAATAAAGCACCCAAAAAATTAAAAGAAGGGAAAACATTTCACCCTATGGCAACACATGTGAGGTCACCCCCCATGGGAAACCTCCTAACTAGGCATGCAATAACACCACATAAGCATTAGACATAGTTGTCAAATTTGGTCATGTTGCAAAACACCTGACATCCTTCCGTGGTATCCCCTTCAATGTATGTGATAAAATATCCCTACAACACAAATAAAATACATCTTTTCCCTCACGGCCACATCAACAACATCGAGAAATAATATATATATATATATATAGAAATCAATGATCTTCATTCATAATTAAGTAATTCTATCATCTATCAACATATCAAATAATTTGATTCTAACATTGATGAGATTATAATTCTACTCAGAACATTTAGAGTATAAAGTGTTAGTATAAAATCCAAATAATTCAAATCAACATATATCGAACTGTCAAAATGTGAATTGCAACATGTCAATAGTCCAAATATTTGCATAGTCTATCATCTACTGTTCAAAATATAATAATCAAAATGTCTAAGTATCAATCCATCAATAATGTCAACATAATAAAAATATTGTTGAAGAGGAGTGGGCACTACAAGAAGATTCATGTTGTTTAGTCTAGGAGTGGTCCAAATCTTTTTATATGGTTGTTTCAGTCTGATCCTTTATTATTATATATTTTGATTTTTCATACAAGGTTATGGAACCTTGAAAAACCTTTATCTATTTACACTAATCACCAAAAAAATGTGCATTGAATTAGATGGTAAATAGGTATCATCCATTGAGAATATGGTACAATCTCATCATATTTAATTAATTAGAGAACACAATCCATTCAAATACTTGAAAAGCTTTTCCTTGTCTCCTCTTTCACTGATGACAATCCATGCATCTAATATTGAAATATAAGAATATGTGTATGTGAATTTCCAAGAGCGTAGAATCTTTCAATCTTATATACTATAACACTTTCATTTCTACACTTGACCACAATGTCATCATCAAAGAAGCCCAAAATGGGGAAATACTAATTAGGATTGGAAATATTTTAGCTTCCCTAATCTTTCTTATATCCAAAGAATTTTACAATAGGTATAGAAAACAATTATCTTACAAGTTATATTAAGATTATCTTCTCTATTATTTTTCTATGTACTATCATGTTCTATAATGAACTACATAGTATGAATGTTCCTCTTATCATCGATGCCTTTCCTTTATCTTCATGTCTCGCAAAAGTTGGAGCTACTAGCTGTTGCCATTTTCTTAGTCATGACTAGGTTGTCGATATAGCTAAAACTATCGATCTTAATATAGCGATAATTGTGAAACCATTATTCAATCATCTCTCGACATACACCCAACAGTTATATTATTACCTTGGTTGTTTCACAACTCAACTTTTCTCTTACTCATATTTACAACTTCTCGAATCTATGTTTGGCAGATGAAAATGATCATTTTTCATTGGTCCTTGTGGATTAAAAAGTCTATCATCCTTGCCTATGCACTTATAAATATTGAGTTTAGTACTATTATCTAGTTAAATGTGTTTTTAAGTTAAAAGATGTGATGTAAGGGAAAATGGATACACCCTTGGAAAGAGAACCATGTTTAAATTCATATAATATTTTATTACGATTAGCCTTCCGCAACAATGAAACAATTTGTGACGTATGCAACATATATTACCTGGCTTGGAATTGTATCATTCTTAGCTTGAACCCTAATCTACTTTCTTTGTTTTGTTTTTGGTAATGAAAAGACTGGTCTTTCGTATACTTACTTCCATAAACGATTGGTTTGAATCGTCATTTGGACTGACTTATTATTTACAAATGCAAATGAGATTTACACGAGCAGACGGATGACGAACATGTGGGCCGCCGCCACCCTCCGCTATTCGCGAATCGCGACGCTTTCGCAACACTCAATAACCATCAATTCTTGAGACAAATCTGGTGACATGGCTAAAACTTCAACCATAACAGAAACTCGATGATAAGTACGACTTGAGGAAACGTTAAATTCATCGTCTGATCGATTCACCCATTCCCCCAATTATACATATATTTTATTCATACATCAAAATACATATATTACAGTAGTGCATTCTTATGCTATCAACCACCTATCTGTTTGGATAGTATATCGGTGGTCTTCACAGGCAAATACTCCGCAGGATAGCCCCCAAACAATTCCAACACCCACCATTTATCAATGCATTCATCATGATAAGATTTGCACACAAAATAAAGCACACTCTGCGTCAACGGCCCCATCAAAGTAACTGCACATTCCAACATCAGAAGAATCGTTCCATACGCGCTGCTCTCCTCCAAACTAACTAAATCCCAATTCCCACTAACAACTGCGCAACAAAACCCACTGTTAATTGTGAGGTGCAACAGCGTCAGCACCAAGGCCGTTATATCTTTCCCATTGAGGAGACAGTGGCTCTTTTTCAGGCCCTCCAGTCCATAATATTTCTCCTCCAAAATAGAAACCACACTCGCCAACTTCCAAAGCATAACTATATACACCCAAACGCGCACAAACACCACGCAGGTCACAATCAGCGCAGCATTAAATGTCCCCGCAGAAGAAATATTGAAATAGTTGAAACCCCATATGAGAAAACACACAGCAAACGCGAACGCTAATATATTCAGAATGAGAAAACCCAAAACCCACAGGAAAGTAATGAGCATCCGCTTCCACAACCTGGGAACAACTTTCATAACCCATGCGAAAGAGGGTTCATTCTTGCCAATGTAAACGCAGGCCACAGCGTACGCCATAGCTGCATTTAACACCAATGACGAGGCACAGACGATAACTGCGAAAACCGTTTCCATCATTAAAAACAGCGTCAATTGCCGGTGCGATTCGCGCAGGGCTCGCGCGTCGTAGACGTCCTCGCCGGTTAACAAATTTAATTCATCCGACAGGAGTTGAAGTGAAAGCGGTAGAGATATTAAATTGTGCAGCAGAACCGCCAGAGAAAGAGGCAGAACCAGGGTAATGGTGATGGCACCAAATAGTTTAGGAGAACGATGCAGGATTCGAAAGGACTCTCCCACAATTCCGAAGGCGCCGAGCTGCTCTAATTTTGTTGTTTTTCCGTCCATCTAAACTCTTTTCTTCGTCCTGACCCTGCAAAAAAATATCTATACGCGTAATAACTTCAATCAACGACCAAATGTGTAGAGAAGCTCTCCTCTCACCAATCTAGCAGCTAATCGTAAACATATTGTTCTTCCTATGTAAATGTCAAATTAAGGTAGAAGATTCTATTTGAAGCGTAAAGAGAGGTAGAAACTACAAAGCTGTGACGACATTATCTTCAGAGTGCAGTATATTCTATTTAAATGCACAATCTAATTTAATTGATAGTTGGAAACAGTTAGACTTTTGTTTTAAAGAGAAATTAATAATTCATTCTTTCGATTTACTTGAAAAGTTGAACGGTAATCATTCAATCACACTTATTTGGGACTCAAATCCTATCTCGACTCTAATTAATTTTTTTTACCTTTCAACTATAATCCATTTGATCTTGATGGTGCCTAACAAAAGCAACAAATTAATCATCATTTTTTAAAATCGTTTTAGTTTACAATTAATGCTTCTTTAGTTTAGGCTGTTAACACTTTAGGTGTATATATTCTAAATTTGAATTGGGATTTCTCTCTTATAATATTCTGCTTTTGTTGGTAACTATTATATATGAATATATTTTGGGAATTTGTCCCCATATTAATCAATAGAACATTAAAAAAAATAAAAGATGTTTATACAAAAGGGTGATCCATTGGACAATTCAATCTCCACACCAGTAGAAATAGGATCAAAAAGCTAGAATAAAAACTATATAAATAAAATTGACACATCAATAATATCCTCTAAACATATTAATACATAATCGCTTTGAAATCTATTCATATGGATATTTAATCACTCGGTTTTATTTATTACTCTGATAAAAGTGACTAATAAAGAGATTGATTCTTGAGTATCTTGTAAACCAATGTTTAATTTACATATATTTAGAATATGACCCTTTCTTTTTTTTTTACCAATTTTTTATTTTTTTGATCAAATATTTTACGAAAAAATATAAATTGAATGATCGTTGGCCTATTGGTGAAGTTGTTTGGCTCACAAAAATCCCACCAAGATTTAATTCTTGCTGAGGCAAAGGCCTAGATATATCGTAATAAGGGATGAGGTCGGAATCGTGCCCCAAACAAATTTGGCAAAATGAATACCCCTCAAACCTTGACATCTAAGCCTAAGCGTTCTCCGTGCAGGCATAATATTACCTACCTTAAAAAACAAGTTCAACAAAAAATAATAATAATTAGTGTTACTTATTAAATAGTACATTATATTTATTTGAGAATAATAACTTAGTGTTACCTGATTAACCATTTACAACGTATTAAATGAGATATGATGGTATAAACGCAATATGGACACTTTTAGTTTTGGAGACCCGTAACTCTCTAGAAATCAAATTGAATTTTCTTCTTAAGATTTTAGATATTTGAATTTGTCTATTAAATACAAATATCTAGGTCATGGAGACATGTGTTGGTTTTTAAATAATTTTTATATATAGTTAAAATCCTTATATTAGGATTCTTCTTCCCTCTTTTAAAGAAACATATTGCCAAAAGATTCATTTCAAATGAGGAAGCAGGAAAAGGACTTGTAAAGTTACAAGTTTATTATGTTCAACCTATAGAGTCTGATATATTTCATCATTTTCATTGTACCTTGTTTTTGCGACCTTGATTCCATTTGCATGTAATGTAACTGGTGAGTAATCCAATTTCAAAAAAAAATCATGTGTGTATATGTTTTGATTCATCCCATGGAATTGAATTAATTATAGTATTTGAAACCATCATGATAAAATGGTGCATTTCAGACTATACAAGTCTTGAACAAATAAATCCATAGTTACACTTGGTCTAGACACTCAAATTTGGCAATTTACACTTTTGACACTGTTTATTTCAATTGTGTTTATTGGTTAAGAAAAACACTTATATCATATTCCCACTCAGTGCATGTTTCCATATCTTGTTTAAATTTTGTATTTCCATACACCTATGTATATACAAGTTCTCAATATCAATACACAAGACTAGCTCTCGAACTCTACTTTTGAGGATGTATACTTCATATTTCACTGACATTATACTTGTCCAAAGCCATATAATTTAGTCATGTTATATAATCTGGTCCTGGACAATTTTTATGGTCCTAAATTGATACCTTTTCCAACTTTATTTTTGATGCATTATCATTTGTTTGGTATTTTTATCCTCATGTGTTGCCCTTATCATAAAATATTACCTTCAGAACACTATGTAAGCAAGGTAAACTCACGTCATTTCATAACCCGACACTTTCATGAGATCTCATTACAAATACTAGCAGAAAATACATTCAAGGCTACCTAAATATTTGTAAAGATGATGCACATTCATTAGGGTAACCACTACTATAGTTTTGAAGCACTCACCCAGGTCAAGGAGTCTAGCTTACCTTGAATCCAAGCATACCAATTTCTCACTTTCAAGTCTTAGCAAGAGAACAATCTAATCGAGCATGATCGAACAAGTTCAAATTGTAAACTAACTACATTCATATAGATGTTACATATTAGGTGGATAACTACATGTGTTTGAGGCATCTTTGGAGTAGCCCCAACGTAGGTCATGTAAGGGGTGCACTTCAATCCAAACATTAATCTTCTTATAGGGTCTTCTACCCATGGTTAGGGTTTTTAACTGATTCAACTAATTAAAGATGATATCAATACTCTTTGATAACTGGGATTATACAACAAAGTACATTAACAAGACCCAGAAAGTCATATAACCCAATTTTAAAGTCATACAAGACCGTAAAAAAGGAACATAAATGGATTATACATCTTGACCAGAACATACAGTCCAGGACGTCGGCATGAGATTTGCAAGTTATGATTTCAACAGTGAAGTTTATCAAGCCTCTACACTTCTAGATTATTTAGTTTATCTTCCCAAATTATTTATCTTTGACTTTGTATATCTAAGTCCCTCTCCCTCTTTTGTAGTTTGAGCTCATGCATGCATTGAAAGGACCAATATATTATTCTAATTTTGTATAATTAATGTTGGAAGTTAATTAGTCAAAATAGCTCCTTGTTTTGTGATCTAACATTACTATTTATTGTTGTGTATTGCATAAGAAATCTTATAATCTTAAAAATAATTTGAGAAACCAAATTTTTACAACCTTTTTAAGATTGTAAGATTTTTTATGCAATATTGTTGGCTAGATTTTCTGCATAGCTAAAAACCTAGGCAGTCATGAGATAAATCTCCCTCATTTACCGGTGAGGCTCCCATGTAATATTTTTTCAATTATATTTCCTAATATCTATCTATTGGTTTTACTTTACTTGCGTAGCTCATGAACCATAACTAGGCAATTTTGCAACAAGTAAGCAGCTATAAGAAATATGTGCAGGAAAGAGAAATAAATAAATATGAGAAGAAAGGAGAGGAGATGTGCAACCTAACCAATAGTTAACAGAGTTGATCACATGCACATAGATGAAACAAATAGATCTTGAAATGTAGAATTTGAAGAAAAAGAAATTTTCTGATCTAGATCGAAGACAACACAAAGTTTATGCGGAGTCTAAAAAAAATAAGAAACAAATGCACCGTTGACACAAATTTCTCTAAAAAATTTTCTCCTCTCTATTCCTTATCTTTCAGGAAGATATCAAGGGTTTCATCTCAAATTTTGGAACACAAGAATGCCGATTACAAATTCTGATGCTTTAACCCATAGGTTCTTCCTTTATTTATAGTGTATAGAGGGAATTTGCAAATAGGAACCTGTTTAATGAATTGCCACATGTTGAAGCTATGAAAAAGGAAAGTAGCTAGTAATCTTCCTCCTAGAATTTATCTTTGCATGACATGCATAATTTATAACTGAAAATAGAACCTTCTATTTTACATGTCTGCCACCTATTTCCAAGTAATTGACTTCTTCCAATAACTTGAAGTAATGAATTTTAAACCAATCACTTAAATTTTATAATTTAATTTATTGCTCAATTACTTTTTTGGAGAAAATAAGAGAAAGAAAAATAAAGAGAAGAAATTAGAAGAAAGCCGCTACACTCACAGTCTTGTTCTTTTTCCATATTCTGCATGCGGTTGACTCTTTTTCCTGTGATTTTCACCAAACTAGATCTGGAAGCAGTTGACTGTGATTTTCTTGTGAGTACTACCTCTGACCTGTCTTCCCCTTTCATCCTTGAAGCTTTTTCAATTCTTCTCCAGTATATACACAAGTGCAATGTCTATCATATATAATTCAAACAAAACTCATCATCTTTTATTTTTAATTGCATATGAGCAATTTTAAATTCCAGAAATCACTCTAGGTGAATACAAATACAAGTAAATTCAATGAAGGATTCGACGGGAATATTGGGAGCACATACACAAGATCCTGGAAAGAATCTTCCATGCATTGACTTCCACATGGGTTGCGCTAGAAACAAGAGGATGAATTCTTGCCAGAAACCTTTGCAATTATGATATATGGATCTATTTCTCCCTCTGATTCTAAAGATATATTCAATGTATAAAATATTGACTTCTTCTTTCTTCACCAATATGGTCAATTTTGATGAATACCTGCAATTGATTCAGACAAATATGGAGTCCATTACATGAATACTCAATTTTCATCACCAAAATATTCTTATAAAGCCTCCTCCCCTCTATTTTTAGACTTTTCTTGCATGCCAAACAAGCTAAAAAATATATTTTATTCACTTGTTCACTCACATCAACATGCAAATGCTCTGAATAATAAAAAGAAAGCTTCTCCAACCCTAGGCACAAAAACCGGATGTTTCCCGGCAATTAAAAAATCATCTTTTGAACATTTAGCTATGCCAAAATGGGTCACACTTTTTGGCCAGAATTCATGTTAAAAATAAAAAATCAAAGCAATGGGAATTTTCACCCTGCGAGGCAGGGAAGAAATTCCCACTTTCACTTAAATGACTTTACTTTCATAATGGGAATTTTCACCCTGCAAAGCAGGCAAGAAATTCCCGGTTTCACTTAAGTGACTTTACTTTCATAATGGGAATTTTAACCCTACAAGGCAGGCAAGAAATTCCCACTTTTCACTTAAGTGACTTTAATTTCATTTCGTGGCTCAGTTTTAGGTGTCATTTTCTCTAAAAGTGCATATTTTATCGAGCTCTATGCATTGATGGCAATATTTTTCCTATTTTCATAAAATCCATTTTTGCACCTTTTTGGACCAAACAACTTCTTTCAATCTTCTGAAAGAATCCTGAGCTCTGATCGCCTGTAGATAGATTAGTAATTAAAAAAACTAGATAGATTTTAGAAACCCTAGGCGTAGGGAAAGATCTAGCAATAAGAATGAATAGGCTATGGGAATTGCTGGGGATAACAAACCAAAACACAGACAAAAACAAATAAAGCAAAACAAAAAAACTTGCGGGCAATTTCTCGAAATTTTTCTCCATTTAGGTGATTTGCAAAAATTCTTCCCACCAGGTGAATGTTCTTTGGTAATAATGATGGGGTGAAGTGCTTTATAGAACCTAAATCCTCCAATTTTAGCTCAGTCTATTTTTAAAATAACTTTTTTTTAAATAAATAAATAAATAAAACACATGCAGACAAGATCTGGAAAAGGAATTGAGTGAGCTTTGGCATGTGGGTATTTGTTGAATTTGGATTTTATGACTCTCTGGGGATATCTTAGAGAAAATAACTGCAGGAAAAACGAACACAAAATGACCCGTTACTTTAAAAAGAACAATTTTTTTAAAAGGGGAAGTCCTAGATTTTAGGGTGAAATCTGGGGACACCAAATACACAACAATAAAAAATAAATGTAAGGTTGGGAAAATTCGAGCTATTTTGATAAATTAACTTCCAACATTAATTTGTAAAATTAGAATAATGCATTGGTTTTTTTAGTGTATGTATAAGATGAAGAGAGACGGGGAATTATCTATATAGAGATGCATAAAAAAAATCTTGGAAGATAGATCATAGAATCTAGAAGTGCAAATCCTAGAGAAAATTCATAGCTAAAACTGTAACATGCAAATATCATGTGCACAACTATATGGTCTAGTCATGATGTATAATCCAATCCTTCCCCTCTTGTATAGTCTTGGACACCTTCAAAAAGAATACCTTGAATTGTGACAACATGTTATTGATGAATGAACTTAACACATTGGTGTAGAATAGAAGGTACATCCCTAAGAGTGTGTAGCCAAGGTAGACCTAACCGCATGTCACCTGAACTAGTAGTGGAGGCAACTAGGATAATAAATTTCTTAGTAACAAAACCAATAGTGATGGGTAGAATAATATATCCATAAATAGAATTAGAATTGTCTACAATTTTTTTCTTTGAATAACCAAGGAAGTGGAGGAACTTGATAGTGCATATATTATCCTTACATTCATTCAAATATTTATTCATCAGGGTAAATTCTACACTTACCGGCAGAATCACTGATCCAGAAAAAGGTTTGCATAGGGAATAAGTACTCAGAAACAATTCCAGATATCAACTTTAGGTAGAAAACACAGAGTTTCAAAATTATATATAATTTTTAAGGCCATATAGATAGTTATGGCCATACCATATGTTTTTTTCCTAAGGAAAAAACACCATATTTTTCTACAATTTCTTATTTTTCATCATGGATATAGGTTTTTGGCATAATCCTACACTTACATATCACAATTTAGATCAATTTAAGGGTAGCATGAAATATTTCACTTCTTTTCCGAGCTTCAGTACTTAATTTTGATGGGAAAATAATGGTGTTTCGGGGCATGGGTCTCCTTCTTCATTGATGTTTCATCATATTACATACTCTTACTTAGCAATACATAACACGGTAAGAGCATGGATGCACTCATTATCTTTTATACATTGTGTATATATATTTAGATATAGGACCTAGATCTGTCTTTATCTATTTGGTCCATACACTTATGGAAAATATTGAAGTATCTAAGTTCTTGGTATGAAATATTTCCTCTCCTCATATAAAAAAGAAGATATCAAAGTTAAGCTACATGATCTTCTTCCTTTGTGGGTTGTAATTTTTATCAGGAGGATTTTCACAATTTATATGTTCCCAAAATTTACATAAATATATTCCTTATAAAAGACATAAAATTCATATTTCTAACGGCTTTTAAATCGGTAAAATTGGACACTGTATGCTCTAGATATCTTCCACACAATAATAGGACTCCGTAGAGTGAAATAGGGGTACAGGTAATGTAGTGAGTGGACACATGGAAAAACTTGAAAATGAGTTGATGTGGCAAAAAAACTGCATGGTGAAAAAAGAGAGCCTTATTTTTACCGTCATTCTTTGATAGTCGACAAAAAGAGGTTTTCAAGAGTATGGTCCACTTTTATTATGAAGGGGGACCTGACTGCCATGAAGTTTCAAGTATCTAAGAAAGCTAGGAGATCGAGAAGGGTGAGCTCGTGACCGAGTTGAGCATTTATTTGAAGGGATATTTCTAGAGAACCAACTCATCACCCACATACATGCCACCTCACTGAGTTGTCTCACCAAATCATCATATTAACAGGCCAACTCACCCACCAACCGGGCTAAAATCTACATTTAATGCAAAGACACCTCCAGCTCGGTGAGCCCAAAAATCTATCCATCATAGCAAACATGTCCACTAGACACTACTTGGCATTCAAACAAAAAGCAACCAAGCTAGTTAGCATATCGGTCAAACCAAATTTAAACAATACTGCCATTTCTATCCTGACAAATGTGGGATTATTATCCCATCTTAGAAAAATTTGTCAGTGGTGGTTGGGGTGGATTGAACCCCCAACCACACGGTTGCAAAATTTAAACCCCATCGTTGGGCCATAAGGGGTTAGCATACCAATAAATACAAGACTTTGATCTTATAGAAGCTAAGTCAAAGGACTATGTATTTGGCATAACAGGGAAGTTTTGAAGAAGTGATATTTTAAGACACTTAGGATCATTTTGAGGACTTGGTGTGAATTGGAAAGTTTTCCATATTCTAAGGCATTCCCCGTGCATATGTTATTTTCCCATTTTGGATTTTTTTTGATAAATTGTTTAGGCATGGAAGTTTTTGGAAGATGGAGAACTGCATGAAAGAAGTTATACAAGTGCTTTGGGAATGTGGATGACAAACATTGAGCTTCATCAAGTTCCTTCGAAGGTCTGAAGAATACAAATTGTAGGTTATGGATGTATTATTGTTAATTGTATGTTGATTGTACTTGTAGTTTGGAAAACTTTTAATAGATCGGTTCATATGAACTCGAAGACATTGGCAATTTTAAAACTCCGTAAACAACTCAAATGTCGTCTATATAATCTGATTTATTTTAAATTTTGATTTATGATTTATTTCTACATTTAGTTAGTCAAATTAAAATTCAAGAAAGCATTTATTATCAGATTACAGAATATTCAAAGAATCGAGTAAATTAATTTTGAATAGTTTGATCGAAGAGTGAATAATAGTGATTTTGGGAATCATTTAATTCAGTTCTTTATTAGTTATAATTCAGTTTTAAATCAAACTTTATTCATCTTTTGATTCATTTAAATCATGAAAAATTGATGAATTTAAGAGATCTTTTGAAACAAGTAAAATAATAGGGGGGTCTATTGTCGTTTACAAATGAAGTTTTAGTATCAAAGAAGGTTTTCCTACCTGTAAACTTTCAATCTACGAAGAAAGTTTTGGTATCAGAGCATGTTTTCCTTCCTGCAAACTTGTTATCTACGAAGAATTTTTTTGTACCAGAGCTGGTTGCATTCTATTGTTTATTTCAGTTGAATTGGATATCAGTTTTGATTTTCTAATCCTATCAGATTTGCAAACTTTGTGGCTTGATCTTCCATTTATAGTTTGTAGTGTTTTGGAAGTACAAGTTGTTTACAGATAGGTATGGGAAAATCCTTGAAGAGAGAAAGGATCAAATATCTTGAAATCATCAACAGAAATATTCAAGAAGAGAATGCTTTCCTAATATGTAAGCTCTATTCCCTTTGAAGAGTAGACGACACATTTGAAATCAGACCTGGTATCCAAGGATGATCTCTTGATCAGATTGTAGTATGGTGAACCGAAGAAGGATTTTCATTCCACTTCAGATGTAGATACCATGACAGAGGAGTGCACTGTAGTTTATTCACCATGTAATTCTTCTTCCTCCCATTTAGATTTAGATTCATGTATTGTCTTTGGTGATTTTAAAAAGCACACAAAGGGCATTGGATCTAAGCTATTTTTTTTAATGGGATTTGATGGAAGAGGCCTTGGTAAGAATGGCCAAGGTTTTTATAACTTGACAAAAATCAAGGATCAACCTAATTTTTTAGGTTTGGGTTATTATAGTATAGGAATCAAAATTGGAGAGTGTTCTAAGAACACTGAAGGAAGACAAGCTTCCGAAAACCGATAGATTACTCCACTAGTCCTTCAGGAAGACTTGGTGCATGAAAATGGTGATTCATCATGACGGGATGGATTTGGTAAGAAATCGTAGAGACAAGGTAAAGAGATTCACCTCCTCATTATTATCATAATCATAAGAACAAGGAATATTGTAAAACTCTTATCCACTCTTTCAGTTTAAAAAATATGGCTATGATATTAAGAAAATGTGGCATGTTTTTCCTTGAACTTTTTGTGGGTTTAGAAACCATTACATTACCAGTTGCTAGAAGAGAATGACATTGTTGAAATTTTTAATGTATTTCCTTGGAAACAAGGCAGGTGCTAAAGACCAATCTCATCATTCAGAAGAGAGAAATAGAAAAGGTGATTACTTGTCCCAAAAGGATAACAAGAGGAATTTTCACACTCATTTTCATATGAGTGGAAACCGAGTGCTAAATTATTGGAAACTTCATCCATCACACCATCAGAAACATGGTAAAATGAATGTGGAATACATGCCTATTACAAAGGTAAATGAAGTTGTTAATCCATTAATAGTTGATGAGTCAACCCTGGATAATGTAATAACTAAAATTGAAAATCCTTTAGAATTAATTGGTAAAACATTCTTTAATTATATGTTGCATAGCTGATGATTGTTGAATATCTTGCAATAATTCAAAGATTTTGGTTATGGTATTCCTATTATATGTTATAAGGAAATATTTTCCCATGTTGTTTAGCTTTGAATATTTTTGGAGTTTAGATTCATGAGAGGAATTGGGAGATAGGTTAATCATGATTGGTGAGCTTCTTACATTGAAAATTTGAACAAACTCCTTTAAAATCTTGTTGTTTAGCTTTTTAGTTCTTGTTATAGTTTGGGTATGGAATTAAAATCATATTTTTAGCGTTGGATATTTGAAAGTAGTTTACACAGGTTCATAGGCACATTGGCAATGTTCATTTTTCATACTTACACTATAGAGTAATTGTTGTTTTTGGAATGCATCTTTTTGGCATGTATATGTTAGGTGTATTTTAAGACCCTTATTTTAGGCATGTTTGTAACTATGCTCACAATTTGAAATATCTATGTTGCCATACTTTTAAAGCTCATGCTTTAGAAAAATAAATGTGATTTCTAAATATGGTAATGTAGTCACAAAATCATGCACTTTAGACATTATTTAGCTCAGTCTCATACTACTATTTAGAAGGTTCTTGAGTGAAGAAAGTACTAATTAACCTTATTTCTTCATTAATGACCTCTTTCACCCATATGCCTAGTTAGCTTATGTCTTCTCACTTTATTTTATCCTTGACTGGGGCACCCAGATTAGTACTGGGGTGTCCATCGGCTCCCTGGTCCCTTTTACACTTTCCCGCCACCTATTTGGGCTCTTTCTAACCATTTTAGATCTTTATCTTTATTATGGTTGTCCTTTTTGGGTTTAATTACAAAATTAGATCAAGAGAACCCTATAAATATAAATTTATGAGACCATAATGATGGACCTAGCATCATTCACTATTATGACTCATCTAGAATTGCATCCATCTATTGCATTAGAGATCACTTACATCCACATAGCTCCATCATCAAGGCACAAGGCTAGGAAATCTACATCACATTTCATGGGGGGAGGGAGTCTATTCTATTTCATACCCATATTTATTGTTCGTTATTTCACAAAGTGCAACTGACACAAGAGCAACATAGGGCATGTTCACACACACTTTCACATAAAACTACATCGGGTCTGAGATGTAGTGCAGTGCTCAGTCAGTAGATCCACCATTGTGGAAGTCAAGGTCAGTTTGACACCTTCATGTGCATTCTTATTTTTTAGGGTTTGATGTTTGTTTTGGAGTCTTGCAAGTCTTTCTTTCATCTTGGATTATTGGAGACATCTGAAAGAGCATGGCGAATCTGATACAACTCACAATGAACATTCCAGGCCATCTCCCAGCCCTGCAGAGATCATTTTTAGAACTTTTTCATAGACCAGGGCACCCATATTGCACACTATAGTGTCCGCATGCACCCCTATCCTTCTCCAAGTGCTCCAGTCTAGCTAGAACCTCCAAATCCATCCTTTTCAAGACTTTTCACATTCCTTCCTACTTTGAGATTTTCCAATCATAAATGCGACACTTTCCTGTGAGCGTATTCCATTCAGATGAGTTATTTCCTATTCATTTTTACACATTAGGGTTAGCATTTTATTTTGCATAGTTACTTAGATCATTTACATACGGTCTTTATTATATTTATTTACTTTATTACAGTTTTTTATAACTTAGATTAACTAACCCCACACTACATTGTTAGTTCATTTTTAGTTAATCATTTTGGTTAGCCTGACATCTTATCATAACTAAAGATACTTCTTCTTTATCTCCAATCATTCTGCAATTTGATAGTTTATGCCGTTCCTTTATTGACACTCTAGCTTATTTTTTTGGTTATTGACCTTGCCCTTTGCTTATTCATTTTCCATCTTCTGACATAGATCATGAAGATCTAAATGACACTATTTTAGCTTATATGTGTACCATCGATCATAATACTTTAGCACGGGTCCTAGAGGAGACACAAGTATCCACCACCTGATCACATAGATACATCCCCTCCCATTGTTGAACCAAAATATTCCTCTCATTTGCATTCACCCATTAGTCCTCCCACATTATATACAGATGATTCTCTTGATACAATATTTTTTCCTCCATCTGCATCTTTTTTTATCGGGCCAAAACCTATTAAATCTTCACATAACTCAGAAGCTATTATTTGTATGTTTGATGTGGTTACTTCCACTTCGTCACCATCTCCTGTTGTTACGAATGCTATAGTACTTTATATGGGGTCCACTCAAAAAAACCGCATTACTTCACTTACTGCTCCATTGTGTGTGCCTCGTCCACTATTACTTCCTCCCTTCACCTACACACTTTTTTAGAAATGATTCTTATTGGGAGCACATATAGCTTGAAACTTCCTGCTAATCCATCGTTTGTTCACACAATGGTCTTCCTCGGCTTGGGTTTTCCTTCAAGGACTTCCACTCTCACTTATACGGTCCATATCTGTATTATGGATATGTTATTCTCAGTACTGGATATGGACTTCACGTTTTCCATATTTTTGTTCACCTTCCGTGTTATCATACTTCTTGTCCACACTTGACCCTAGTCATACTGAGATAGCCTTTCCTATGTCATTTAGTACTATTTGGTATGCTCATGGTTGTCCATTTCTTCCCTTTACAGATGAATGATATGCCATGGAAATGTATAAATTTTGTATTCATGGTTATTTAAATGACCAACCGGAGAATATTTTTTATCAAGTTTCCCGCGTTGTTCCATATGATTTCAATAATGATCGTGACAATATTTTAGCTGATATTACTTAACCACTACTTCCATGTACATCCTTGGGGGACATACTACTTACATTCCATGACATAATTTCATTCTTCGTTTTTATTGGTTAGTTCAATTCATGACACGAGGGTCATAGCACCTAATACACCTTCCCCCCTCATTTCGTCAAAACATATATCATCTTTTTGTTTTCATATAGGAATTTTTTATCATGCATTTTATAATTTTCATTACCCGATGACACACTCTTGTGATTTTATTCACACTTCAATATTGAGGGATTACTACACATGAACCCCACACACTGCACATTGTAACCATTCATACATTACATGTTATACACCATACATTCTACGTTAAATCTACAACATTTTTACATTTATACACCATACATCATGCTAGTTGTCATTGTGCATACACCATTATCTATATGTCTTCTGTCCCACGCTTATCCTACATATTGCATAATTCAGTTATCTACATACCATTCATATTGCACCATACATTTCACACATATTCTACATAGTATACTAATCTTCATCATATATGAGTCTAGCATTATATCATCCTACATATTACATTCTTAGACTATCTACATGCATTATACTGTACATGCTACAATTTTAAACGTTCCATACATGTTGCATTGCATCTGACACATCATGTCTTTACATATTCCACTCATAACATGGTTGTATTTCATTGTTACATTGTCTTCTACGTACTACATTCACTTCCTGATGACACACTTTAGTTTCTCGATCGATAATCGACTGATGAGGGTTTAAAAATAAAATGGAACTTACACTCCTCATACAATTACTATTTTTCCTTTCATCATGTGCCAATACTAGGCTAGTGACATGCACTTTAGGCTAAATTGTCACTTATTCTATCATTTTGTAGTTGTATACACCTTCGGTCACATCACCACTCCCTATTTTCATCTTATAGTCATATACGCTTAGGGATAAATCATCATTCATCCATTCATCTTATAGTGATATAATTTTAGGCTAAATTATCACTTATACATTCAATCTGGTTGTGATATTCACTTTGGCTATAGGGTTCGCACACACTGTCACTAGATCACATCTCATCACTACACTTACACATTCATCACAACATGTTAGACATAATACACACTACTCAACCATTTCCCGATAACACACTCTTGTTTACGGTTCAATATTGACTGTTAAGGGGGAAAACAAAATTAACTTCACCGCATAAATTTCCATTCACTTGAGGGGCACGCAGTTCCTATCAATCTATTTTGCATTTCATTCCATCCTTCCACAACATAATGCATATTATAGTTTCTTTTATTCTTTCTTGTTCATTATTTCTCTATTAAACATGCTAGCTAGCTTACTTATATGCCATTTATCTATATCATACACACATGCACATTCACGCCTTTATCTAGTTGTGATCACATATACATGTATCTTTCATGTAGCATGGATTCTCTCCTTCTACCCTTTCTACATTGGTCATTAGGGCTATCCAAATTTGTCTCTCACAGGTACTATTGTTTCACTTTTTCTTAGCACTTTACATTCCTTGGTTATACACATTTTTGACATACTAGTATCTTTCTAACATGCTAACGTGTGTTTTATGTGCAACATTGGTCATTTAGAGATATTTGTTTTCATACTTGTTTATTACATTGTCTGCTATTGTTTTCTATTGTTTGTGGTCCTTTCCCTATGTTTGGTGTGCACACTTGTTTGTTTGTATGTGGTCATGATATCCTTGTGTGTCTTGCAACATTATGAGTGATGTCTCATGTTTACTGTTATCACCGAATCACAGCACCCCTGGATGTTGATTAGATTTCTAGTTTGATCACTCTAAGCATCCAGTGTGATTGGATAACATGGGTACTATCTCCAAGTTGTGGGACTTGCTACTTGAGATAGACCTCCAGAGAAAGCTGGTTCTTGCTCCTAAACTACCTGCCACAATCTACTCTAATGCAGGAGAAACTAGCTATTCTAACCTAAAATTCCAAGGGACCAGAGAGAGAGAATGCATAAAATGAAAGCCTACACTAAAGCGGTGATACACCAGAAAAAGAGGGTGTGAGAGTAATCTCCAAATGTGTGAAATACAGAGGCAAAGTGCACACTAGAAGAGGTGATGACAGTTCACCATAATCCAGCAAAATGCATTCACAGCAATATTCCAAGCACACACAATAATAATGAATTCCTGCAAGAACATAATAAATAGACACAATATACTTGTAGAAAGATTAAAGGGGCAAGAAGAATGCAAGGAAACACAGCAGGGGAAGATATATCCACAAACTGATATTTTATTGCTTCATGATATGCACAGTTCAATCTATTACAAGATAAGGGCCTGGATCACCATGCAAGGAGTCCACTACAAGGGCCTGCAACACACTGGCTTCACAAAGTAATTTTGACAGAGCTTTGCTACCCAAAAACTCTCTCCCCCTACAATGAACCCAACACTCCAATTTATAGAAAAAGAGAAGGAAACGAGAAGGGAAAATGGAAATCCCGAAATCTGTCCTTCAACCACCTGTAAGAGGCATTAAATTGAGTGGAATGGGCATACATTACTTGGAAAAAGCTCCCCATACTGTCCCATGTGCTGCAGCAGAGAAGGAATGATGACCATGCCTCTTAATTGCACTCCCAGCTACCAAATAAAACACTGTTCTGAACCCGGCCACGTTTCCTTAAAAATATCAATCAATTTATGATCAAATCTAGAATTTCTTGATTTCTGTGCATCAGGCTCGGAACCACAATTCCAACGGTACCAATTTTGTGTGATTTCGTTGAGAAATGCAAAAGTTATGGCCTTCTGAGTGCGGGCAGCTCTTTTGGGCCTGGCAGGCGTTTTATGTCATTTGACGGGAATGAGCATTGATTGACTGGAGCCGAATATGTTTCTTTTATTTAAACATATCTACCCTCATTAAAAATAAGAAACCCAGTTTTTGTAGCATAGAGGACGTTGTGCTTGTTCCAGAAAGTCCAATTTTATGAAAATCGGAGCTCGGAGTCAAAAGTTATGGCCGTTTGAAGTTTCCAGACCAAACATTGACTTTTCTTCCCTGCCTTTGGCCATTTCAGCTTTTCGCGTCCCGCGCGTCCCTTTGTCCCATTTAGCATAGTGCTCCTTGTGCTGATTTCGGGCGAACCGGCCGGTTCGCACCCATTTGCTTTCGGATCGTCTGGGACAAATTCGCCTGGTTCGACCGGTTCGCGCTCTTTTGTCCCGCTTGTTCTAGGACAAAAGTTCTCATTTCGGCCCACGCGTCCCAGACTGTTTCGGGCTGCCTTGACTCATTTCACCTGGTTCGGCCGGTTCGCGCTTTTCTGTCCCGCTTGTCCCAAAGGCAACCCTCTCAGCAGTTAGTCGATTTTTTCTCTGTCGAACCGGAATTTCGCGCCCGCCGCGTACTTTTGTCCCATTTTTCCCTACTGCGTTTCGGACTGTTTGTGCTGATTTCGCCCGGTTCGGCTGGTTCACGCTTTTCTGTCCCAAACGTCCCAGAGGTGACCTTGAGCGGGACTTAGCCAATTTTCACGATTTTTCCTGGATCAACCTATTTGCCTTCTGCAACCCTTTTTTTCACATTTTCTCAGAACTTACTCTCTTCCTCTTGGACAGGGGAGTTAGAAAAATATGAGGGGACCCTAGAAACATGACTTTTCACCCTGAATCAATATAATTGCTTGCATGTTATCAAAGTTACCTTGGGGGTGAATTTTGGATAACATTTACATTTCACTTTATGTGGATTACTTTGTTTTTTTACTTGTTTACTACATTTCTTAGTAGTTGTTACACTTTTTGCATAGCTTATACATTGTTTTCCATATGCATCATGTTTACACTTGTCTTTTCCTATCCTTATTGTTTGTGCATGCCTTGGTTTTTACCAAGCACTTTCTAGGGTTACAGTGTACATGTGATTGGTCCTCTTTCAGGGCCACATTTCTCATATCAGTGAAGTCACGTGCACACCAAAGAGGGGGGAATCATTTGGGAATTTGTACACACTAACACAAAGATTCTACACTAGTTTGGTTCAGTTATATACAATGAGTGGATTGATAATAGTCTACAAACCCCATACACAATGGCTTTTACAGGACATGGTTTCCTTAGCATTTTGGGAAGTAGTTATAGACTTTGAGGTTACTGTGGATGTGCCTCTCTACACTACTTCGGCTAGTGGAATTTGATTGCCCAAAAAACCATGATAGTATAAAGATATCTTCATACACATTCACGGAAGCAATTAGTGCTTGGAGAACACGGAGCATTTCCTCCCTACACTTCTTCGGCCAGGGTGGCATGAGATCGCCCAAAAAACTCAACTCACTAACATAAAGTGGGGCAAAAATGTAGCCATAAAATCATGAGCTTTAGAAATTATTTATCCTGGTCTCATACTACTATTTAGAAGGTTCTTGAGTGAAGAAACTAATAATTAACCCTCATCTAGTGGCCATCTTGTTTTATTTTATTTTATGATTATCAACCTCTTACACCCATATGCCCAGTCATATTTCATCTTCCCTCATTATTTTAGCCTCGATTTGGGTGCCCAAATTAATACTGATGCACCCATGGGTGTCTTGGTCCCACCACGGGTGCCCCAGTCCCTTTTGCATTTTCCTACCACTTTTTTGGGCTCTTTCTAGCCATTTTTATCTTTATTTTTCCTATGGTCGGCCTTTTCAGGGTCAATTATGAAATTAGATCAAGATAACTCTATAAATATAAAGTTATGAGACCATAATGATGGACCTAACATCATTCATTACTATCACTCATCTAGATTTACATCCATCTATTACTTAGGAGATCACTTGCATCCACTTAGCCCCATCATCAAGGCACAAGGTTAGGACATCTGCATCACACTTCATAGGGGGAGGGATTCTATTCTATTTCATGCACATATTCTATTACATTTTCGACACATAGTTATTGTTCGCTATTTTAAAAAGTGCAACTCATACAAGAGCAACCTAGGTGATGATCACACACACTTACACATAGAAATACATCGGGTTTGAGATGTAGTACAATTCTCAGTTAGTAAGTCCACCATTGTAGCAACTAAGGTCTATCTGACCCCTTCATATGCATTTTTTATTTTTTAGGGTTTGATGTTTGTTTTGGAGTCTTGCAGGTTTTTCTTTCATCTTGGATTATTGGAAACATTTGAAGGAGCATGGTGAATCTCATATGACACACAACAAAGGTTCCAAGGCATCTCACAGCCATTCAAAGATCATTTTTAGATATTTTACATAGACCATAACACTTAGATTATAGACCAGAGCACCCACATGCACCCCAGTCTCTCTCTAGGTGCTCCAGTCAACTAGATCCTGCAAATCCATCCTTTTTAGGACATCTACATAGTTGTACCTACTTCTAGATTTTCCTGTCATCACTACGACACTAGCGTGCAAGCATCTTCCATTCGTTTGAGTTCTTTCCTCTACCTTCTTACACATTAGGGTTAGCATTTCCTTTTACATAGTTGTTCATAGTTTATATTAACTATCCCCAGACTACATTGTTAGTTTATTTTTAGTTAATGAGGTAACAAACTTAGAGCACATTATGATTACACTCAAAAACATTTTTGTTGTAGTAATCTAACAATTTCATAGGGTCATTGGCCATTAGTTGTTGGATTTGGTGTCTATATTACTTATATATTTGGGTAAGATTGTATTTGAAGTGATTTTCCATGTCACAAGGAATCATTTTGACAACTACCTCTTTTAACATTTGATTATCTAATTTTAATCTTATCATTTTTTTGATGGCAGTTACAGACACAATGTTTGGACTGATTATAGGTATTCAGTTAGAAATTCACTTATTATTTGAATTTTTTGTCTTTTAAAACTAATCTAAGATATATATATATATATATATATATATATATATACACAAGGAAAATTAGTTTGACTCTAGCCTCTTTTTGGCATGCACATTGTCCATTTTTGAACTAATCATTTCATGTATTCTGATCAAAACTTTGCAGTAAACATTTTTCCTATAATCCTATTTCTATGGATCATGTATGTTTGTGAGATGCAGGAAGATGATTGGCATTTTCATATCAGAGAAGTTCCATACATCTGTTGGTTTAAAGAATTCATAGGTGAATGATATTTATAGATATTATCATATTCACACGGAAAATCAATTGGACTCTAGCCTCTTTTGGGCATGCACATTGTCCATTTTTGAACTAATAATTTTGTGATTTTCTTATCAAAACTTTGCAGTAAACGTTTTGCCTATAATCCTATTTCTATGGATCATGTATGTTTGTGAGATGCAGGAAGATGATTGGAATTTTCATATCGGAGAAGTTCCACATATTTGATGGTTTGAAGAAGGCACAGGTGAATGATGCAAGATGTGAATTGTTCCTATCCAAAATAATGCAAGCATACAAGGTTGCAAATTATGAAAATTACAACAGAGATAACTGTAATAACACATAAATAGCTCCAACTCAATTAAATACTCAATTAAATAGAATAGAATAATATAAACTAAGTACATATATGATGTGAATGTGTAACCTCCTCCTAGAATCATGGCAATATCTGCCTAGAATAGTGGTAACCAATACCTAGAATGGTGTAGTCAAGTGGTAACCAACACCTAGAATAGTGTAGTAAAGTGATAACCAACACGTAGAATAGTGTAGTCAAGTGTAAACCTAAGAAAGCATATCCCATAAGTGTAGGGAAACTCCAAGTGAAGTGGAATATCCCCAGTAGGATAATATAAATAAAACGAGGAAAATAAATCCTACACTAACACCCCCATAAGAAAAACTTAGGTAGGAAGTGAAAAATGAAAGTGGGTCCTGATAAATATTCATAATGAGGTACCCATGTATAATTAAATATTTCATAAGACATAGTAAAAGGAGAAAACCCTATGGGAAAAATTCCCACCAAAAGAGAAACAAAGAAGATAAGGTAAGACTAGAAAGCCCCACTCGAATCTACAACCACTGATAGCCATTTGGAATCCTACAAAGTAACCTCCTGGGGTGACTGTGTCTCATAAGTATATGCAGTGAAGAGTTGATCAACATGGAAAAGTGAAGGTACCTACCAATTTTTTGATGGATCTCCAACCAAGGTGTGGTTCCTATCTGTTTTCCTGTGTTTTTGCAAGAGAAAAATTCACTAGAAAACAAGACAACTGTACCATATTGTAAAAAACATTCAAGGTCATACATTCCCAAGACACCCCAGGTCATTCCATCCTTAGCAAAAATCCTATCCTCTATGTCAAATGATCCCTATGTGAATGTCAATTATTCCCCCGAGGTGATTTAAGAGGAAAAAAGTGTTTAAAGAACTTCTCGAGCATTCAAGAAGAATTTGGGAAGCAGTATCATCAACCTTCCTAAAGACTAGTACATCATCCATAGAGCATCCATCAACAGGTAAAGATTTATCACAGAGGATTTTTCAAGTGTTAGAAACATCTAGGAGTTGGTATTGGATGATTTCAAGAAGTTTCGGAGGTTTTAGAGCCTATTCATCGAAAAACAACTTTTTGGGCCTAAAAGACCCAAACATAAAAGAAGTATTTTGGAACATTCATAGTGATTTGAAAGCCAAAAAAATTATCTATGGAAATAATTTTCAATTCACTACATGGTGGAAAAGACGAGACTTCTTGAAACTTCATACTCTATTCTAGGTCACTCATTCTTCTAGTGCGTGACAAGTGATCCCAAGAAACAAGGAGCCATTGGGAGGTTTTGCAGTCAAAGTTAGATCTTATAACCCCTATGATTGGATTCAAAATGTTATTTTTATCGGGAATCATATAAATTATCACCCAAAAATTCATCTGAGAGCTCGAGATATCATCTTCGCAAGTTAGCTCCTAAGGCATGCTTTCAACACTTAGTCAATGTCATGATGGGACACATGGGAGCCTTTGGTGAAGGCATAATTTCATGTCCCCTTTGGAACTTTTCAAAGAGATATGAGGTGTAAAAAATTGTGCCTCACCCCTAAGAATCCTTTTGGTCACCCATATGACCATGTACTTACCCAGTTTAGCCTCTGATGTCCAGTTTGACCATTCACCCACCTACCATTGCTTGTATACCACATGTCATGCCCAGGATGAAGGTGAATTTCATGTCCCCTTTGTTCCTTTTTCAAAGAGACTAAAGGGACATAAAATAACACTCTACCTCTATTGTGCATTTTGGTCCTCCATATAACCATATGTTGAGGTTAATCACACCAGTTGTATAGATATATTATTCAAATCTAAGCATACAAGAAATAAATACAGAAATAAACTAGAAGAACAATACACAAGATATAACTTGGTTCACCCAGTGTGGGCTACATCCACCAAGAAACAACTAATCTTTTAATCAAAAAATCACAGAGGATATATAATGAAGATCTGTAATCTTCCATGCCTTCAATGAATGTACAGTACTTTCTTTGTCACAAGCTTCTCTATTTCTCTCTTCAAGAATTCCTTCTTAAATTATGATCAATCTCTCCCAATCTCACCTTTCTAACCCTATCTTCTAAACTTATATATGCATATACAAACTTAGGGCACTTTAGCTATGCAATTACAATCATTAGATCAACTTTATATCAAAGGTTAGATCTATATCCCATGAGTTAAATAAGATAATCACGCACAAGTAACCAAATTTGGGTACCCTAACTGATACTAGTACCTACTTTCTTTTCCCAATTCCGGTCCCCTTATGACCAATGTCAGTCAGTCGATTAATGCTGGTTACTGTGTATTCCAGCAAGTTGATGAGGCATGCTAATGTGAAACAATTAAGCTCTACAACTCAACAATCTCCCACTTGGAGATAAATTTTTGCAATGTAGTACTAATCCATTCTTGGATCCTTTCCTTGGCATGTCTATTCCGCATGGTTTGTTTTTGTATGATTTTTCTCCAGTTTCAGCTCCCCATCCTCCAACACCTTCTGTATGAAGTGATATCTCAACTAAATGTGTTTCGTTCTTGAATTAAACACTGATTTATTTTCTAGATGAATCATACTTGACTATCACTATATAATCTATATTTATCTTACTCCTTTCCCAACTCTTCCATGAACCTTCTCATCCATATCATCTCTTTTCTAGCCTCTATAGCTGCAATATACTCAACCTCTGTAGTAGACAAGGCCACAACCTTTTACAATCTCGAAATCCAGTGAAGTATTGTCCCACCTACTGTGAATACATATCCAGTGGTGATTTTTTTACCATCCAAATCACCAGCCATATCCAAATCAACATAGCCACATAAAAAAGTATCTAACCCTCCATAACATAATGGCATGCTATATGTTCCTCTCAAATACCTGAGAATCCATTGGATTTCTTTCCATTGCTCTTTACCTGTATTGGCCATAAATCTGCTCACAACTCCCACTACCTATGCAATTTCTAGTTTGGTAAAAACCATAGCATACATAAGACTTCCAACTACTGAATCATATGTAACTCATGCCATGTAATCAACCTCCTCATGTGATGTAGGAGACTGATCTTTGTTCAATTTGAAGTCTCCAACCATAGGTGTACTTACAATTTTTGAATTTTTCATATTAAACCTTTCCAACACCTTATTGATATAATTTTTTTGAGAAAAATACAATTTACTATTCTTCATGTCTCTATGAGTTTGCACACCAACGATTTTCTTTGCAGCTCTCAAATCCTTCATTGCAAATGTGTGAGCTAAATTATCTTTAAGTTCACTAACGTCTTGCGTAGTAGACCCTGCAATAAGCATATTATCTACATAAAATAACAAAATAATATAGCTTCTATTTTTAAGCTTCTTGAAATAAACACAATGGTCAAAATCACATCTCATATAACCGTGCTCATGCATAAAACTATCAAATCTCATATACCATTTCCTAGGGGCTTAATTTAGCCCATACAAGCTCTTTTTCAATCTACACACAAGTTTTTCCTTATCCTTGACTTCATAACCAAGCGGTTGTTACATATATATCTCTTCCTCCAAATCACCATGAAGGGAATCCATCTTGACATCAAGGTTCTCTAAATGCAAATATTCTATTGCAAATAAACTCAATACAATACGAATAGAAGTCATTTTTACTACAAGAGAAAATATCTGTTGGTGAGAAAAAATTTCAGGGATAAATTTATGGACTTCTTGCAAATGCTCTGGGAGCCTAAGTCCCTCTACTTAATTGGTGCGGGTGTCATATGTGCATGCACGATGTAAAAATTGAGTTTTATCCTAGTGGTCATTCGTTTGAGGATCTAACAGGGGCACTCCACTGACCCTTTGGAAAAATCTTGTAGATATTTTCAAGGGAGGAATTTGTTAGGAAAGTTGGAAAGGAAGTGAGAAAGTTAGAAAAGAGAAACTAATGTTGCAAGTAGAAAATGAGAGACATGCATACACCAGTCAGAAATTTCATTACATGCACTTGAATTTAGAAGAAAACATATCCACATAACAGAAACAAGAAAAAATGGTGTTTAATGAGCACAACGTACCACTAAAATCCTTAGTCAAAAAAGGCTAAAATTCCTTCTTCCTTCATTGAATCTCAAGAATAAATTGTACATAGCATAGAAGTGGATGACATTTTAGAGTCGGGAAAATGGAAGAAATTTGCTATCTCTTTTCTCTCTTCACAAGATATCTCTCTCATGAATTCACAAAAGACAACTCCAAAATCTAATAAGTCTAATAATTCCTCTAAGAATAAGTTCAAATGAGGAACTTGCTACAGTTTATAGAAGAGAAGGCAACTCTTCATCTTCATGGTGACTTTTCACATACTTTGATCTGACTTTAGACTGTTCATATTCTACTTAAACATTCAAGTCCCTTTTGTAAAAACAAGGTTACTTAAAGTTTACATTATGTTTCTAAAGTCACTTAAAGTTATATTAAAAATTCCAAACCTCTACGTAAAAATATAACATTTAAGAGAGAGAGAGAGAGAGAGAGAGAGAGATCGTTGGGTGATGAGAGAAGAGAAAAGAGAGAGAAAGAAGAGGAAGAAGAAGAAGAGAGAAGGATGGGTAATTATGTAGAAGAATGAGTTGTTATGGTTAGCACACCGGTTGTACAGATAATATATCATATCTAAGCATACATGCAAATAAAATCAGATATTCTACGAGAAGAAATATACAAAATAAGAGATATAAATCAACACCATATTTAATATGGTTCACCTAGTGTGGGCTACGTCCATCAAGAAATAAGCCAATCTATTATCCAAAGCTTTTACAAGATATACAATTGAAGATTTACAATCTTCCACACCTCTCATATGTATAGTAATTTGTTTCTTTCAAGCTTTTGCTTCTTCTCCAAGAATTCTCTCTCTCACCAAATTTTTCAAGTTCTTATTAATTCTTGTTAAATCTTACTTCCAAACCCTAGATTGTTTATATAGTCTTTTTTAAACTTAGGGCACTTAGTCATGCAATTACAATCAATAGATCTACTTTAATACGAAAAATATATCTAATTCCTGAGAGTTGATTAAAACACTCCCGCATAGGTAACTGATGTTGGTTCACCCTAACCAATGAAAAATCCTCCTTACCTGGCCGATGTTGGTCCTGGGTGACCGATGCCGATTACCCCTAACCGATGTTGGTTACTATATTTTCCAAAAAGTTTCACATTGCATGCTAAACTAAAGTAATTGAGCTCCACAACTCAACAATCTCCCATTTGGAGATTAATTACTGCACCATACATGTACATCATCATCCTTGGATCCTTCCTTAGCTTTGTTTCTTCCTCTTCAATTATCAAAATTGAAGACCAAAAAAAGTGGAGTGTAGCTCCAATGATAATGTCTTCGTTAGCATATCCAGAGGGTTCTCACTCATATGAATCTTTTCCAGATTCAATTTTCCATCCTCCAATACCCGCCATATGAAGTGATAACTCAACTGAATGTGTTTCATTATTAAATGAAACACTAAGTTCTTTGTCAAATGAATTACACTCTGACTGTCACTAAACCGTTTACAATCACCTTACTCATTTCCCAACTCTTCTATGAACCTACTCATCCATATCATCTCCTTGCTAGCCTCTGTAGTTGTAACATACTCTGCCTCTATAGCAGGAAAAGCCACAACCTTCTATAATCTTGAAATCTAGCTAACTGTCATCCCACCTACCATGAAAATATATTCAGTAGTGCTCCTCCTACCATCTAGATCTCCAGCCATATCTAAATCAACATAGCCACATAATGAAATATCCAAACCTCCATGACTTGAGTATCCATTGAACTACTTTCCAATTCTCTTTACCTGGATTGGCCATATATCTACTCACATCTTCCACTTCCTGTGCAATGTTTGGTTTGGTAAAAGCCATAACATACATGAGACTCCCAACTACTAAAGCATATGATACTCATGTCATGTATTTGACCTCCTCATGTGATGAAGGAAATTGATTTTTGCTCAATTTGAAGTGTCCAGCCATAGGTGTACTAACAAGTTTTGCATTGTGCATATTGAACCTTTCTAACACCTTGTAGATATAATCCTCCTGAGACAAATACAATTTCTTGTTTTTCCTGTCTCTGTGTATTTGCATGCTAAGGATTATTTTTGCAACTCCTAAATCCTACATATAAAATGTGTGAGCTAGCTTTCCCTTAAGCTCACTAATGTTATGCATACTAGATCCTACAATAAGCATATCATCCACATACAGTAACAAAATAATATAGCTCCCATTTTTAAGCTTCTTGAAAAAAACACAATGGTCAGATTCACATCTCAAGTAACCATGCTCATGCATAAAACTATAAAACCTCATGTACCATTTCCTTTTAGCTTGCTTGAGCCCATATAGGATCTTTTTCAACCTGTACACTAATTTCTCATTACCCTTGACTTCATACCCAAGCAGCTGCTGCATATAAATCTCTTCATCCAAATCACCATGAATGAAAGCGGTATTCACATCTAGTTGCTCTAAATGTAAATCTTCTACTGCAACTAAACTCAATACAGTACGAATATAAGTCATCTTAACAACAAGAGAAAATATTTCACCAAAGTCAATACCTGCTTTCTGTGTAAATCCCTTTATTACAAGCCTTTCTTTTGTCCACCCTCTTCTTCCTTGATCTTGTAAACCCACTTTTTTCACAATATTCTCTTACCTGCTGCAAACTTAACCAAATCCCAAGTTTGGTTCTATTCCAAGGATTCCATCTCCTCATCCATGTCATGCTCCCACTGGACATGGGTCTTATCTTGCCTTGCTTCTTCAAAACTTTATGGTTCACCATTATCATTCAATAATAAATAAAATAGAGACGGTGTAAATATTTATGGAGGTTTACTTACCCTTTGTGACCTTCTCATAGAATTTTGGGGTACCAGAGGCACATTGTGGACCTCTTGGACATTCGTATCCAAACCTAATAGTGACTGACGCTGGTCACCTGTAACCAAAGTCGGTTCTTCTAACTGATGTTGGTTTAGCTCCTCTGTAATAGATACTAGTTCTGCTGACCGATGTCAGTTAGGGGTAAACTGACACCTGTTACTGTGTAACCCTGTCAGTATTACTTTTGAATCCAAGAGTCCATTTTCATACACAAACTTCTCAATCGGTTCATCCTTGGGTAAAAAAATTTGATCCATATACATTCTCTTTTCATTCCATTCAACATTACAACTCCTAATAATTTTAGAATTCTCTAAATCCCAAAAACGGAATCTGAAATCACCAGATTCATAACCAATGAAAGTGCATCTCTTGGATTTTGCATCTAAATTTTTTCTATTTTCTTTATCAAAATAAACAAAATCTTCTGAACCAAAAAATTTAAGAAAAGAAATATCTACTTTTTTTCCGGTCCAAGTTTCCTCTGGTATTCCTCCATCTAGTAAACTTGAAGGCTTACAATTAATCAAATAAATCATTGTATCATGTGCTTCTACCCAAAACTACAAAGGAATTCTACAATGTATCCTCATACTTCTAGCATGTTCCATGATTGTCTTGTTCATTATTTTTGCAACACCATTCTCCTGTGGTGTTCTTGGAACCATTCTTTCTCTATGTATCCCATTCACTGAACAATAATAATTGAAAGTCCTTGCTATGGTATTCACCACCATTGTCAGATCTAAGGCATTTTAACTTTGAATTTGATTCATTCTCAATAAGGGCTTTCTATCTTTTAAAAGTCTCAAAAACATCAGATTTACGTTTAATACAATAAACCCATACATTTCTTGTAGCATCATCAATGAAAGTAACATAATGACTGGGATCCTCTATGAGAAGCTACCCCGAGTTGGTCCCCACACATCTAAGTGTACAAGCTCTAACTCCTGCTCCTTCTTAGTTGTCCCAACTTTGAGAAATATCAATCTCTTTAACTTTCCAAAGACACAATGCTAACTGAAATCAAGATCTAAATCTTTCAAATCTGATAACTTACACTTAGCCTTTAAGATACGCATTCATTTTTGACTCATATGGCCCAGCCAATTATGCCACATGCATGCATATGAATTTAAATTAGATAATGCAGAAAAGGAATCAGTAACCCATAGGTAGATAAATATAATGTTCCTACCTTCTTACATCTTTCCACAACAAAAAAACCCTTGGTGAATTTCCAAGAGTCTGCCATGAATGTTACCATACAACTAGATTCACCTAGTTGCCTTGCAGAAATAAGATTTCTCTTGAGGCTTGACACATGTCTCACATCTTTCAATACCCAAGTATTTCCATTCTGTAATTTTAGATGAACTTCCCCTTTACCACTAATACTACAAGGTTCATCATCACCCAAATAAATATGTCCAAAACTTCCCTGGACATAATTTATGAAATAATCCTTATTCAGGGGTTGCATGAAAAGAAGCTCCTAAATCTAAAACCCATGATTCAATTCTATTATCTAAAGAAAGAATAAGAACATTTTGCATTACCTCTGCTGTAGCAAAATTTGTCTTATTTACCTTTGTCTAGTTGTTGGTTCTCTTTATCCTTTTGACCAACTAATATTTCTTTGCATGTCCTTTCTTTCCACATTTCCAATAGGTAATTTCCTTACTTCTATGGATTTAGACCTACTATCTCTTGAATCTTATTTCCCATTACTCTTACTCTTAGATCATCTCATTTCTGCCTGCCTCTGCTTTCTACATTCAAAGCATTCCCAGATGATGATTCCTCTATACTTTTCCTGTGAATTTCTTCATTCAAGATTATACTAACCACATCATCAAACTTCAAAATATTATTAGCAAATCTTGTATTAATAATAGCCATTACCAAGTTATCCCAACTATTAGGAAAAGAAAATAAGAATAAAAGTGCTTTCACTTCATCATCAAAAAAGAAAAATAATCAACCAATTTTAATTGATTTAAAATAGATCTAGAAATCATTTAAATGACTAGATGCAGATCGACCTTAATGCATCTTAGAACTAAATAGTTTCTTTATCAAATCAGCTTTATTTGAAGTACTAGGTTTTTTATATAAAATTAACAAGATATTTCATTAACCCTACTGTAGAATTCACTTTTGTAATATTAGAAGCCACAGATGCTGTCAAGGCTCAATCTTATAGATCCCAAATCCTTTCTGTCAAGAATATTCCATTCTTCATCAATCATCTTCGTAGGTCTAGAATTTCTCATCCAATGGTAAATACAAATCTCTTTGATATAGATAATCTTCAATGTGCATCTTCCATAATTGATAATTTTGGCTCGTCAAACTTCTCTACATTGTATTTGTTTTCTTTTGCCATTACTGTAGCTCCCACTCAATCTGAAAATCCTCTATGAGAAAATCTGTCAACACAAAAAACCCTCAAACAAAGCTCTGATACTAGTTGTTGGGGTTAGCACACTGGTTATACAGATAATATATCAGATCTAAACATACATGCAAATAAAAACTGATATTCTAACAGAAGAATTATACCGAACAAGAGATATAAATCAACACCAAATTATACATTTTTCATCTGGTGTGGGCTACATCCACAAATAAATAAGCCAATATATTATCCAAAGCTTTGACAAGATATACAATTGAAGATTTACAATCTTCCACACCTCTCAGATGTACAATACTTTCTTTCTCTCAGGGTTCTGCTTCTTCACAAAGAATTCTCTCTCTCTCACAATTATTCTCACAATAATCATCAAAATTTTACAAGTTCTTCTTAATTCTTACTTCTAAACCCTAGCTTTCATGCTTATATAGACGCATACAAACTTAGGGCACTTAGCCATGTAATTACAAACAATAGATCTGCTTTAATACTAAAAATAGATCTAATTCCTGGAGAGTTAAATAAAAAAACTCCCGCACAGGTAACTGACGCCACTTATCCCTAACCGATGCTAGTTCCTTCTTGCCTGACCAATGCCGGTCATAAGTGACCAATGACGGTCCCTCTTTAACTGATGATCGGTTACTATGTTTTCCAGAAAGTTTCATATTGCATGCTAATCTGAAGTAATTGAGCTCCACAACTCAACATGGACTTTTATCTCAGGCAGTTTCTAAGGATCCACAATTTTTTTCATAGGCTCATGGGATACACGAGTAGGTTGATGTGATGGTATATGAGTATTCTTATTTGATGAAGAATCATACTTGAGATTTGGTATTTATTCCTAAAGGAAGAAATATGGGTTGGTGTAAGTGGGTATACATTAGCTTATCTCATAGTCAGTTGATGTCATATCATCCACTGGATTGATTACCTTCGGTTGAGCTACTTCAATTTATTGACTACCCATTTTCTACCTGTAGAACCATGAGGTTGTATGTGTGATATTTCTTAATATTTTTTCTTTAGCCAGTGAGACAATTGTTAATAGGCTAGGGGTTTTCACTTACTACACAGTGTGGGTGTCGAGGGAACATCTCATTGGATTTATGCTCAATGACAGGGGCACCAACCGTTCCTTTCTCTGGAGGAGTAGGAAAATCCTAGATGAGGGAGGTGTGAATGTCAATAAGAGATGAGACCCCTTGTGGTGGTTTGAAGACTAGGTCTTGAACCATGTGTTCTTCATCCATTTGTGCTTTCACCGCTAGATTTTTTCCTACATTTATGTGATCAAGTATTCTTCTTCCCTGACATTCTTTAGTGACTTTTTGTGAGGGGAGGTTTTCATTTCTGTGGCCTTTCTTTTTGAACTTGCAAAAGAGTTTCTATAACTAGAAGTCAACTCTACAACTTTTGAAGACGACTGATAGGAAGCTTACTTCTGAGCTAGAGGAATTCCTCGTGGCTAGATGATCGTGGTTCTCTTTTTATGAAACCAAATTTTTGTTATCCTCACCACCTTCTCATTTCACTCCCTTATATCCCCTAATTCATGAACATACCAGTTAACTGGAGGCAAAGGAGACATCTTGACTACCGCTTACTCAGGATCATACATCTATGTCCCATCATCATGTAAAATATCTTCATACCAAGAGAACTTTAATTTCTTCATTTAATCGATTGCCATCCTCATATGGTCCTTTTCATGTACTTAAAATTCATCAGCACAACTTTCCCAGTAGTCATCAACTTGTGGCTCATGTTGTAATTCTAGGATGTAAAAATAGTTGGGATCTTCTCAAATGTCAGAATTAGGACTGGAAATGTAGGAATGAAAAGTCAAATGAGAAAAAGTGGCCTCCATATGAGATGCGTCATTTGAGCTCTTACACTTGAATACCCCAAGAGAGATAGGAAATGAAATCAATTTCTTCTTCCTGCTCCTAATCTTGTTTTTCATTTGAATGATCTACATGTAGAGATCGTATAGTACAATTTGATCACTATGAATTTTTGGAAACCTTAGCAGAGCCTGGTCAAAGCTACCAACTCGCAGGTAGGAGAAGGTTGCGAATTGGATGAAATAAGAGCCATAATTCTTGATCAAAGATGCCAAATGTGGTGACATTCTAGACTCTAAATCACCTTCCAAGCTTCTAACCACATACATTGTGAACGCGTCATTCACATGATCAAAATGTCTATAGATTTCCTCCATTACGAATTACATAATTTTCTCGAATGCAGGTACCTTGGCAACAATGTTCTGCGTGAGGGCCATTCCTTTGAATGATTTTGAGCTAGTAAGAAGATAGACCAAGTAAGAATTCATGTGAAAGTTCTTCATCATGGGTACCTTGAGCAGTTGCACATGGAGATTGTCGTTGATGATCTACCCCCAATAAATTCTTTGCTTTCCTTTTGCCACCGTCGAGATGAAAAGGCCCTTCCAGTCTTGAAAGTCTCTTGTGCTTGCTTCGCCCATAACTCTACTGAGGAGACTGATGGTATCTGAATATCCTTCTCAAAATTCACACCTTGGAAAGTTCTTGGGAATCCTTGGGGACTTTCTTCATGTGTTTAACCATGAACCAAGTGTTACCCTTTCTACATATGCATCCATAATCTCCCAATCATGTAAGGCCCTTTCCTTTGAGATGACGACCATACTAGGTGATGTCACAATTTGTAGAGAGAGTGAGAAGCTTTTAGGACTGATGACCGCTATTGATGTACCATTGTTGGCTCAGATTATATGTGTTTGGGGCTCATAGTGTTGAGCACAAGCCTGGACCAACTCAAGGCTTTATACGAACATAGGGTGTCCTGTACCTGTGAACAATTTTCTCATGAATACTTGATCCTCAAATTTTGCTCACTACTTGTTTTTTATACAAGCTCTTAGGTCATTCATGTCCTTATATGAGACATCGTTGTCTTCTATCTCATACTCGAAGGAGAAGGGTTGTGCCAGCTTCTGTTCTGTCCACTTATGTTTCATTATTTCCTAATAAAAACACTTACTATTTTTAGTAAGTATGTAAAAGTAACTCCCTCGAACCTCAACTGTACGTTGTGACTCTGATTTCCTCTTCTCACTACATTTCTCTCGCCTTCAGGATCAACTTTCTATTTTTGGTAGGTGCTCATGGGACCACTTTCTATTTTTATTAAGTGTCAAAATTGGACCAAAAATCCTATTCAGATGAATTTACAACTGCATTTCATCTCTTGTGTTCAGTGTCTCCATCGCAGATTCTTCTGTTGATGAATTTCCCAAAATAGCAATCCCCTATGTAGAAGACCTGCTATTTTTAGAAATTTGGATTTTGGAGCTTATATTGACGTGAAAAAAGTTTTCTGATATGGGTTTTTGCCCAATATTTCCCCTCTGAATTCTAGACTTGCCCGCTCAATAGTTTAGGAGATTTTAAACTTTTAAATTTCTGACCTGACGACACTTCTAGACACGCCTGCCATTAATGGACTTAGAAAATTGAAGGTCTTATTTTCTCATTTGTTTATGATAAAAATCATGTTTTTGATCTACATTTTTACTTCAAGTGCTTCCAATGAAATCTTATTTCGATCTGACCACTGATTTGAAGGGAAATCAAGCTTTTTTCTCTGTTGTGTCGGAAAGAGAATTTATTCATTGAGAATGTTTTATGCCATGAGAGGAGGGTATGAAGGTGTTTTTCTGATGGTTTTTGATAGAGGAATGAACATCAAAAAATGGTTCATAGATCCATCTATCCGTTTGCAAGATTTTTCAAAATTTGATTTTGCGGCAATGGGGATTTTCACTGTTCTTCTCTTATCATCATTTCTTCTCTTTAGTTTGATGAAATATTCTTTTGAGACCTATGTATCACCATGGGAAAGAGGATTTTATTGCTTTCATGGATCTGGTTTGAGGTTTGAAAATGGCAGAATGGTGGTAGGAAGTTGCAGAGGAGTTTGCAGGGAATGTTAGATGTTAGAAGTTAGAAGCAGGAGGGAATTTAAAATTTTGAAAATTTTAAATGCATGGAGAGAGGTGAATTTTTATATCCATGATGTTCCTAAACTCAAAGGGATGTTAGGAACATCAATTTTTACAGTGTACCTTAGCTTGACACATGGCAGAGATCTGATGGTAGGGGATTAAAGCCAAAAAAGTAGCTTTAAAGCACTGAGGGGCTAGAAGCTAGTCACATGAGGAACCTTGAGGCATCATGGAGGGGATAGGGAAAATTTTCCAACCTTGATGTGTCTCACCTAAAATTTACATGAGGGACATAAGTTTTCATAGTGCACCAGGTGATGACATGTGGAAGCGATCCAACGATGAGGGCTTTGAGCTCCCGCAAGCACCTGGGGGCTGAACTGGCTATCCTAGAGGTTACGTGAGGGTCCATAGGGATTATGGGGGCTAGGTGAATTTTTCCAAACTTTATTTCATTGACCTTGAAGGATTTGAGGGACAAAAAATTACACAAGGCTCCTGGAGTTGACATGTGTCCTTCCAAAATTTGACTAACTCCCGAACTCATTTAAAGAGGGGAACTTGAAATGGCGATAACGTGAGATCCCAATGGATGTTTTTTATGAAATTATATATGATATTGACTGTAAATGGAATTTTTAATCTGATTTTAGGGGTATCAGATATTTATTCCTCCATTTTTTCCCTAAAAAAGAGGATTTTTGATTTGGTACTCCACCTGTGCATGAGAAAACATGCTTGCAGACCCATTGCACAAAAGTGTTGTGAAAAAAATAATTTAACCATCTTGTATGAATTGTAACTTCATTTCTAAAGATGTTTTTTTAATCCTAAATCCATTTAGATTTCCTGGAATCACCTTTGGAAGCTCAACAGTTGTTTTGGCATGTGCATTGCCTAGGCGTATGAACCCTGATTTTAGTGAAACTGTCCCAACTTCTCTAGATCCTTCCTAAATCTTCCTCAATCAAATCCATGATGTTCCTTGGAATTTTATTCACTTCTATTTCTGATTTGTATTTTCTATTTCGCTCAATAATGTTGCTCCAGTCCTATGAAGGCTAGTGATAGCCCTTCGCACAATTGTTCAAAGTTTGCATTTTTCAATGAACTCCTAAAATCACCTAGGGAGATTGATTTGACTTTCCTAAATCACCTAGGAGAATGAATTAACACCAATTGGGAGGTTACTGGACTGATCTGGTAGACCCAGGGTGTCTCAGAATGATAAAACATGAAAATTTTGGTACAGGGGTATCTTTGTCATGCTTAAAAACTATCAATTTCCCTATTGCACATTTGAAAGAAAAAAATATCTCACCAAAGTCAATCCCTATTTTTTGTGTAAATAATTTTACTAAAAGCCTTGCCTTGTATCTGTTTTGTCCACCCTCTTCTTCCTTGATCCTATAAGCCCATTTGTTTTGCAATATTCTCTTACCTGCTGATAACTTAACCAAATCGCATATCTAGTTTTGTTCCAAGGAGTCCATCTCTTCATCCATGTCATGGTCCCACTATTTTTGGGTTTCACCCTGCATTTCTTCTTCAAAAATCTCTACTTCACCACTATCAGTCAATAAGAACTAAGATAAGGAAGGTTTGAATCTTTCTGGGGTTCTACTTACACTTTATGACCTTCTCAAAGAAATTTTGGGTGTCGGAGGCTCATTTTAAAAATTTGTATCTATTTATGAGAGTGACCAATGAATGTCCCCTATCTCCGATGCCATTTCAACTAACCAACATTAGTCTGGCTCTTCTGTAACCGACATCAGTTCAAGAAGTTGACGTCGGTCCGGTGTCAACTGACATTGGGTACTGTGTAGACTTGTAGGTGTCACTTTTAAATCCGATAATGCATTTTCATCAACAAACTTTCCTACCGGTTCGTCTTTGAGTACCAAAACTTGATCCCTAGACATTTGCATTTCATTCCAATCAATGTCAACGCTCCTAACAATATTAGAATCTTCTAAATCCCAAAAACAGAATCTAAAATCACCAGAGCCATAACCAATAAAAGTACATATCTTGGATTTAGCATCCAAATTCTTTCTATTTTCTTTATCAACATACACAAAAGCTTCTGAACCAAATACTCTAAGAAAAGAAAGATCTACCACTTTTCCATTCCAAGCTTCTTCTGGTATTCCACCATCCACTACACTTGAAGGCCCACATTTAATAAAATAAACCACCGTGTCTATTGTTTATGCCCAAAAATGTAAGGTTAATCCAATTGTATACTCATGATTCTTACATGTTACATGATTTTCTTGTTCATTCTTTCTACAAAACCATTCTCTTTTGGTGTTCTAGGAATTTTTATTTCCCTACGTATTCCATTCACTGAACAATAATCATTAAAAGCCTTGCTATAGGAATCATCGCTATTGTTAGATATAATAAATTTTAACTTTAAATTTGGTTCATTTTCCACAAGGGCTTTCCGTATTTTAAAAGTCTCAAAACCATCAGATTTATGTTTAATACAATAAGAACATACCTTTCGTGTGGCATCATCAATGAAAGTTACATAATATTGGGATCCTCCATGAGAAGCTACCTAGGTTGGTCCCTACACATCTGAGTGCACAAGCTCCAATTTTTACTTCTTCTTTGTTGCCCCAACTTTGAGAAATCTCACTCTCTTTTACTTTCCAAAGATACGATGCTGACAGAAATCAAGATGTACATATTTTAAATATGATAACTTACCCTTAGCCTTTAAGATATGCATTCCTTTTTTACTCATATGGCCTAATCGATTGTGCCACATGCTTGCATATGAATCTGAAGTAGATAGCACAGAAAAGGAATCAGTAGTGCAAGTAGATAAATACAATGCTCCTACCTTCTTTCCTCTTTCTACAACAAGAGATCCCTTGGTAACTTTCCAAGAGTCAGCTTTGAATGTAACTATACAACCAAATTCACCTAGTTGTCCTGCAGAAATTAGATTTCTTCTGAGGCTTGGCACATGCCTCACATATTTCAATATCCATGTATTGCATTTCTATAATTTAAGATGAACTTATCCTCTACCAATAATAATTCATGGTTCATCATCTCCTAAATAAACATGCCCAAAATTACCATAGACATAATTTCTAAAATAACCCTTATTAGGGGTAGCATGGAAAGAAGCTCCTTAATCTAAAATCCATGATTCAATTTTATTATCTAAGGAGAGAACAAGGGAATCTTGCGTTACCTCTGAAGATGAAACATTATCTTCTTTACCTTTACCTTTTTCTACTACATTCTCTTTTTTTTCCTTGAACCAACAATCCTTCTTTTCATGCCCTTTCTTTCCATAATTCCGATAGGTTATTCCTTTACCTCTGGAATAAGATCTACCATTCTTAGACTTTGAATTCCCATTATTCTTACTCTTGGATCTATCCTTCTACCTTCCCTTTATTTCTACATTCAAATCATTTCTAGATGATAATTCTCATGTACTTTTCCTGTGTATTTCTTCATTTAGGATTATACTAACCACATCATCAAACTTTAAAATATTAGTAGCAGATGTTGTATTACTAACAACTGTTACTAAGTTATCTCAACTCTCTGTCAAAGAGCATAGAAATCAAATTTCTTTCACTTCATCATCAAATAGAATATTAATTGATTTTAATTAATTTACAATAGACCGGAAATCATTCAAATGACTTGATGCGGATTCACCTTCTTTCATCTTAGAATTAAATAATTTCTCCATCAAATAAACTTTATTTGAAGCACTAGGTTTTTCATATAAATTAGCTAACTATTTCATCAAATCTATTGTGGTTGCTTCCTCGGTAATATTCAAAGCCACATATGCTGTCAGGATCAATCTTACAAAACCTAGAGCCTATATGTCAATAATTTTCCATTCTTCACCAATCATCTTTATAGGTCTTACCTTCTCATCGAACGGTAAGTATAGATATTTTTGATATAGATAATCTTCCACCTACATCTTCCATAATTGATAATTACGAATTTCAAATTTCTCAACTCTGTATTTTCCATCTTCTATCATTGTTGTATCTCCCACTCAATAAAAAATTTCTCTTTGAGTAAATATTTCAACACATAAAACCCTCAAACAAAACATCTCTGATACCAATTGTTGGGGTTAATCACACCAATTGTACATATATATTATTCAGATCTAAGCATACAAACAATAAATATGAAAATAAATGAGAAGAACATATAGACACCTATAATTTAGCTCAAGCAATTTAAATACTTAAATTGTACTAATTATATCATTTCTCACAAATTGATGACATATCATCAATAAATGCTCATTTTATCTTCTATCACCGTTAATTAGTTACATTACATTAATTAATTAACTCTTCTATCCAACAAATATGCCAATTAATGACCTTCTATTAATTAATCCCCCTTTTTATCTAGACTAATTAATTAGCTTCCTCTTTCATTAAATCAATAAATCTTTTATTTGATTAAATTCCTCCCATAGTCTAAGTCATACTAATTATTCCTCTAAAAAGCTTCTATAAGCTTACCCACCCATTAATTAATAACTTGGGTTAATAAAAAATCCTCTCAAAACCCATGAGTCACTAAAGGACAAAATAAACTCTCCTAAGGTTGACTTAACCCCCTTTCAACCATCCTTATCCACAACTACCCAAACCTTTCTATTATCCCACATATAAAAGATTGTAGAGATAATTTTATCCATTGGGCTATATAAGGATCCCTCCTCGTACCTTTCTATTTATACCTTTACACACTTTGCATGCTTATAGCTAATCTATATGCCACTTTATCATCTTAGAGCATTCTTTCATTTGAAGCTAATAGCTTTCTCCATTTATTGCATTTCATCTCATCCAAGATTTTGGGTCATATGGAGAGAATAAAAATGGTCTTGTAGCCATTACTTTGATGAGCCTTCATTCTCCAAACCCTTGAAGATTTCAAGCATATAATCAACTCATTGATTGTCATAGAGATCTATCATAGGTTCAATTTCAGTATTTTTTGGTGATCTCAATAAGAGATAGAGAGTTCAATTTGATTAACATATTAGTTTGAAATGTTCTATTTCAAGTTCTAATGTAGAAATGTTGATAGGTTAGTCTTGTCTTAAGATCTTAACATGATGATGCATTTGTGTAGTTAGTATCATTGTTTTGAAACTATTAAGGTGTTAGTTTCAATTCCCTTTGCATAGCTAACTAATACATTGATATATATGACGCACCTAGTGGGACAGATCCTTTGTCCCTTAATATTATAGTTCAAATTTTGTTGTTATTTTAACATTTGGCTAACCCTTAATATGAACATGTGTGAAATGATGTTAAAATTATTATGATTTTGTTAATCTTACATGTGTGGTGTCTTATTTAGAGATTTAATTTTGATGGGTTATTGTCAATTTTGAGCTAACATAGTAAAATTTGAAGAATTTTGAACTTGTTTGCATCATTGGGCTATATTTTAATGTCATCACCATGTAGATTTTTTACAGGAGGAATGCAACTGCACAAAACCATGCGTAGGCACATAAAATCCTAGGGTGCATGCACTACATCTTAGTTGTAGTACAGTACACTTGTTACTGCTAGAAACATGTGTACCTTGTTGTTGTAAAAAAATTATTAGGCTATTGGAGGCACCCTAAAGGTAGCGTAGGCACCCTAAAGGTAGAACAGGCACCCTAAAGGTAGTGTGCATACCCTTCTACTAGTGCACACGCTTTGTCTCTGTATTAGTGGCGTATGCACCCTTTTTCTTGAGCAAGCATCTCTTGGCCAGCACACACACACTATCAAAGCTTTTTTACCTTCTGGTTTGCTTCCTGGGCACGCACATGCTTAAAAGGGTGTGCACACACGTAAATGGGAATGCATATGCTTTGAAGGGAGTGCACACATCATTCTGTGTGCGCAGGCATACCTCTCACTATGTATTTTTACATAGGGGCACGCACACATAAAATTACGTACACACGCTCAAATGGGCATGCATACACTCTGAAGGACACGCACACGCTGAACTGTGTTCATTAGAAATATTTTGGAGGCCATAACATTTGCTCCTAAACTTGAAAAGACTATGTTGTTTTTGCATTGGAAAGGTATTTAAGCGAACTATGCAATGGAATTATAAATTTGGGGTTTTGAGTTACCAAAAAATTAAGGTTTTCATTTTTATAAAACTAGTCATTTCTAACATGTCTAAATGCTTTGTAAAATTTGGTATTTGATGTTCTTACACCTTGCAAGGTTTATTTGAGACTAATTTATATTTTGCATGGTATATTTAAACATACTTTGTGCTAATTTTGATTGATTAAAGATAATTAATGTCACATTTTTGTTTAGGAGGTTAGGATTGTGTATGCTCTTCCCTCGCACCTTTTAGGTGATCTTAGGAATCAAAAACAATCCTACAACTTATCTATTCTTTAGAAAACATCTCATTTAAGTTTATTTATGTGCTAAGCAAATGAATGTCAAGTTGGTTAAAACAAACAAATGGTATGTTCTCTTATTAATATATACATAGTTGGGTCTTTTGTCGCGTATGCTCTTCTCTTGCGTCCTTGGATGATCTTGAGAATCAGAAATGACATCTTGTCCCCTTTCTTGATTGTGGAGAACTACTAACATCTCTGTACAGAACCCAAAGAGACACTTACGAAAAAAAGGAATCTAAAAACATTTCTACCATGTTTCTCACAGGTTGCCAAATGGAGTTCAACTAAACCGCATTAAGATAAACAAGATAAAAAATACACCACAAACATCACACTGTATTTTCAGGTTCAAATAAGGGTACACCCCGTCTGCTTAAAACTACGACTTAACCCATTCGGCATAATCCTTAAGTTACAACAATAGGGGTTGTCCTAGGTTACCCCAAAGTAGTCCACATAAGAGGGAACCTTTTGGATGAAATGAGAAGTGCTCCGCATAACCTACTTGACTTCTATTACCATTTGTGAGATTTATCATCACAATTTGTCGGTATCGTGACCCCAGTGAGAGTACACCATGGATGCATTTATTTCCCACTGTGCTTGAAATAGGTAAAGTAAAGCCGAGATACTCCAAGAATTAGTAAGTGTGACTTTTCTTGGTAAATTGAGCTCGCTCTTAGATAACTTGTGACACCTAGTTGAGTGAACCACCTAGGAAGCCATCTTTGACCAGGAGCCAACTTGGACCATAAAAAATCCAATTTGAGTTGAGAGCCATTGTTCATCATGAAATGTGTGAAGCGTTACTTTTGCATAGTTTTTCACTTTCCCTTGGGCAAGGCGAAACTCTTCTGAAGTGAGACCAACATTTTTTCAACACCAGTTGATCTACTTCCTTCACTTTCTTTTGACACTTTGTTGATCAGAAGAAGAGTGACTACCCTTGTGTTGCTAATCGATTATATTCACCACTTTTGTGTCCATTTATGCTCATCCATGTTTGAGGCTTAGTTGTTAAATGCCTAAAGTGTGTGGAGAAATTTTTATATCATTGGTATCCTTTTTTATCTTGAAACCCAAATCAAGATCGTCATCATAGTTAGGCTTGGTTCATCACTTTGATTCTACTTTGAATGGTTATATTATTTATATCGTGTTACTAAAAGTTTTGTATTTACGTGTTATTTATTGTAAACTTGACCTAAATATCTATATTGTAAGGTTACGCTATATACACTTTAACAATTCCTAGGTATACTATCACGTTATTTTGATTCCAATTATTAACTCGATTCTGAAAAGTGTTAAGTGTTATCACTTGTGTGTGTTATATCAATATCATCTTGATATCAATACCTTACTTTCTCGCAAAGTTTGTGTAACATATCTTGGTGAAATTTTTTTTCCATTCACAACCGTAACTGACACTTCTTGGAATATAGGTCTTGATTGAACTTGGGCTTGCTTCTAGTATAATTTGTTTAGAAGTCACATTAACTTCTGTTATTACTTACGCCTTATTCATTTCTTTTAACTTGAAATAAGTGGTGTCATTTTGTTAATCATGTTGAACCACCAACTATCATTTGCAAATAGTTTTAGGAAGTAATTTGATGATTGATTGGTTTAAAAAAATCCTTGAGTGATTATGTCTTACGATTATTCGTCATTTTGATTTATCCATTTCAGACAATCACTTTGATCCATTGATTCTTTATCATTCATTATTCTTTGGTCATTAATTTGGCTTAGTGTTTTGAACTCACGTGATTTTTCCTTGTGTTTATCTACCTTATAAACTCATGTCTAGGACTATACTTTGGGTCTTTGATCCTCTTGATCTTATTTTTTTTTCCTAATTTCATGATAATTTTTAAACACGTCTTTCAAACATTGGCAAGAACATTTCCTATCAAGCAACTTTTGCATCAATCAAACATAGGAGATCTTTCCTTTGTATCCTTTATGTTGCTAAATTTTTTATCAATCCTTCGACATTTACACCTCCAAACCTTGTTGGATTATTAATCTTGAGTCATCATGATGTATGTTTTCCTTAGCTTCCCTTTTGGAAAATCACATAAGCATCCCCATCTTTACAAAAAATTTAGTTGGTTATCGTTATGCTACCCAAATCAACATGAAACCTTCTTCATTTTGAAGAAGTTTGATCATAAAATTTAGGTTTATACCTTTGAACCCAACACATACCAAAAATGACTGATTATCACAAGATCCCTTATACATACGACAATAAGGAATCAAATTTTAGGCATTCACATCAAAAGACAGACATCATGACGAAACCTCATTTGGTTATTCACACTAGAGAACCCATCCCAGTAACCCATTCCCCACCGTCAACTCATATTTTGTGGTATGGTTTGGACACTTCTGATCCAAATTATTATTTGAGTTCACCCCACTCTTCTTCTAATTATAATCCAAACATTTCCTCGTCTTCTGAGGATTCCAATCTAAATATTTCCTCTGATTCTTCTGATGATTCAGATCCAAACTACTATTCAAATTCATTTAATTTGACTCCTAATTCATGGTCCTCCCCTTCTTTGCAGGGCCTCTATTATCAGTAACCTAAACAAAATTCTCTTCATCATTCATCTAATGTGACTCCTACGTCACCGTCCTCCCTATCTTCACAAGACCCTCTTCATCATTCATCTAATATGAATCCTATTTCGTAGCCCTCCCTTTCTTCACAGAACCCCTATTATCAATTTCCTAAATGACATATTATTCCTTGTAATATATGCACGACTACAAAACCCTCCAATCAAACATCTAATACAATTCTTGAATCACGGTCCTCTCTTTCTTCACATGACCCTTGTTATTATTCATCTAATGTGATTCTTGAATCATGGTCCTCCCCTTCTTCGCAGGACCTTCTTCATCAATCAACCCCACAAATTCTTCCTTCTTTGAAGATTCATGTGACTCAAAGTCATTATATTCAAACGTCTAAATTAACACATGCATCACAATCTACAAACTTTGTACTTAATCCTACTAGTTTACAAATGATATACTATCGTATTGGTATGTCCACACCACATTCTTCTACTCTTAAGACATGTAGCTCTACATCTTCTTTGTCCCCCATGTCATCTTATTCTATCAATCATCATCAAATATGTTCTAAGTCTTCCACACCAATTGAACCTATTTCTTCCACTCAACCCCCGGTGGTCCATCGATAACTCATACCGATTGACCTCTTTCATAATGAAGAAATAATTAGGGCATTTATAAAGGCAAACGAAGATATTCCTTTAGCATATTACAAGAAAGGATTCTCTTTAGAATTTGATGTGTCCGCATATTGTGAGGAAAAGGTTGATTCCTTTTATCAAGAAAAAGAGGAAGAGCCTAAAATCATGCAACTTGATCCTCCTCTTATTCATTCATCTTCACATTCTTCATTATGTGATGAAACTCATTAGTCTTGCATTGATCCATGACCTATCTTCTCATCACCCAATCACTCTTTTTCTATCATAATTCCTCAATCACAATCTCTTATGGGGTCAACGCCAAGTATCCCTTCATCTTCATCTATGTGTGGGTTACCTTCTAGTATCCCTCCCTATATTATTTGTGGGAAATTTTCAAGTAGTCCACTATCTTCTATTCTTGGGGAATGCCCAACTTGCCCCTTGTGTTCTATGTATGGATCACCCCTGCGTAGTCCATCACCTTCTATTCATGGACCACATTCACGTATCCCATCATCTTACATCTATGGGTCACATCCTAGTAGCCCTTCTTCTTCTATTATTGGGCCACATCCTAGTAGCTCTTCATCTTTTGTCTATAGCTCACCTCCCGATAGCCCATCTTCTCTAATCCTTGGATTGTATCCTCTTCATCCATCACATTATTCTTTTACCAAATATTGTGGCAAGAACACTGTCATTCCTATCATCAATTCTAAAAATTCAATTTCTTCTCTCACTTCTCAGGATCAAACAAGTCAAGCATTAGCTTATAAAAAATACAGATATGTTCTTCATAAAGCTAAGATCAAAAATCCGAAGAGCTCCAAAGCTCCCAAAAAATCATAAAATTATAAAATTCAAAACCAAACATGATTCCATAATGCACACAAATGTACCCATTAAGTATGGCACAAAGTGAAAAAACCTATGGATAGGGAACTCAAACTACCACATACGAAAACCATGTTTCAAAACAAATCACAGTCATTGAAATCGGGGGTAATATCACTCTTGATAAACAAACACACTCAGTCTCCATTATCAAGGAAGTCACACACACATTGTTGTTGGATCCTATCATGTAGATTGACATTATTGGTCCTAACTTCCAAAAAATCAACAAAAATAATAAAACTATTCAAAAATACAAAAAATGAGAAAACATTAAAACATTACAAAATCAAAATCACAAAGATCAAACATCATAATTAGGTATTGCGTACACATGGATGTTCTTTCTTCCCTTTCTTTCATATTCCTCTACAATTTATCCACCATTTTCATCCCTTCGATGATATTTTGGTTATCTTAATTCATACACATTTTTTGACATTTATCTCTATGGTATTCGTTTTACCTTGGTCTTTCATAACCTTGGTAAATTAAAGAACGACTGACCTCTTAGAGATCCTATCACTATCCACATATAATAAAATTATTGGGAAGAATTTTTGGGCATATTTGTTGACACTAGCCAATGTCATCATCACAATAACTTCCACATCCTTCCATCAATCCATCAGTGGTTCTTAACCCCTTGTCAAACAAGAGATCTAAAATAAGTTTTTCAGAAAGCAAAATAATCAAAATCAATCAATCAAAAAGCAAAAGCTAAAAGAAAAAACAAATTGATATATAACTCTCTCTTTGGTTATTTCCAATAATCTTTATCAGGGCTATGGACGTCTGACTGGTAGTAGATAAATTTTTTGATTAGAATCAAATGCATATCCTTCGAGGCTATGGATGGCTGGCTGGCAGCGGAGCAATGAATGGCTCTCCTTCCACAATCCATTCACAAAGCACCTTTCAAACGAAATCATTTCTACACATTGGCTAGTGTCTTCACTTACTGTCAATCAACTCTTTCCTTCAAGAGGTAATTCATTTCCATGTGCACACACAAGATATCGATGAGTAAACAAAACTAGTATGTTACCAAGTGTTTCTTTTTGGACCTTATTCAAACTATTGCTCTAGTGCATGTCTTCTCTCATGATTTGTGGCTTTGGCTAATCACTTTTTCATCGACCGCCTTCTATATATTTTCATAGCATCCTCTATTATTTAAAAATTGTTAGAAAATCCATATGTATCAGATGTCCTATTTTCCATGTTTACAGGAACTTTTGTCCCCTTTTAATAAGACAAATTTCTACCTCTTTTCTCTCATGTGTTTATTGGCCAGCTTATGCTGGGGGCATCCTTGCTCCCTCATGATTGAACCTATTTTTTATTGGCCTTGATCCCCCTTCTACGTGTGAAGATTTTATCTTTGAATAATCCCACCTAATCATTGGGGCATGTCGCATATTCACTTTATCGTATGCATGGATTTTTCCCCTTGTACATCCCATCTATCATTGGGGGCATCGATGCTTCATTATTGTCATGTACATAGTTTCTAGTTTTTTATATAAAATCATAAAAAACATTCAAATATGTTTCTACAAAATAAAAAACAATAAAAATTATCCTACAAAACATCTCTCTTTGGTTCTCGCTTGTTCTTGTGGTGACTCACAGATCATCTTGATCTACCTTTATCAACAAAGTTGGTTTGCTTAGCATGTCTATACTCTGGGGTACAATGAGTTGCTTGGTACTGTTTTATAGTGCATGATTGATTTTCATAGGACCCAAGTGTCCTCCGTTATTCCCCTTTCATGTATCCTTGATTGGGGTGCCATTGTTTAACCTTTATCGTTAATTCACACAGGTCATATTCAAATCTCGATAACAAAAACATTGCATTATGTTTCTCTATTGCATTAGCTTGTTTACTTTCTCGTATTGCATTGCATTATGTATGTTGCAAGGATTTAGGAATCTTTTACTTTCTTTTATTGCATTGCATTTTTTATGTTGCATGGAGTTGGTGTTTTTAGCAATGAACAATTGTTCATAGTATGACTTTTCATGTCATTCTAATTTTTTCGTATGCTTATATTTTCAATAACAACTGATGACATAGATCTTTGGCAATATGATAACACTAAAGTTGTTCCAATCCAAGGTATGAAAGATAGTTCTTTTATCCTCTTATCCATATTTATTCTACATCATTCTCCTACCAAAACTATTCTTCTGATTCACCTAGGGCATCCTACTCCTACCCATTCTTCTATCCATTTCTCTCACCTTTTTCGATCATCGATTGCCTTCTTTCATCACTGCATCGACACTCGAGGGGGAATCCCTCACTTCTACTAATTTTTCTTCTACCCCTTCAAAAATTCATTTCTCTACAACTATCTTTAAAGTGACATCACATACGCCACCCCAAAGATGGGAAAATGTAGACACCTATAATTTAGCTCTAGCAATTTAAATACTTAAATTGCACTAATTATATCCTTTCCCGCAAATTGATGGCATATCGTCAATAAATGCTCATTTTATCTTCTATCACCATTAATTAGTTACATTACATTCATTAATTAACTCTTCTATCCAACAAATACGCCAATTAATGACCTTCTATTAATTAATCCCCCTTTCTATCTAAACTAATTAATTATTATTAATTAATTAGCTTCCTCTTCCATTAAATCAATAAATCATCATTTATTTGATTAAATTTCTCTCCTAGTCTAAATCATGCTAATTATTCCTCTAAAAATCTTTTATAAGATTTCACACCTATTAAATAATCACTTGGGTTAATTAATAAACCCCCTCAAACCCCATGGGTCACTAAAGGACAAACTAAACTCTCCTAAGGTTGACTCAACCCCCTTTCAAGCATCCTTATCCACAACTAACTCAACATAGCTATTATCCCACATTTAAAGGGATGTAGAGAGTCTTTTATCCATTGGGCTATATAAGGAGCCCTCCTCCTACCTTTCTATTTAAACCTTCACTCCTAAATGAGCTTAGAGCATACTCTAGAGCCACTTTATCATCTAAGAGCATTCTTCCATTAGAAGAGATAGCTTTATACATTTCTTACATTCATTCACCCAAGTTTTAAAGTCATATGGAGATATGTCAAGTGGTATTGTAGGCATGATTTGAAAAGAATCCATTCTTGAAAACCTTGGGATTTCAGGCATATAATCAACTCTTTGATTTCTAGAGATCTACATAGGTTCAATCTCATCTCATTTAGCATTCAATAAAAGATAGAAGTTAATTCGTTTAGCATAGTAGCTTGAAATGTTCATTTCATGTTCTAATGTAGAGATGTTGATAGGTTGGCTTTGCTTAAGATCTTAGCATGATGATGCATATGTTTAGTTTAGCATTGTATTGAAGCTACTAGGTTTTAGTTTCAATTGTACTTACATATCTAACTAACTCTTGCATACAGAATAATACACTAGATATAACAAGCTTCACCTAGTGTGGGCTACGTCCACCAAGAAACAACCAATATATTAATCAAATCTTCACAGAGGATATACAGTCAAGATCTACAATCTTCCACACCTTTAATGGATGTACAATACTTTCTTCCTCACAAGATTCTCTTTTTCTTTCTTCAAGAAATCCTTCTTACAATTATGATCAATCTTCCACAATATCTCCTTTGTTGTCCATCATAATGGCTAACAGCTTAAGCTGATCTATTTCAAAAGCTATTCATATTGGTATGATAAAGGGTTTTCAACCTACTTTTGGCAATCAGGTTTCCTCTCACCAGTAGTCTGCTAATGACACTATCCTGCTTTTGATGGCCTCAATCATTGAAGCTAAGGCTATCAAAACTATTCTAAGATTTTATGAGGAAGCCTTGGGACAAAAAGTAAACTTTGAAAAAAGCTTAGTCTATGTTTTCAATACTCCTATTGAAAGGAAAATAAAGATTGCTCTCATTCTTGGCTATACAATTAACTCCCTTCCAGCTACTTATCTAGGGCTCCCTATGAGTACTAGTAAGCTTTCTAATGAGGTTTGGAATGATCTACTTAAGAGATTTTAGAAAAAACTTGCTGGTTGGAAAGGAGATTTACTTTCAAGTGCTGGCAAATGTTTATTGATAAAAAGCACTCTTCATAACATACCTATTTATCTCATGTCGATGTTCATCATTCTAGCAGTAGTGGTGAATAGCATTGAAAAAATCCAAAAGCACTTTTTATGGCATGGCACAGAAGACAGGTTTAGGTACCATTTAGTAGCTTGGGAGCAGGTCTGTAAGCCAAAGCGGATTGGGGGTTTAGGCATCAAAGATATCTGAAATATGAATGTTGCTTTAATTGTAAAGTTGGGTTGGAGGCTTATAAAAGAGTAGAATCCATGGACCGAGTTGATCAAAATCAAATACCTTTCCAATCAGAGCATGAATTCCTTTCTTTTTTATCAGCTACTTCTGAATGGATCAATTTTCTAGAATAATCTTCTCCACATCAAGCATATTCTCTCTCAGGGATGCAGCTGGAATCTCGGAGATGGACAAGACATTGATTTCTAGAATGACAAGTGGTCAGACATTAATTGTATTTCCTCTTATGGACACATTAAAGATAGCCTAATTAGAAATTATGGGAAGAAAGTCCAGGACAATTTTGAGGTGGTTGACAACAAAAGGAAATGGAAACAGATGAAGGTAGATGAGGATAATATGCAGTCTTCTGTTTCATCCATGTAGAGTCGTCTCTCCCTAATACATATCAGTCCTCAAAATCATAAGGATGAACTTATTTGGAAAGATTCCTTTGATGGAGAGTACTCAGTGAAATCTAGCTACAATTCTTTCTTTGCCTTTATTGAAAGTGAAATTGAATGGCATAAGCTATGGATGCCCAAGCTAAACCCTAGAGTAAATTTCTTCTGGTGGCTTATCATAAAAGGAAATATCCTCAATAATGAAAATCTCATTAGGAAAGGATTTATCATGCCTAACAGATGTTGCATGTGTCAGGAGGAAGCAGAAGACATCAAACACCTCTTTCTTCATTGTAAGTATACTTCCAAAATTTGGCATCTTATTTTTGAAAACTTCAATCAGGAATGGATCTTTCCCCATACTTGTCTATAGGCCTGGGAACAATGGAACTCTCCTTACAAGAAGTGTGTGGTAAGGAGATTATGGCAACTGGTTCTCCCTCACACCATGTGGCGAGTCTGGAAAGCTATAAATGATGTCATTTTTAGGAATACCAGAAAGATATGCAAACAAGTTTACAAAGAAATTATCCTTGCAGTAAAAGACAACATTGAAATATTTAAACCACCTAAAAATAGACTTTACCCTGAGGAAGAAGAGCACATTTTGGTTGCTTGGAACATTGGCACTGTTAGGAGCAAGAATAACAGTAGCATTGATAGATCCACTGTCCGATGGATTCAGCCTCCCAGTGCATGGCACAAGTTGAATATTGATGGGGCCTCAAAAGGAAATCCTTGGGATTTAGGAGGAGGTGGAGTGATTAGAGATCACAGAGGTTGTTTTGTTGCTAATTTTTTTGGCAAAATGGGTAGGCAAATCAATCATTACTCGGAAGTTTTAGCATCGCTTTAGGGAATAAGGTTAGCTAGAGATTATAATATTTCCAATATTATAATTGAGGGTGATTTGCTGAACATTATTAATTTTTTAAACCAAAAAAAACCTCCAAGCTGGTCAATTAGGGACTTTATAACTGAAGCTATTGATATTTGCAAGATTTTTGATAATATTAAAATCAAACATACCTATCGGGAAGGCAATAGTGTAGCAGATGGTTTGACAAATATTGGGGTAAACAATACATTGCAAACTTGGCTAAGGGGTGAAACTCTTACTACTAAAGTATGTGATGACATCATCAAAGATATGCATGACTTAGAGTGTAATTATTAATAGATGTAGGGAAGATGCTACATAGTGGTTTATTAATTGCAAAGTGAGGATTAATGATTACAGTTTTCCACATTTTTTAGAGGTCTTCAAAAGTAGAATAGAGGATGAATCGTATAGTTTTCAAATTTTTACCATTGTGAGAAGTAGAAGCATCACAGCTAAAATGGGGGGACTGCCTTGTAAGACTAAGCCCACCCATAATCTAGCATGGAAAAATGATACAGTTCTCTAGATTTATTTGTGAAAAGGGGTGTCTTACAAATTTTATTGAAAAGATTCAAGGTTTTGTTCAGGATATTTCAATAAAATTCGTGAATGGATGGAGGAATTATGCTATTGAGTATAGTAATATCAAGGTTGAGATTTCTGAGGAGCTAATTGCCCAGGTCACTGAGCTCAATCTAGACAGAACCAAATTCTTCAACAAGTGCATGTACAGAGAGGTGGAGGGTAAGAAGTTTCTCGATGAGGGGGAGAATCTAGAGTTTATGATGGATGGCATCAAAATAACATCTATTCTTGTGCTCTTCACTGAGATTGCAAGGATGGTAGTAAGGTTCGTTACTCTGGAGGGGATATTTTTCACTATCCCCCATAAGCACTTAATTTTCCTTAATCACTTTCACAGGAACCTTATCATAAATTTTCCTCATTATTTGTTGAATTCATTGGAGGAATCTATTCTTGAGGTGCAAAATCACACAAGGGTTGTTACCCTTCACCAAGGGTTGATCCTACTCATCCACTGCCATTGCTTAGCCTACTCCCACTCCCAACCTACTCCCCCCTACCTCCATTCCTCCCCTTGCCAATAGAAAACTTGACATTGCTACCACTAGCAGGAAGAGGAAAGAAATGAAAGCTAAGGTACCTCTACCATCTTCACAGAGGGTTTTAAGAAACCATAAATATCTGGAACTTACAGTGAATTTAATTCACATAAGTAACCGGTGAAGGAATCTAAGGAAGTGGATCTGTTGGTCAGGGTTGAAAAGATGGAAAAGGAGATTCATGACCTAAAGAGTGCTATTAGGGATATGGATAAAACAAAGAGCAAACGGAAGCTACAAAACTCTAAAGAAGATGATACCACTGCTGAAATATTCAAGAAGCTTCTCTCTCTAGATGTCAGGCTTGGCAATGCAAAAGGGCATAATGACTATATCCTCTCAGCTCTTAAAAGTATCTATAATTTTATAGAGTAACATGTGCAAAGTATATGCAGTCTCAGTGGCATTACCTAGCATATATGGGGATCAAAGGAGAACATAGATCTTGCAATTGCCCAGGTGGATTTGAAAGATCCATCCCAGGCCACAGCCATTGTGTTCTTTGTCTCACTCCAAACAATTAAGGCCAAGATTAACCGAGTTGTCAAGTGATGCGGTGCCCTGTTGTTGTTTACTGGTGGTGAAGTTGCTGTTGTTTGGTGATTTTGATGTTGTCTTTTGACTGGGATGACCAATGGTGGTTCCCTCTTGTTCATTTTTTGTCTCTTTTGCTCTTGTTCGGATCACTATCTATCTTGATCTTGTTTTGCTACCTATATTGTATTATTTGGCTATTGAGCCTCCTAGTTTATGATGTTTGGCATATCTAGGTTTGGTTTCTCTTCTTTTTATATCTGGATTTTGAGCCTTTTTGTACACAGGGTATAGTCCCTTCAAAACTATTTACCCATAATAAAAAAAAATCTTTCACAATATCACCTTTCTAATAATGAATTTTTAAAGGAAATGGATTCAAACATGCTCACACTAATTTTTTCACTATATACAAGCTTTTGATGGAATATTTACTGAAACTGATTGGTTATTCTCCCTTGACACATCATACAAGACTTTTGAAAGAATTAACACACTTAGAGTGATCTTACCCTTTACCATAGCAACTGGAGGTTCCAACAAGTTATCTTGCTCTTGTAGAGGGTTATCAAAACCTCATTAAATATGAAGAGAGGTTTCCCAACATCTCCTACTGAAGAAACACAAATTTGGACTGCTTAATGTATGACTGTTCAGACCTAGCTTTATAAAGCACGTGCATGCCTATATGGCACAATCCACCCTGAGGTATAATGGAGTCACCATTTTGAATTAGAGGAATTTTTCTATACTTATGAGAAGGGAATATATATTTACCAATATATTTACACTTAGAAAACTCATATTAATCTAATTAACTCAAGAAAGAGCCTTGGAGAGAGAGAAAAAACATTGGTAGAAAAAGGCTCATAACTTCCTTAAATCTTAACCAATTTTTTTCAAATTTTCGCAACATTTATGGCTTGGAATTATCTCAAAAAATTTATTCTATGATTTATCTGAATAATCCTCCATATTTTTCTTGGGTGATAAGAATACATAGGGCTCAATTTGCATTTCTCAATGAAACAATTTTAGAAAAACTTTCATAAATTTCACATACCTCTTCAAAACTTGATGAAAATTGGCATGAATCACTAGAAGAAACCCCAATACACACTCCATAGGTCGGTTAGCCATAGATTGGCATGTACATCTCAAACCTATCTCATTTTCATCAATCTAAACTGTCAATCCTTAAAGGTAGTTTTGGTGAACTTTTTATTTTTTCCTCCAGGATCTAAAATAAACCTTTTGTTGATCATACATTCCCTAAACACCATCCCTAGGCTAATCATATGCTTACATGGTCTTTTCATGACCTCTACCAAGATTTCACACCTCATTAGGCTCTAGAACTAGGCTTAAATGAGTCAGTTTCAATTGAGACTTCCAAAAACTTACCTGAAACTCACTCCAAGAGCTATTGAACATGCTAGTACCACCATATCTAACCTATACAATCTCTGAGCCAAGTATACCAACCTTTACTCTACCTTTAGTTGTTAACCACCTCACTATTTAAGCATGTAGTACTTTGAGACCACGTTATAACCATCCTAAAGACTCCAATAACCATCTTGAAATAAATAAACACCACTAACAGACACTTATATGCATGACATTTCACTCATCCTTTTCCATAAATTCCATGTGACATCAACGACAACACCAACCAATGCAAAAGGGTTCAACAATCTCCACCTTTTTCATTGATGGCAACAAGCTCAGAAACTTTGATGGAAAACTAATACACTAACATATTTATATATACAAGACAATGAATTCAAGTGTCTGGAACACTCTCTCCCCATTTGACATCTATGATAAATGTGCAAAAATACAACAGCCTGATTAGCATGAAATAAAAACATAATAAAGCATGTTTAACTTAATACTCTCCCCCTGGAAACATGTTGTACTTTTCCTCTAAGAATCACTCAGCTACAAGCCTTCTTCCATTTAACAGATGCAAAGCTCCCCCTGAAAATTTCTTCTTCTTATTTATCCACTTCACTTCACAATGTTTAACACCAAGATCAACTCTACCTTAAGAGAGTCTGTTTTCCTATTTGAACATTGAATCCCTGAATTATCTTTTCAATTAATTTTATCCCAACTATATCATGATTTATCCCATCATAATCCATATGAGGATTTGATTTCTACCTACCCCTAATTTTATACCATCCAAATCTATCTTCTTGTGCTAAGAAATGAGTTTTATCTCCTGTTATTCTACCATATGCATGAGTAAACCTAACCATCTCTGAACTGAACTGAAATCTCATTGTTTATAGTCCATAAATTCATGAAATGATTCCTTATTTGAGAATCCAATTTCTCTTGAGTGGAATAATTATCATTCCACCTATTCCATACATTTTAAACAATGTTATAACAACTTATCTCAATGTTTCATGACCCAAAGTCATCAGTTAGACTCACTAGCTCAAAACTTCCATGTTCTCCTTTTTTATGATCCTTCATCCTTATAAGCACTTTTTCCTTATAAGGTACTCAAGTTATTGTAATATGCATATCCTCTATGAAATCATTTCTACACAGTGTTAAAAAATCATCCAAATACCACACAAAACCTCAAATGAATTATTTACATTCAAGTATCAAATTTCCCCTTTCTTGCCTTAAGAACATGGTTATCTGCTACACTAGTGCATCTAGGGTTATAGGGATACCCAAAAGATTTTTAAAGATTCAGTAGTTCACTATTTATAACTTAAATATGCCCTCAAAATCTTGGATCTCAACTCAACATACAACTCCTTGTGGCTTTTCTTTTTCATTTTTATTTCAAAACCTCAACTAGGTCTTGTAAAAAGGACTGTCATGTATAAATCTTAATGTAGGCACATTAAATATGAAATGAGGGTAGATTTAGAAACCCATTATTTCCTTTGTTCTATGCTTCAAATTTCATACTATGACTCCACTAGCAAACCTTGGTTCCTTTGTTAAGTGGCTTGGTTCTTCTAGCCCTTCACCTTGCACATTGTTTTCTTCCAGTACTAGTAAAGAAAACTCCCATCTTGAATGGAAGACATTTCAAATTCACTCATATTCCCTAAGTAGACCTACTCACAGTACCTTGATGCAAATTTCAAAGAAAAGGTTTTTGGTTTCAACCTCCAATCATCGACCCCTAGCTCAGGGGAAATTATGAGCCCGAGAAGAGTGAATATTCTCTAAAAGGCTTGAGACTTTGTTCTGAAGGCTGAAAATCCTACTGAGTTCTTTCCTCCACCTTTTTCACAATCCAATCTTACTAGTAGCTTATAAATTTTCCAATATCAAAGATAAACAAATTTATTTTCTTTTCTCTAATGATCACTATACCTTGATACTTTAGAAGCACATTTATATGACTTCCCTGATCAGAACTATACCAAATCAAACTACTCAGATGCATAAACAATCCTAAAGCATACTCTTTGACTTTTTAATTCTTATAGTTTTGGTTTTGGGCCAACACAAACTTGAGTTGACATTACCAATCTGTAGCTTTTCCTTTTGCAACTCTGTGACATATTTGACCAACAATAAACCTTCAAGAACAATGACACTTTTAAATACCTGAGATAACTGATAAGAAACAAGTGACCTTGCATAATATCTAAGATACTTATCTTCTACTAAGCATGTTAACACCCAACTTTTGGTTAACCTCTGTAATGTTGATAACTCTGAGACAAGATTTCATGTGACATAATTTAATTCCTTGATGAGGATTATCCATAATTCCATGCATAGAACTTTATATACATTCCGTCTAAGACCAATCATCAACATTTCATAAGGAACAACAAAAACAAGCTATAAGACAATTCCTTTATCATATATCTCAATACTAATGATCATCAAGAACTAAACTCCCCCTAGGAGTGTGCATTTTCACCGTTATAACACATTACCAACTTTGAGAAGTATGATGGCCTTCAATTATACATAGCACTTTTGATTAATTGGAATATGAGATGATACACACTTGGGCACCTACACACTTCCTTAATACATATTGAATGTGTCTGAAACTTATTTGAAACTAGTCATACACATTTTAAGACATTGAAACTTTTACCAATACAATATAGTCTTTTCAACACTCTTAAATTTCATGACTATGACCTTAACTCATTTATAGTCTTTTATATTTATTATTATACGATCATGACAGAGAAGATTCCACAAGATAACTTGACAGAGGGACATACATTCACCAATGACATTTTTATGACATAAGCATAAAAAACTAGACTCAATATTCCTTTGTCATAGGATAGACACGCATCACATAACACCTAAACTCTAACCATTCATGAATGTTCAAGATTCACCTTTTGATATTTTAGCAACATAACACATGACTGAAAAAGATAATATAGGTTGGTAGAGTGAAAAACTCCTAGAATGCTAAGACACTTTTATTGGAGACTGAGATGAGACATCATAAACTACTTCCCTTAACTAGAATTTTGGATTATTGATATGGGACATATCTATAATACCATATGACTTCAACTCTACACATTTCAAATACTTTATGTTAACACCCTATATAACAAGGATCTAAAGAGAAAAATAGATTAAAAATATACTTGTTATCCAATTTTTCCCTTGGGGTAAAATTGAAAAATGTGGGCATATAAGAAATTAGGACCAGGGAAGGATTCATGAAAGAAATTGGGGCCTACATGAAAAATTTTGTGCTTTGAAGAATAGTTATGGTGTTCTGGAAGGTTCAAGATCATTTTTTAATCATATTTAGTTATTTTTCCTTCTTTTGTGTCTTGGAGGCTCAAAAATTTCCCAGAGTATAGAAGGGTCCCATAAAATTCAAAATTCAGATAAAATCAATTGAGCTATCAACCTAAATAGGCTCAAGTAACATTGATATAGAGATAGCTCACCGAGAAGTTCAATGAGCTTCTCGGTGAGATAAGTAAGTGACTAAGCATGAGAATCCCTATAAGCTCCAGAGAGATAATGTTTTTTGTGGGATAAAATATTGGGTAAGGTTGCAAGACAAATGTAACTTGGACAAGTTAGGTTGATAGCTCAATATGACATTGTTTTGCTATCTAGTGAGGTACTTTAAACTTAATGTGTAGTACCAGGAGCTCGTTGTTTGAATTTTTGAGAACTCTTGATAAGAATCGTAAGGAAAAACTATAAACAAGGATATCGGCATTTAATATGTCGACTCGACATTAGGTCATGGGAGAATTCAGGATGAGGCATTGGCACAGCTTAGGTGAGAGCTCTTGAGAGAGCTCAATTTAATGTAACTCAGTTAAATCATGTTTCAAGGGAACGGGTCGTTAATAAAACCTAGGTATTTGTATGTAATGCATCAAGGCATGAGTAGATTATCAAGTGACATGGGTTTGCAAGAGTGGCTCATAGGCATGACGCTTTTGATTGGATGCAAGGAAAGTAGTGCACATAATGGGCCAAGTTAATTATGATTATATCAACCTATAAAATACCTTGAGAGGAAGGTTGAAATGTTCATTGGGAGGCAAGAGCAAATGGAGCTTGACTATTGTGAGTCAAGGGAATGCACAACTCGAGCTCGCATAAAAAAATAAATAGTACAGGAGGAGTCAAGGTTGAGCTCAATCCAGGAGGACTCGATTAGATTTAACTCGATGGTTGCACAGGTTGGGTCGCGTTGAGAGCCAATGCAAGCTCAAAATAGATAGCCTCATTATGACTCATCTTAAATGTGACATGGGAAAGTTAACTCCATCGACCGAGTTGAGATGATGTGAGGTGGCATAGGATACCTCATATGGGTGATCTAGATGGAGTGGAGTTGGGTTAGTGTAGGAATTTGGTCGGATGAGTGAGAATTAAGAGCCATTTTTCCAATACATTCATGTGGGAAGAATGGTTTCAAAGATTCGGATTCCCCACTACGGGATTTTATGGTGTAAATTCCATGCCAAGCTTGGCATGAAAAAATGACGTGTGCATTTCCAAGCCAAAATTTACAAGCTTGGCATGACAAAATACACGCCGGGATCCTAAGCACAAGGAGCCAATGGTGGAAATATCTTAGGGAAAGACAAAGATTTATCACTAAGCCATAGAGAATGACATGTCAGGTTTACCAGAAAATTACCACCCGAATCGGCATGACCATAGGAAGGGGTTATTGACTGGGTCAAGGTGATTCATCCACCATGTAAGTAAGCGGTTAAGATACAACACCGAAATTGGAGGATCGGGTCAAGTGTTGAGTAGTGTGGCCATGGTTGATCAAAGATGGGAAAGGTAGGAAGACCTCAGGGAGAAAGGTGGCTCGTGAGTGTCATTCAAGCTCACTCGGCAAGGCAGAGGCTAGTCCTCAAGCAAGCTTAATAGTAGCTTAGCTCTTATGGAGTGTACCCCGAAAGAGTTTCACATGGCGAGCTCATTTCGAATCAAGAAAAAAACTGAGGGATTTGGGTTAAGACCAATCAAGCTCATAAAAATAACACAGTTGAATGATGGAGCCTAGTTCAGAGGTAAGAAAGGCTAAAGTTCACTCAGAATTAGAAAATCATAACCAAATGTTAGGGGCTCGATGATTCTTCATTCGGAGATGAACGCGAAGTATCAGGATTAGCTTTGCAGACATAATCACCTGGGGAAATCAACATAAGAATGAATAAAGTATCTCAAGCCATTAGAAGAGAATGAGATCACTTTACGATGGCTCGGTTTTGTGAATGAGTTTCTCAGGATGCAACATGCAGAGATGAGTTCCTTGGCATGCCTGAAAGAGAAATCCCTCAGGTATGAACCATCTCGTAATTGTATGATGCAAATAAAGTAGAAATGGTGGGGCTCGTTGTAAATAATATCACCAACTTGACAAGAGGAAATGGGTTAGTTTGGCATCAACTATTTGAAGCCAAAAATAGAGATGAACATGATCTCAATTCAGGAGTTCGCGACTCAAAATCCACAAGGAAAATGTGGTAGCTCAACTTGGTGAGGAATTCACTCATGGTGATGTGATTTTAAAACATCTCATGGCTTTTGGGTTGACTCAATAGGCCAAATAAGTCGGGACTAAAATTAAAATGGCTTAGAGTTATATGAAGTAGGAATACAAACTGATCTGCCATCAAGTGGCTCAAGAACAAACAAGGTGGTGAGCTTACAAAAATATTTTGGGGGGAAAAGTTGATGTTGAGCCCAGAATGGTTGGAAAAAAGTAGGTAGAGCTCAAGTCATTTGAGTTCTTTGTCGAGATAAGACTGGCCACGTTACTCATATGGTGAAATGAAGAGATCAGTAATCAGGGATGGAATGACGATATTGGCTCAATGCATTAATATTGTGTTCAGATGAAACAAATGGAAGATAAACTTAGAGTGAGTTATGGTGGTGCTAAGATATTCAGTTGTAAGAGCTCGTTTCGTTCGGATGGAGTGCAATATTCATTAGAGCACACCATTTATGGGAGATCAACATATTTGGGAACTCACAAAGATATTCTCAAACCTCTCCATGTCGTTATGAGGGTTGAACCCAAGGATATAGGAGCATTGCAAGAGAAAGGAACCATGAAGTCACAACAGAAAACCTCAAACTTATAAAATTGAAAAAAACAATGAAAGCTAAGATAGATAGAATTTGAAGCTCGAACTAATGGGTATCATGCATAATCACACTCAAACAATAGGGGACTCCTCAAGTAAGGAAGAATAATTCAATCTTAGAATATGGCATTTAAGGGACCAAGTTGGTATTCACGCATACGATAGGTTGTAGAGAAAAGGTTACATAGATTGATTCGGTGCATAAGAGGAGCATGACTTGCCTGGAACTCAAAACTAGTTGACTAGGAAACCAAGCCACATAATGGAATTATCTCACAGTAGAAAGTCTAGCTCGATGTCAGTGAACTTCCATCTTAGCTGAGCTCATCATAGGAATCCCACTTTGAAATGTTCAGGATGAGTTTTGGAATTGCTCGATCAATAATCATTATGTGAAGGATGATCCGAGTAAAAAATAGCAAACAACGATCTAGTTGGCTTGACATTTACAATTATTTGGTAAAATCCCGTGGCAAGTATATTTGAAGTGGAGGTTTAATGGCTCGCTAAAAAATAAGTTATTTTCATAGATAGAATATCATCGGACTAAGATGGGGTGAGTCACTCGATGCCAAGGTGATTCAAATTGAAGAACTCACTCAATTGAGCATGGAGAAAAGAAATCCCATTCAAAACAACTCACCAGGTCAAGCTCACGAAGGACTCAACATTGAGTTCAAACATGATGTAATCCGAGGCATTAAGGGCACCAAGTCAACGGAAGGGATCAGTGGAGATGAGAGAATCTTTTCTTGATGCGTATAACTTGGTAAAAACTCATGTGAAGCTCACCGATTAGGAGGGAATGGAGTTTGGCAAGAATGAGAAAGAGATAGATGGGATTTATTCAAATATAAGAGCTCAGCTCGGTTACGATGGAGATAAAAGAACTCGAGTCCAACTCGGTGAGTTGGCTCGGCTAGCCAACCACTGAGTTTGACTCATTTTTGTCCTTTTCTTCATGACCCCTCCCTCTTCGAATCAAATCGGTCAACGAGGGGTCCCACCATTTAATTTTAATTAATTTAATATTCTTATTTAAATATTTTAATAATAAGATTTATTATTATTATTTAAATATTCTTTTAATTACTTAAGGAAAACTAGGTCAATAGGAAATTAATGACACCTGATGGAACCTTCTAAAGTGGTTCAACCAACTGTAATAAATGAACCATCATGTGCCTTTAGTTTAGGAAGGGAATTTTTGACACCTTCTCTACTCTCTCTCAATTTCTTATATAAATTTAAGTTGGAAGCTCATTCCAAAGGGTTCTAATAGGTCAGATAGGTTGGAAAGTTAGATATCATAGGCAAGTGCAAATTTTTTAAGAGTTCTCTTTCTTCTGCAAGTTGTCCTTGTATGTTGAAAGAACTTTAAAGCCTCCTCCAAGATTATAATGGAAACCATTGCCTCTTCTGAATGTATTATGCATTTTTCACATTATTGAAGTAATAAAAGTGTTTGTTTTATGACTAATCTTGGTCCTTTCATCCTCATTTACTTCTTTATTTCTTTTCTCATGCTTGTAGGTACACTATGCAAGTTCATGTTTCTATTGCAGTTTCTTCGATTTTTGTGCTTATCAAGTGGTGGATTATTACATTCATTTGAGTTTTGGATCTTATTCACCCTTCTCAAGTTCATCATTCTTCACTAGAAGACTAATAAATTGTTTGTCTAATCGAGTTTGACAAAGGGAATGCATGCTTCTTAGTCTGTGGTATTTTTTACCCTCTCTAAGTTATAGTAGGTGACGTTGACTTGTGGTGCACACACCCTCTTCGAATTAACTCTTCCTAAGTATGGAAACACCCTTTATTTGCTGCATCACCATCCCTAGTATAGTTTCATTTCTGCAAATCTCTTTTCCTAAAACCCATGAAATGTTAGCATAGGACTAGATAGCCATTTTATTAAACTAAGAGTAGTACAACACTTATTTTAGGAAGAGGAAGCCAACCTTATCCAAAGGTTCACCTCGAGCCCAAGTACCATAGCTTAAGAGGTGATCCCATGTGTCCTAATCACATCAAATTTCCTATTCACATTCTAGCCATTTAGAGGGTGCAGTGATTTGGAAACAACAATACCTTTTGACTCTAATACATTTTCAAAATGAAAGGCTCTTATCAACACTTGATGATGGAGACTTTATTTCAAATACACCAATGCTTCTTCCAAAGAGAGTATGCCTTATATAATCCTAGAGAAGGTACTCCATTCTTAATAGACTCTCTCAGAACAATAGGAAGTCATAAAAAAGGATTGATGACTCAATATTTCCTTCTCTTTCCTTTGAATCCTTGTCTATCTTATTTGATGTACTACTAGATGTTTTAACTTCATTTCCCGAGACTTTACTTCTTGTCAAACATGTATGATGTGTTGTATTCCCTTTTTCTTCTCCTGACTATGAGTGAGTGTTATTCATGAATGGTACTTGGCATGTTTTCATTCTTATTGGATTGATCATAAATTTGTGATGTCTTTCTTGAGCTTACATCATCTTCCCACACTACTCTCTCATCATTATTTTCTTTCCCAGCTCTAGAGAAATCTTCCTTGACCTTGTAAATATATCTCATGACCTTCTTTTCAGTTATTTTCTCACACCTGGCTGAATTATTATCACTTATATGATGTGCCTTCATCTTTAATGTTTATTTTTCTTGTTATTTGAAGTGTTAAAACTTCTTGTTATACCTAAGATACTTAAAACAATTCCTTACAAAATGTCCTCATCTATGACAATTGAAACATACAACATAGTTTCTACTACTTGAGTCTTCTTCTCTCGAATACTACCTTAATGGTTCCTCTAAGCAATACTTCACAATATTACCTTTTTCTTAACATTTGAAACACACTATATTCTTCTTATAATCAGCTTTACATCTTCTCCATGGGTGTTCTCTGTCAAAGTTCTTTATACATCTCCTAGCTTTATGTCCAAAACCATAACATGAAAAACAATATTCATTCAAAGTTATTTCATACCTGAAAACATTAGGTTTCTTAATAGGTTTGGGTATTTTTGTATTTTTTTCCCTTGGTTGTCTTCATGTTTCACTATCCACTTAAACAAGATTTTTTATCTTCACTCTTGTTTATAGGCGCTTTAATTAAGTCTAGTCTGGTTTTGGCATATGTTGCCTTCTATTTGTCTAGCATTTCATTTAGAGCCTCAGAAATCTTTTCTAATTTTCCATACATATGCAACCTTTATTTTTATTCTTCTAGGTTAGTTTTCATAGATATTGATTCCTCTTCATATCTTATACAAGTGTTCTCTTTGAATTTTAGATCTTGTGTCAACTTGATATTTTAACTCAGTATTGAGTTCAAGATGTTCTTCTTCATTGAATTTAAGGGAGGCTGAGGTTAAATCCAATTGGGCTTCAAGTTCTTTGATTTCATCTTCATATTTCTATTTCTTCCTTTCTTTAAAAAACTTGATCTGATCTTCATACTCTTTCATTGTTATCTTCAATTTTTCATTCTTTTTCCTTTGATATTTCAATTCATCCAAATCACTGATCAATTCTGCTTGAATATTTACCTTTGTGTCCTCTTCATCTGATATTTCATCCTCATTGACATGTTTGTATCTTGAGATACTTATATTAATTACATCAATAACCATGTTTTTGATTTAGGAAGGACCTACTCCAACCTGTTAGACTTGATTCCATAGTACTCAGCTCTGATACCAATTGTTTGAAACTTGGACACTGAGAGGGGGGTGAATCAGTGTCTAATTAAAATTTTATAGATATTTTAATTTTCATAAACTTGCTAAGAAGAACACATAAAACCATACACAAGAAAATAATAAGATACTGTACATAGTGACATAGTATTTTAATGTGGGAAACCCAAAATGGGAGAAAACCCACTGAAATCAAGAACTAGGATTGGGACAAAATTGTCATGTATCAATTACATTGATTTCATGGTTGATATTCAACTCTACATGGAGCTGAAACTCCAAAATTTCAACCAAGGTGAAACTCCAAAATTTCAACCAAGTTTCCACTCATTATTTAACAGGATTCAACCTATCTGCAAGCTTAAAATCCCAAAATTTGGTTCAGCAACAACTAATATTTAGTGTGCTTCAACTCACAGGGAAGCTATAACTCCCCACCTGCTAAGCTGTAACTAAGAATTTTTCACAATTCTGGTCACATTTAGTTTTTTGTCTCACACAACTAATGATGAAATCTAAATCAGTTCACTTTTTCTTCTTAGTTCTGCCTCCAAACAACTTCTTTCATGATCATCAAATCAACACTTTTTCTTAGTCATACAAGGGTCACAATCAATAGTCCTTTCATATCATTTTCTTATTTACTGAAGTACTCATTCTTGCTATAATGATTTAGATATGAATATAATACTTGGTTCATTCATAATTTCAAGCTTCTCTTTAGTTATTCTTTCAAAAAACTTGTCTTCCCCTAGTCTTGAGTTAAGTGTAGTTGATTCTTTGTTTACCTACACCTTCTACTATTCACATCTTTTGAATATGATCTTCAAGACAATGTTTAGCTTCTTACACCTACTCTCTGATATCTTGAATTATTCTCTATCTCTTTGACTAATCAAATGAGTAACCTCATCACACTTTACTTAGTTTATCCATCTCACAACACTAGTTCTAATCTCAATATTGTTAAGCATTTTATCTCTATCTTTTCCTATATCTCAGTCAAGAAGCACCTACACATTTTGTCACTATAGTTTTCATTCTTCAAACATATTCAATCTATCTATATTTCCATCACACTTTTTTATTCTTTAGAAAAAACACTTATATTTGATATATCACTCTTATATATCCTTATACACCACACTTCAATGGAAAAAAATTCAATTACCTTCTTAACTTCTCTATTTCCCTTTCAACACTTTAGTTCAAGTTCTCTCACTTAGAAAATGAGGTATTTTCAAATTTCATCTTTTGGTTTCATGAGCCCTTTGAACTTGCTCATTGTTATTTGACCATGGAAGAAATATTCACCTTATAGCTCACGATTGATGAGGAGAACACAACCTTGTAACTATCAAGACTTTTAATGTTCTTCATAGATTCACTCTCTTCGAGTTAGATTGTCTCATGAATCTCCAACTTCTTAGGAAGACAAAGCATTGAATTTTAGTAATATTACAAGAGTTTTTTGCTAAAACCTAGAGAAGTTAGACACCAATGAACATTTAAGCCTTAAGAAAACTTTTCAATACTCTCTTTAGAGTCATTTTGATCCTATGAAACCATCTTAGGTCCAATTTTAAAGTTATAGCACTGTACAATGAAGACTGTTAACCTGATTTCAACTTTGGGATCTCATTCATTACATGTCATGAGATATTTTGAGTCTTCAAATCCATTTAAGGGCATGTCAAGATCGATTAATCCATTTAATATATTTTAGAGGAATTTCATGAAGCTCTAGGTGGTTTACATGGAGGTATTTTCATTAAATACATATTGATAACACTGCATAGAGATGAAACATTGACTTCAAAGAAGACTGTCATATAAATATTGTTCATGGATTGATGAAACCCTTTTATTATTTTTTCAATGTGACTGTATCCTTCATATAGAGATATATTCAAAAAAATTGTATTTTTCGTTAGCTACAAATCGATTTTCGAGTATTTTTCTCCTTTAAACCCTAGACAGAGGGTTTTGCCCACAATGCCAACTCGAGGGGATTTTTAATAGGATCTCTATCTCATATCTAGATGAAATTCAAAAATTCAACATCCTATGGACCTGTGGGAGTTCCCTATAACTTTTCCATGCATTCCAAGAGTTTGAAATGCTTTCAATTTCTCCTAGAATTTAGAAAGACAATGCACAGAGGTCAAACAACTAGTCCATGCATTATATGAATGAGCTTCTCATAATTTCTTTAAGGTTTTAAGACAACACAAATTCCTTAGAGCTTAACTTACCCAACCAATTGTGTCAATTCATGTACATTCATCATTTGAATGGGGTTTTTAGGACTAGTCATTTCAAAACTTTATCAGAACCACCATGAACCAGTTTTTAAACTTGAACTCCTTGCATACAATCTATCATTCAAATAGCTCCTCCTTCACACTTGAATATTTAAAGGAAATGGATTAAAAAATCCACAGATTGTTTTTGTCACTACAAGTTTTTGAAGGAATATATACTCAAGCTGATTGGCCATGTTCCCTTGACACACCATACAAGACTTTTGAAAGAATTAACACAATTAGAGTGATCTTACACTTTACCATAGAATTTGTAGGTTCTAACAAGTTATATTTATCTTGTAGAGGGTTATCAACACCTCATAAAATCTGAATAACCTTTTTCCAACATCTCCTTCTGAAGAAACACAATCTTTGTGTGCTTAATGTATGACTATTCAAACCTAGCTTTACAAAGCACATACATGCCTATATGGCACAATCTACCCTGAGGTATAATGGAGTCACCATTTTCTCCTAGAGTAGGTTTTCTATACTTTTTATGAGAGAATATATATTTCTCAAGTGATTTAGAGCTATAAAACTCAAATTAAGTGAATCAACTCAAGAAAGAGCCCTGGAGAGAGAAAAAACATCGGTAGAAAAAAGATCATAACTTCCTTGAATATTAACCAATTTATTTCAAACTTTTTGAAAAATTTCAGGCTTGGAATTATCTCCAAAAATTTCTTGTATGATTTATCTAAAAAATCATCCACATTTTTTCTTGTCTACTAAGAAGACAGAGGGCTCAATTTTTATTTCTTAATGAACAAGTTTTAGAAAAAAAATCATATTTCACACACCTCTTCATAACTTGTTGAAATTTGGCATGAAGTGCCACAAGACACCCCTATAAACACTCCATAGGTTGGTTAGACATAAATTTTCTTATATAGATCATACCTATCTCTTTTACATCAATCTACATTGCTAGTCCTCAAAGACAGTTTTGGTGAACTTTCAAGTTTTGCCTCCAGGTGTTGAAATAAACCTTGTTGTTGCTCATACATGCCCTACACACCATACCTAGGCTCCTCTTATGATTTCATGGTATTTTCATTACATGTACCAATCTTTCACACCTCATTAGGCCCTAGAACTAGTCCTAAAAGAGCCAATTTCAATTAAGACTTTAAAAAACTGACCTGAAACTCACTCCAAGAGTTATTGACCATGATAGTACCACAATAACTGACCTATAGAACCTATGATCCAATCATAAAAACCTACACTCTACCTTCAGTGGTCAACCACTTCACTCTTTAAGTTTGTAGTACTCTGATACCACCCGAAAACCATCCTAAAGACTCTGAGAACCATCTTGACATCACTTAACACCATTGATATACACTTATCTGGATGTCATTTCACTCCTCCTTTGTCATCAATACCATGTGGAATCAATGATAACACAAAGCAATGCAATAGGGTTCAACACCTATAAACCTTGGAATCCTACAAATAGGCTATACACCTGCAAACCAAGAAAAACCAACACCAAAAAACACCCAAATACTTGCAAATAATAACCTCGAGTGAAAGTAAACTTGCAGAATAATAACCAAACAAGCTCAATACCAACTCAGTTTTGATACCATATTAGAAAATCACCATGAATCTACTAGTTCGATGAATGCACATGTGAATGATGTGAGACGTGAATTGTTACAAGACAAAACAATACAAGCATACAAGACCGTAAATTATGAAAATACAAGAGATATAAATGCAATAACACATAAATAACTCAAACTCAATACGATCTAATAGAATATTGCAAGATATGTATATATAGGAGGTAAATGTGTAACCTCCTCCTAGAATCATGGAAATCTCCACCTAGAATAGTTATAACCAACACCTATAATGGTGTAGTAAAGTGGTAACCAACACCTACAATAGTGTAGTAAAGTGGCAACTATATGCACCCAATTTTGCATGTGCTACATTTTCAAAACGGTTCAAAATACCCAATGATGAATAAATATCTTTCCATTGGTGGTTGATTCTAATTTCTAGTTTATAGCATATATTTGTAACCTAGAATGCATCTCTTGTCCATTTCCATTCTTTTCTTGCTTTCCTTTATCATTTTTGCATCTTTTTCTTGGCCTTTGTTCTTTAAGTTATGGAACCGCACCGGTGGTTACACAACTACCTTGATAGTTTTGTAACTATTGTCCTACCTTAAGTAGAAGTTACGCAACCACCATGGTGGTTGCGTAACTGCTGATTTTCCATACCACCGATTCCATGTGCTTTTTCTTGAGTCTTTTCTAGCATGTTCTTATTGTGTTTCACCTTCTTCAAACTTGTTTTTAGCACACATTTCTTAACCAATTTAGTTGTTCTTGAGCTCATTTGATGTGTACCAACTTCTCCTTCCATTCATTTTATTAATTGTGGGTTAACTGCCCCTTCTTTGAGAGATCTGCCATTTCTTAGTTGCCAAATGGCTTAGACCATTTTGCTTCCTTTTTCCTATAAGAGCCAAGCTTCTATCAATAGCATTGGTTAGATATTACTATTTTCAATTGCATTGTTATGCTTCCCATAATAATAACAAGAAACACACAAGTAAGATCAGTTCTCTTGCCTTGTTATTCTCTTTCCTATGTTTTTACCATATTTCTTGCAAGCCATTCCAGCTCAAGATTTTATTCATCATTTCTTCCACACAAGCCAACACAGTTCCTTAGACTTGTTTGAACACCAAATTGTAAAATAAGTTGAGGGGGAAACAAAGAAAAAATAACACTGGAACTTTCGTAGTTCTACATTTCCAGGTTGGGAATGCATTTGGATTCTTAAAACTTTCTTTTTCTAAGTACATTTTATTCCATAATCTGTAAGAGTATATTAATTTAAATAAATACCGTTACTGTAGATTTCCTTTATTTACACAAATATTATATTGAAATATTCTTCCGTGCTTATCCTTGTGGGTTTTCCTAGGAATTTTTTCTTGAAGATGCTTCTACATGTTTTTAATGTTAGTTGTAATTTCCCTTCATTTTTGTAATCTTCCGTAGATCTTGTTGCTTTTACCAGGGAAGTTTCAGGTGAAGAATAGCTCTAGAGAATATTTTTTGTTCTTCGTGTGACTTTGAGGAAAAGAAAAAAGAAGTTTCATATCCACAAGTAAAAATTGGAAAAAAATTATTAGAATAGATTCGATCCACTTTGTACAGGGAAAAGGTCACATCCAATTGTTTGATTATTTAGTTTTATCAGTTTAGTGTAGAAGCAATTTTAATTAATTAGAATAATTTTTAATTGTCTGTGCGTATTTATTTTGTTTTCCAATAAAAATAATATTAGATTATATTAATTAGTTTTCTTTTATTACCTTTATTCAAAATCATAAAAAAATAACAAAAAAAAATAGATTAGTTTGTTTCCTTTGTTTAATTAGTTAAATTTCATTTGTTAATTAGCTACTAGAAGCATGTAGATTTAATTAAATTCGAGGAAAGTAATTGAAATGATTTGATTTAAATATGCTTGTTTCCATTTGTTAAATTAGGAACATAGAGTTAATTAGAAAGGAATTAACACGTCTCCCCACGTATCCCTAGTTGTCTTAGGATTAACCTTGCCCTCTTGTGGTTTTCTTTGTGAGAGAGATTGTTTATTTGATTTAGCATTTTACACATCCCACACAAATGTTCAAAGCCCTAAAAAAAGACACCACATGTATGATACCCAAGTGCCTCAACCAAACACATTTGAATTAATTACAGACATTGACACGAGCCTCAAAAACTTGGTTTTACGGACCACACCACTTCCACCCACCATTATCTCCCAGTTGAAAACTCTGAATGTCAAAGCATAAAGTGCTTACAATTTGTAGAAAAGTCATCCTAGTTACAACTAGCTTCCATAATTCATCCATTTTTCCTATTCACATGTTTCCTCCTACACCTCCATGATCTTATCTGGAGACTTCTAAGAGGAAAATACAAAAAAGTTCCCCCACATTCCACAACTGATTAAGAGAGTGTTTGGTGACACTTTTATTGATAGACTCATTCATGTATCCATTCTCCTCGATTTATCTATTTCACTTGCCCAAGTGAGGTAATCATTCATTTCTTTAGACGAGCATATTCCTATAGTTCCTATTATCCAAAATTCACCCTCCAGGGTAATTTTGATAACATGCATCAGAAAATTCAAGTCCCAGGTTGAAAAGAGCAAGTTCTGAGAAAAGGTGAAAGGCTACAAAAGGAACAAGCTTGGGCCAGAAAAAAATCATGAAAAATGGCTAAGTCCTAGTCTTCGCAACAGTCGGGACATGAGGGACGTCGAGGCATGAATCGGCCGAAAGATCGCCAGGCGGTCTGCAGAGCACAAGGAACATCCGGGCCATCGGGATGCGTGGGACGTGGAAAGCTGGTTCAGCCAAAGAAGAAGAAAATCGACTAACTGCTGAGCAAAACAGTTTGGGACATTTGGGCCGTGGGAACGCGAACCGGCCGAATCGGGTGAACCGGAAGAATTTGTCCCAGACAGTCCGGGACAGTTGGAACAGATGTACGTGAACCGGCCGAATCGGGTGAATCGGAAGTTTTTGTCCCAAGTAGCACTGGGACAAGTGGGACAGAGGGACGCGGAAGGCGTGGATAGCCGAAAAGCTGAGAACCAACCAAATCATGACACGTGTCACAAGGAGAAAAGTCCAAAAGTCAAAGGGTGAGTTTTGAAGGGTCAGCCCGAGCCAATCAAAAGAGGACGCGTGTCCTATGGAGCAGGAATGCGGAGCTCGGGGAGGAGTTAGAATTTGGCCAGAAGTTCACCCAAAAGCTAAAAGGAAAAGGTCTGCCCCGTGCCCCCTGTCGACCAATCAATGCATGCCGCGTGTCCCAAGTGGCGGGGGCGCGGAGGAAAAGTAAAAAATGTTCCAAGTCATCAAAAATTCAAAGAAAACCCACGGGACAGGGAAGGAGAGAGAATACACATCCAATCAGATCACGACACGTGTCGTCCAGGTGGCAGAGCGCGGGAAGAAATTTAAAAATCCGTTTTCACCTGTTTTGTGCCCTAAATCTTCAGACCTCCATAACTTTCGATCCAGAGCTCAGATTTGCACGTTCTTTATATCATTGGAAAGCTGGTGAAATGCTCTACACGTTTCCAGGGTCAATCTTGCATTTTGGTTTGGTGTGGAGAGAGAAAGTTAAGAAATGGCTCTGACTCATGATAATAGACAGAAGTGACGTTTCAGCGACCAGCTTTAATACAACAGACAGCTCGCCGTTTCTGCTAGACAGTCTGCCATTTTGCCAGGGTTCTCACCTGCCACCATAATGAAATGAGTTAAATGCGACCTGGGAGTGGTTGGGGTAGATTCGAATCTCCTCTCTCTTCCCTCTCTCTTTCTTCCTATATATTGTACAGAGGGGCTTCTTTCAAAATAATTACAAGTTGTTCATCTTTTCTGCTCTGCCCTCCCTTCTTTTTTCTTCTCCAGGGTTGAAAATGGAGTTCGAACCTCCTCCCTTGCTCTGTAATGGCGTTTTTTGCCTTTTACTATTGAAATTATGTTCTGTGAAAACTTCTGGAGCAACAAAAATGTGTTTTGTGATGCATCTGTCCATCCTTACTCGTTCCTTTGCTTGTTTTCTTCTTGCCTCTCTTCATTGCAGGTATTTGTGCATGTTCTGATGTTCATTACAGGTCTGGAGCTGTGTTCATGGAGTTTTGGGGCATTTTCTGTGTGAAATCTATCTTTGGGCCTGTGATGCATCTGTCCATCCTTCCCATTGCTCACCTCTCCTTGTCCCATGGCAGTTTTGATAGATGTTCAACATTCTCCTTCTCTGGTGTATCACCATTTTAGTGTAGGCTTTTGCTGTTTTTTCCTTTTTTTTCTCTCTTTTCTCTCTCTCTCTCTCTCTCTCTCTCTGTCTCCTTGGCATGGTTAGATTAGGTTTAGATTAGCTTTCCTGCACTGGAATAGCTTGTGGCAGGTAGTTTAGGAGCAGGAACCAGCCTTCTCTGGAGATTCCTCTCTCATTTTTACAAGTCCCACGCTTGGAGAGAGGTTTCCATGTTGTGCAATCACACTGGATGCTAGAGTGATCAACTTAGAAGCCTGATCTACATCCAGGGGTGCTGTGATTTTGCATCAACAGTTTTGGCACGCCCGGTGGGACCTTAGAGGTCTTTCACTTCATCTTTTGCAGGTTGGTGTGTTCCTGTGAAGATTTCAGCCTTTGGAGGCACTTACAAACACATCTGGTGACTCCATCTGATCAATAACTCATTCTCTGAGTTGCAGACCTATTTTCCATCCATTCCCATCCATCTTTCTTTCCATCCCTTTCATTCTTTTCCATTCCATGAAGTTGTGCAATCATGACTTCATTTCCATCATGGAATTCACATCAACAACAGCAGTATATTCCACCTCCAACATGTTTTACAAATCCTCCAAGTCAGCATTTTGAGCAGATTCAAGATCAGTATGCATACCCATATGAGCAGCAGTGCCAAAGTCAGTTTGGATACGAAGCACATCAAGAGCAAGGGTATGCTGGTTATGAAGACTATCAGATGCAAGATGCTGGTCTGTTGGAGAAAATCCAAAAGATGGAGGTAAAGATGGTGCAGTCCAGAGCAACAGCTCAAATGAGAGCTTTCAGAATTGGTTGCAGGACTCCTTGTCCATGGGGAGGCCCTTTTCCAAGACACTTCAGCCCTCAGGAGAAGCTGGACTTCATGATAAAGATGTTGCCCCAACTTGCACAATGGACAGCAGAGATAGAGGCCTATACACCTGTTGTTGAACAACCTTGTCAATGGGTAAGTTCTACACCATCATCTGGTTTCTCTCTTCCCATTACTCAAGCAGCATCATCTCATCTGGACTTGCAAATTTTGAACTCTCCATCTGCTGTCCCAAATGTTGATCCCATGTCTTCACCTCTCAGTCTTCCACCACACCTCAATTCTTCTTTCCTTTTTCCTTCCAAACAGTCATCCTCTCCACAAGAGCTAAAAGAAATACCCCCTCCTCTAAAGAAACAAGAGATTTCATCTCCTTTACCACCACAAAAAAATTCCAAATCAATTGAGTTGCAACCCACCCCTCCTCTTGCATTCCCAATTCCATGTAGGGAAGAAGAAATTGCAAAAATCAGCCATCAAGGAGAGCAAGAGGAAGAGCCAAGAAGAAAAGAAATGACAGACAACTTGAGGAGTTGGGCTGCCAAATTTGGGATAACAAAGATCCCCTTGATGGTTAAGCCTGCAGGAGAGGTTGAAGTCAGAGAACAAATGGTGGTCAGGACTGATTTTGTTGCAGCAGCAGAAGAAGTTCTTGCAGTCCCAACTTGTCCTCTAGAGCAGCAGATTGAAGAGTTTGACTTGACAAACTTCATGCTGGAGGAAGAGTTCAACCAAGAGCAAGGTTGTCTTCAAACATTGGAGAAGGGAGAAGCTGCTCCAGATCCAAAAGAAGAGGAGCACATTCTAGCTGTGGAGGAGAAAAGCGCAGATCCAAGGGGTTTGAGCACAAAGCAGGCTACAGGAGAACCTTCAGTTTTTCTTTATACTTCACCTCTCTCAAGTTCTAGTACTGAAGAGGAGTTTGATCTCTCAAACTCAATGCTGGAGGGTGAAGGAAACCATGGTGGTCAAGTTACAGATCAAGAGGACACCATGGAGGAAGTTGAACATTTGCAGCAGGACAGCCATGAGGCAGTTTATCTGTCAGATTTGGAGGACTGTTTTGATGGAGAAGAGCCGGTTGAGTTTCCACCATTCTCTCTTTCATCATCCACATTCCAAACACAAGAGTCTACTGTCATGAAGGAGAACATTCATTTGCAGCAGCCTGCATCCTATAGCAGCTCTTTGGAATCAAGATTGGAAGATTTTAGTCTTTCATGTTCTTCATTAGAGAAAGAGAAAGGACAGAGGAACTTCACCATTGCTTCCACACCATCCATTCAAGAGGGTCTACAAGAAGACTCCACTTTTGGAGTTGAAAATCAGAGCTATGGGCATATCAAATGGATCAGACCTTGCCCAATCAGGTATTTGGCTTCATCGGAGCCAAAGGAGAAGTCACAACCAGTCATGCTTGCTTCTGAGCATGAGGGTGAGCTACAAAGTACCAAGGATCAGCTGTCATACCCCTTCAATCCAAATACAGAGCAACTAAAAGAAGTATTGGGTTCTCCTTCAGCTGATACCTTGATGATTTGGGTGGGAGACCAACTTCTTGTTGATTTTCCACTCATCCCAACAGCCATGATCAGCTCCAAATCAATTGCATGGCTGCCACTTTTGAGAAAGGGAAGCTATTTCTCACAACCAATTGCAGGGTTTGTTTAGCTTGCCCTTTGCTCCCAGTTAGAGTAGAGTAGGTAGGTTTTCTTTCAGTAGAAGAAGTGCTTGTGCACACTCTGCATGTTCCATTTGGAGCATGTATGATTTTCAGTTCTGTACATAGTTTTGGTGTTGCTGGTTCTGCTCTTGCACAGTTCATTTCAGTGGCATTTTGGTGAGAACAACTCCATGTCCGGTGGGTTTCAAGTGGCTCAGAGGGAGGTTTTCAAAGTTCAGATCAGTTGCAGGTTACAACTCATGACTCCATGCCCAATGGATGCTTCAGGCAACTGGTAACTTCATCTAGCAGGTAGATGACCCCGCTGAGTCACCAAATTGTTATCCAAAATTCACCCCCCAGGGTAATTTTGATAACATGCATCAGAAAATTCAAGTCCCAGGTTGAAAAGAGCAAGTTCTGAGAAAAGGTGAAAGGCTACAAAAGGAACAAGCTTGGGCCAGAAAAAATCATGAAAAATGGCTAAGTCCTAGTCTTCGCAATAGTCGGGACATGAGGGACGTCGAGGCGCGAATCGGCCGAAAGATCGCCAGGCGGTCTGCAGAGCACAAGGAACATCCGGGCCAAGTCGAGATTTGGCGGGACGTGGAAAGCTGGTTCAGCCAAAGAAGAAGAAAATTGACTAACTGCTGAGCAAAACAGTTTGGGACACTCGGGCCGTGGGAACGCGAAGTCGGCCGAATCGGGCGAACCGGAAGAATTTGTCCCAGACAGTCCGGGACAGTTGGGCCAGATGTACGCGAACGAACGGCCGAATCAGCCAAAATCGGAAGTTTTTGTCCCAAGTAGCACTGGGACAAGTGGGACAGAGGGACGCGGAAGGCATGGATAGCCGAAAAGCCGAGAACCAACCAAATCATGACACGTGTCACAAGGAGAAAAGTCCAAAAGTCAAAGGGAGAGTTTTGAAGGGTCAGCCCGAGCCAATCAAAAGAGGACGCGTGTCCTATGGAGCAGGAATGCAGAGATGGGGAGGAGTTAGAATTTGGCAAGAAGTTCACCCAAAAGCTAAAAGGAAAAGGTCTGCCCCGTGTCAGAAGGTCGACCAATCAATGCATGCCGCGTGTCCCAAGTGGCTGGGGGCGCGGAGGAAAAGTAAAAAATGTTCCATGTCATCAAAAAGTCAAAGAAAACCCTGGGACAGGGAAGGAGAGAGAATACACATCCAATCAGATCACGACACGTGTCGTCCAGGTGGCAGAGCGCGGGAAGAAATTTAAAAATCCGTTTTCACCTGTTTTGTGCCCTAAATCTTCAGAATTCCATATCTTTCGATCCAGAGCTCAGATTTGCACGTTCTTTATATCAATGGAAAGCTGGTGAAATTCTCTACATGATTCTAGGGTCAATATTTCATTTTGGTTCATTTTGGAGAGAGAAAATCAAGAAATGTATCTGGCGCGTGATAATAGACAGAAGTGACGTTTCAACAACCAGCTTTAATACAACAGACAGCTCGCCGTTTTCTGCTAGATAGTCACCATTTTGCCAGGGTTCTCACCTGATGCCATAATGAAATGAGTTAAATGCGACCTGGGAGTGGTTGGGGCAGATTCGAATCTCCTCTCTCTTCCCTCTCTCTTTCTTCCTATATATTGTACTAGAGGGGCTTCTTTTTTTTAATTACAAGTTGTTCATATTTTCAGCTCTGCCCTCCCTTCTTTTTCTTCTCCAGGGTTGAAAATGGAGTTTGAACCTCCTCCCTTGCTCTGTAATGGAATTTTTTCCTTTTACTATTGAAATGATGTTCTGTGCAAACTTCTGAAGCAACAAAAACGTGTTTTGTGATGCATCTGTCCATCCTTGCTCGTTCCTTTGCTTGTTTTCTTCTTGCCTCTCTTCATTGCAGGTATTTGTGCATGTTCTAATGTTCATTACAGGTCTGGAGCTATGTTCATGGAGTTTTGGGACATTTTCTGTGTGAAATCTATCCTTGGGCCTGTGATGCATCTGTCCATCCTTCCCATTGCTCACCTCTCCTTGTCCCATGGCAGTTTTGATAGATGTTCAACATTCTCCTTCTCTGGTGTATCACCGTTTTAGTGTAGGCTTTTTATTTCCCTTTCTCTCTCTCTCTCTCTCTGTCTCCTTGGCATGGTTAGATTAGGATTAGATTAGCTTGCCTGCACTGGAATAGCTTGTGGCAGGTAGTTTAGGAGCAGGAACAAGCCTTCTCTGGAGATTCCTCTCTCATTTTTACAAGTCCCACGCTTGGAGAGAGGTTTCCATGTTGTGCAATCACACTGGATGCTAGAGTGATCAACTTAGAAGCCTGATCAACGTCCAGGGGTGCTATGATTCTGCACTAACAGTTACCTGAACTTGACCTTAGATTTCCTTGATCACTTCTTAGACATTTCCGCCCATTTTCATATATTATGACTATTCACATTATATAGCCTTCACATAGCCATCTATCCATTCCATTATGGTTGTCTTGGTATGACCTCGGGAGTTCACGTGTGCTTAATATCACTTGTTGGTTTTACGGCGTAAAAAATTGGTCAACCCAATGTGAAGGACTAGTTCCTTTTCATTTCCATTTTTTCTTCCTTATTTCCTTCATCCTTATCATCTCCCATTATTTTTTGGGTATTTATATACCCCCAAATATGTCAAGTCAAGATTACAGCAGGCCTATTTTGGGTCTTAAGGTGTATTATTACCATATGGGTATGCAACAGTCACCCACACTATCTAGATGGGCTGATAATTACTCATCAAAATTTCCTTCTCCTCATACTCCTCCCATTTAAGGTAAATTTGGATATTCCATTCAAGGTTCATCAATCCTTACAATCCATCTGTAGAAATTCATCAATTAGGATTGAGTCCTGTAGATACAATCGTTTTGATCGACACTACATCCTATTATAGCCTAAACACAATCAGTTAGGCATTCTCATTGCATGTTCAGAACAACATGAACATTCATGATTGGTGAGAAATAAGAATAGGTCATCAATCCTTCCCATTATTTTGCAGGTGTCTTGAATCGATAGATTGCAAATCTATAATGTATGCAGTTCGTGGAATGATAATTACTCAAAAAATCTCTTATATCCTCATGTGCCCCCCTCCTCAAGGGTTTATTGCAGGGTTGTAATTTATCTTATAGTTCTCTCAAATAACATGAGTTTTAAGGGTGTTTAGACTATGCCTTAAATCATCCATTTCCTTCTTAGGGTATTCCAATTTCTTCATCCAAGGTTGGAAGGTTATCCATTGCCTATCGTCCAACCTGGGTTAGATGGAATGCAATGGATGGCCATCTAACCTAGGTTGGATTGCCATCCAACCAAAATTAGATAGATAAGAACTCTTTTTTGGATGGTTGTATTAAATCCCCCCTTGCAACTCTCCAGGCTATGTACTATACCTCGGAAAATATTTACATGTTTAAATTAGAAACGTTGATGAAATACATGCATAAGTTAATATTTACTTATAAATAGTAGTCAAACTAACCCATACAAATGACTTGTTGGTGGAAATTTTAGGTGAACTAGGTGGGAGCTGACTGCTGAAAATTTGCCATTTCCAAAGTACAAAATCCCTAATATTCATGAGTTTACCAAACTTCACCACTAAAATTTTCCCTAGTTAGTTATTCCCTCTCACACTTCATACATATATCACCCATAGGCACAACCTAGAAGTGAGTTCTCAAGTTTCATCCCAACTAGCAATGCGAAACTCCTTGGTTTCACACCTACTACTCCATACCAAAACAATGTTCCCTCGTACCTCCAAATGTATTCTAAATCACTGTAGGGGGACATGTTTTCCTCTCCTGGCTCATATTATCAACCTCGGGGGATGCCTTAATCCCCTAAAAATGTTTATGCTATGTCATATCATCTTTCTATTCCTTCCCCACCTCCCCATCAAGGTTCGTCCATGGTAGAGTCTTGTGAGTTTGGTATATACATTAAATATCTCAAGGAGCCCCTTGACTTTACCATAATAATCTTAATGCTTCCACAACTGCTTCCTGAATTTCTAAAGTTCAAATTGGAGGGGATCCAAATGCGCATATTAAATTGTACATGACTGCTATCAGAGAGCTATCCCCATGGGACATAGTTATAGTTAATATTTTCCCTAAGACCCTCGAGGGGATTGCTCTCTACTGGTACTACAGGATACCAAAAGCCTCGATTCATTCATTAAATTAACTCATTTCCAAGTTCATAAAGGCTTTTAATATGAAAATTTTTTTAAGAACATGAATCAGATAATTCCTTCATATCAAACAAGAGCATAATGAATATGTCACCCATTTCATTCAGATATGGCAACAAGTCCTCTACTCCTCTACTTGTTCTCCTAACATGGATAAAATGGATATTTATGACCTATTTCTCCATTATATCAATCAAGAAACTAAGGAGGAGGTTCCACAGTTTCCTCTTAGGATCTATGAGAAGGTCTTAGAGGTTGCTCTCTATATTGACCAAGTAGCGATTGATAGTGGCTGAAAGACTTACAACTCAAATAGGAGATTGGTCAACCCCTCTTAGGGTAATTTAAACTACCTAAAAGGTTCAAACAATAACAACCAAGGACCCAAAATCCTTAATAAGAACTGTGGCACTACGATGAATGACGTAACTGACCAATCCAAAAATCCAAATGTTGTTAACATCAGCAATGCAAATAACAGTAACAAAAATTCCAATATGAAAAATCAAAGGAGTAACAACTTCACTCCTTTCGTTATTGTGGTTAACTTTAGTCAAGCTCCCCCACCTCAATAAGTCCAGGACTAAGGCTTAATTCAATACTCGAGCAGATATCTGAACCAATATTAGAACCAAGGCTAGAGACCCCTGAACTTCAACTTTAACAACCGACAAGAAATAAAAATAGGACCTTTGGACCGCAATAAAACTAGAATCTAAGACCTCAAGACTACGACCCTGATTTGTATTACAGTTTCCATAAGGTAGAGGACATGACACTCGTACGTGCCATGATTGTAAAAAATATATACAATGACTTTGGAGGACCAAAGGCAACTCTTTATTGAGATTGTTTTGGCTAATCCTATGGCACAAATGTAAAACACTCACATGGGACTTGTTTCCCCTCATAATTCTACTCTTGGGGATTTTTAGAGACCCCCTTCCGACATGTCCCGATAACAAAAAGCTCAATACTCATGGTAGTAAGAACGATATGCCCATTGGAAACAACTATCATGAGGCATCTACATCTACAATTCCTCTGGTCACTCCCCCTTTAGATGGAGCTAGAAATTGAACCCAAAGTTAAAGTAGTAATGTATGCTCATGATTATTCCTCACAATCTCTCTCTCTTTACCCCTCAATGTTAGATGATTCATCAATGGATCCTACACTAGTAAGGCATATGATTTAATCATGGATTTGACCAAAACATCTTCTCACATTTCCTTTTCAGATTTGTTGAAGAATTTACCCACACATCGAGCATATTTATTGGAATAATTATGCCTTGGCCATATAATTCATGTCACCTCTTCTCTAGAGGCCCAAAAAATTCATATAGACTTTGATATTTATCCTCTAGGGTAGCCCAAGAGGGATGCGGGGTTTGTATTTGACATCAGCAAGATGCCAACTGACGTTGAGTTGGCATGAAGAGGTGACCCTGTGTTGCACCTCAAGGTTTTCATCTACAACAACTATGTTAAGAATGTGATGATATAACATAGGGTTTTTGTCAACATAGTCCCTTTCTCATTTCTTCATAAACTAGGCTATGGAGAAACCAATTTTTCTTCAACGTGAAATATGCTGAGAGGCTACGAAAGTCTCAAGGAAACATCCATTGAGATTATAGTGCTTCTAGTTACCCTTGGATAAAATACTGGGTTGAATGAGGTTTAAATTATAGATTAGGAAATCAACTATAATATGATTCTCAGTCAACCCTGGATTCATAAAATGAAGGCAATGCCTTCCATGTTATTCCAAGAGGTTAGATTATTGCACTTGGGTAAGGTTTTTGTAGCTCAGGGTGACCCAAAGCCATTTAACATCCATTTGGCCAACCTAAAGAAGAAACCCATGATTCATAATGAGTTTGAGTTCCCAGCCAATCAGTTAAATAAGCCTCAGGGTTTGAAACCTGAGACCCAACTTGTCGCTATGAATGATTTCAAAACCCCTAAGGAAATTAAAGGGGTAGATTCTTATGAAAACAAAGCCTCAATAGTAGAAATTGTATCAATGAAAAATGTGACTAAGATAGTTATGCTTCTAGAGAATGATCTTCCTATCATTCTTCCTTTTGATTCATTGGAAATAGGCCATGCTCTTGGAATCACTACTCTTCCGGTTGATGGCTTTGAAGAGATTTGCATGGTTGAGGTTTAGGAAGTCAAAGAGGAAGATTCCATGAATGATCAAACTTCTATCTTCCCCAATGACTATTAGACTCTCAATTATGACAGTGCGAAGTGCCACTATGACGTTGAGGCAGGGGTGATCCTTACTTCTCCAGAGGGGAGGGTCATGCCTTTTTCCTTTAGGTTAAACTTTGAATGTACAAACAATGTTGCAGAGTATGAGGATCTTCTTCTTGGTCTCATTATATCTAAAAGGATGGGCGTAAATAATGTAAGAGTTTTGGGTGACTCCAAAATTATTGTTCATCAAGTCTCAGAATTTTTTGAGACCAGAGAAAAGCACCTATAACTCTAAAATACTATTGCTCTTCAGCTTCGCAAGGATTTTAACTAAATTTCTATCAAATCCATACCTAGAGTGCATAGATAACTGGCCTATTCCATGGCCACATCTTCCTCACAATTTTGTCCAAACCAGGACTTGAAGGAAAATGATTTTATAGTCTCAGTTCGATCCAAACCCTTTGTTGAAATATGTTGAGGCCGATAATGATCCCGTCATTTTGTACTACACAAAGAATGATGAGGTAATCCTAGGATACCTCAATGCATACACTAATCTTTATCCCGTGCACCATAATAAGGGATTATCACTAACACCTCACCCTTCCTCCTACTTTGGAGATTTTACGATGGATCCTTCCTCGTTGGGGGGTCTTGAGATCTATGAGGTAAAGGAAGAAGAATTGGAACTAGCTCCAACCCCACATGAGTTCTAAGAGGGTAATGCCTCTTTAATTGAAGGAATCATAGATATTAATATAGGGATGGAGGAGGATCCTAAGATCTTGAATCTTAATTATTCTTTAACTCTAGATGAGATAGAAGCACATATGAAGGTGCTCAAAGAACATTCAAAATCCTTTGCCTTTAGTTATAAGGAAATGACAGGAATCTCTCCTAATGTGGTGGTTCACAACCTCGTCATGAATTCTGATACCAATCTCGTGAAGTAAAAGTCACAAACTATGAAGCCAAAGGTGGCTTTAATGTTAAGGAGGAATTAATGAAGCTTCTTCAGGTTGGTTTCATTAAAATAGTGCACTATTCCATGTGGGTGTCTAACATCATCCTGGTTCTAAAAAATAATGGGAAGATACGCATTTATATAGATTTTAGAGACATCAACAAATCCTTTCCTAAGGATGACTTTTCATTACCTTCCATCGATTTCATTTTATATGCAACGACTGGTTATGATTTTTTGTCACTTATGGATGGCTTCTCGGGCTACAATCAGATAAGGATCTCTAAGGAGGATCAAACTAAGTCGACTTTTACCACTCCTTAAGGAACCTTTTGCTACGCAGTCATGTTGATTGGCTTGAAAAATGGTGGATCCACCTACCAATGAGAAATGACATACATCTTCCGTGATCTTATTCATAATATTTCATAATCTTACATTGATTATTTATTGGCTAAGGTCGAGAAATGTTGCGATCACCCTGAGGTGCTCTGTGTTATCCTCTCTTGTCTTATCGAATACAGTCTAACATTAAATCTTGAAATGCCTGTATTTGGAGTGATGAGAGGAAAATTTATAGGGTATATCATTTATTCTTAAGGAATTGATGTAGATCTATCAAATATTAGGGTGGTTTTGGAGATGACTCCACCTTCAAATGAATCAGGTATTAGGTCTTTTTTGGGTAAGCTTGGGGAAATCCACAGGTTTATTGCCAATCTGACTTGCACTGTCCATCCCATTAACAAATTTTTTAAGGAGTGTAGTAAAGAGTGGAATTATAAATGTCACAAATCATTTAATTTAGTAAAGCACTTTCTCATGTCACCAACTACACTCATGCCACCTAAATTTTATCGTCATCTAATCTTATAATCTCGAGCCACCGAGGTCTTGCTAGCTTGCATGTTTGGCACAAGAGGATGATACTAACCATGAACTTGTCATTTACTTCATTAGTAAAACTCTTCTTGACTATGAGACATATTATACGTAGGTAGAGAAATAATTTATGGCAATATTTTTGACAACCAAGATGTTATGGCATTATATGCTTAAGTAAGAGACTAGGGTAATAGTCAAATCCAATCAGCTATAGACTTTTTTCACTTGGGGTGCCTTATCCAAAAAGTTTGGATGTTTTCCTACATTGATGGGTGAATTCAAAATCACCTTCATTAACCAGAATTTTGTCACATATCTTTGCAAGGTATCATAGGTGAATATGGGTATCAAGAATCACGAATGGTTCAACTTGAAATTCTAGATGAAGCTCGACTTAGACTGAATAATGTCATTGCGTCTATGTTGACAGGATGTGTCACCAGTATAATAAAAAGGTCTATGAATGATAAATATAGGTAGGAGACCTGGTTTAATATTGGATAGTCAAATCAATGAGAAGACCGACGAGGGATGAAATTTTAGACCGAAGTGGCTAGTTCCATATCATGTCATGGAAGACTATAAGAATGACATGTATCATCTGTGTACTTTATAAGGTGAAGAGTCTAGTGAATCATTCAATTCACTTCACCTTAAATGCTTCTACACATAATTCATTTACATCTCCACTTGTACATTATTTCATCCACATTGCATATCATTTGCATAGTCATATTATAACATTGTGAAACAAGAAACTTATTTTTCAAGTGAATTTAAAAAAAATTGAGAATTGGAAAAGCATTTAATCATACTTCTTAAACTATTTAATATTTTATCATCCTAGTAGATTAATTTTTGACATTGATCCTACCAAGACCTACACACTTAGTTCTATTCACAACTGCTTATAGCTTATGTGTTTTTCCCATAGTCTGTGTTAGAAGCTTCTTAGTGTCACATCTTTCCTCAAAAATCTCTCTTTTGATAAATCAATCTAAAACATTTCACCCAAATTTCTTGTTTTCTTGCTTCAACCCTTGGTGGTGAGCCCTTGCATCCTAATAGTTACGTGGGATTGAGGCTAGGGGCAATTTTTCCCTCCCAAAATCATAAGTCAAAGTTTAAAAATCAATAGAATAAAAAAAGATAAACAAATAATAAATATAAAGATTCTTTCTTTTGTAAAATAACACCACACTTCATTTCCTTACCAGCCTTTGGTGATGATCCCATGCTTCCTAAAAGTAGCATGAGGTTGGGAAAGGAGGGAAATGCCTTTAATCACCTATGCCTTGTTCTTTGTGATGATCCCATGATTCTTACTAATAGCATGGGGCAAGACATAGGGGTATTTTCAAATAAATCAATAAGTGGTAAATAAGTCAACAAGTAAAAAGTGCTTTGAGTCCTTTGAAATAATGAGAAAATGAGTTATATGTATAAGTTATAAGATATTTAATCCATAAACCTATATTTTTTCAATTAGGAGGCCATCTACGAGTCTAAGTCTAGTTAAACTTCCAAGCAAACTACATCCTAAACTAGATAGTTAGCCTTGCCTAGAGTTGAGTTGTAGTTTCCTAATTAGATCTCTGTCAAAATATTATTTTCATATCATTACTTTCATTTATCAAATTCATATAACTCATGTCCTTCTTGACTCTTTGTGTTAAGCCCTCGTATCTTACTGGTTACGTGGAGTTAAGAATGCAGTGGGTTCATTTTCATTATTATATATGTTGGTTGCTCAAACCTGCACCCACGTCTCAAATCTCTGAAAAGGGACGAGGTGTCTGAGACCAAAATGAAACCACCCCCAAGTTGTATGACCTTGCGTGCTTGGGATGGATCTCCGGAGAAGGCCGGTTCCTCTACATACCTCTAATGCTACTGTTACTCCGAATGTTGAAAGTAAATCCTAGACTAAACATGCCAAGGGACAAGGGATAGAAGGATGTGTAGAAAGGGGAAATCCTAAGCTAAGGAAGGTGATAGCACTAGAAGGAAAGGGTCGATCTCTCTCCATGAGCGACAAAGGAAACAGAGCGAGCGCATGAGAAGAGGGCGGATGGCATGCGCCACAGATAAACACATGGGCTCGGCCTTCCAGCGCGCGTAACACATGAACATGGGGACTACAAGTAGAGGAGTACACACAACATGCCAAAGAATGCAAACAGAGAGGTGAGATGCAATGAAAACGAGAGAGGGAAGACAAGAGTTCCACAAAACATTATTTTATTACTTAAGGGATGCACAGTCATTTACATTCATGGTAGGAGGTGAGAAAACATTGCAGAGACCATGCCAAGGTCTAAGACCCATGGGAAGTCAGCCACCATTTTGGCATGGTGCCATTACAACAAGAAGGGATCATTTTACAAAGCAGAACTCTGTTATTTATAGAAGAACAAGGAGATAAGAGAAGGAGAAAGGGAGGGAAACTTGGATTCAAATCTTCAACAAAAAATTACCAGTGATAAATACCTACAAATATTCCCCAAATATATCATTTCTACATCAATTACTTTTTCGGCACCTTGAAGGAGGAGGAACGGTGGATCAAATCAAATCCAATCTGGTTGTTGGGGACAAATAGATCCTGCATTAATGGCGTAAAGATGTTTATTTATTTTTTCCCCATCTAACCTCTCCAACATTAAAGTTCAGATCTCCATAGCATAGACAAGACCAAGATATTTCCAATGGTGCCAAATTTTTTGAATTTCAATCACTAAGTCAAAAGATATACTCATTGGAAATTTGAATCGGGTCCGTACAAAATGGCAGGAACCAGCAACCAAAATGGGCCCCCTTTAAAACTGGAGACGTGGAGGGATGGTGCATGTCTAAGGGTAGCCTTTGTATTTCTCATTTTAAGTTACACCAGGATGACACGTGGCTTCTTCCATGGTTCGCTCAGTTTCTTCATGTTTTGACTAATTCTTTTACTCAGCAGGGTCATATATCTGACCGAGGACACTCAGCAGCCTGGCGCTTGTTTGGAAACCCTCTCCCAAATTTTTCTCTTGAATTTGCGTTGTGCTGACACTTGGCACCCTCCGCTGGCCTTTCTCAGTGCTTTGACTATTCAACCATGACCTTGTCCTTTTATGAAACTAGACACGTGGAGGCTCCACACTCATTTAGAAGCCCACTCAGGATTTTTCCTTTGGAGATGCATTGGGTTGACACATGGAATCTTCCATAGGAACTTCTATACTTAGTCTATTTTGGGCCCACTTTTGGATTACATGGTGAGATGTGCTGAGCTAACTAGAAAGAAGGTGAACGCATAGAATGTGGGCGCAAGGGTGGGTGCAGAAGAAAGAGGCATGGGAGGAAAGTAGAAAGAGGCGAATGAAAGCACGCGTGATGCGCGGGAGTGAGAAGCTTAAGTGCATCAAAAATGGAAACATAGGGGAGGCACATGCATGTGGGAGGAAGGACCTTGCATACTTATAGAAGGCAAGTATTAAAATAAGATGCAGGCATTCAACTAAAGCAAGGCACGCATAGGAAGAAAGAAAAGAGGACGTGTGAAAGAACTGAGTCTAGGTAAGCACGCAAGAGGAATGCCAAGGACTTAGCTGATTGGAAGGTAAGTCTGCAAAGGTGCACACAAGGAGTGAATGATGGAATAGGAGAGAAATTGGGTGCGTATGAGGAAGGCACGTGAGGGAAAATGGAAGGAGATAGAAGAATGCAAAAAGAAACAAGAAGGCACACAAGGGTGCACAGAATAACTGCATCTGTGCCAAGGTGTTAAAAGAATAATCTTGAGTGTGTATGACCTGAAATGTGAAACACTAGAGTCATGATGAAAATATAATTTATTCAGATAACTAGGAGAGTTATTTGGATATCAATATCACTTTCATAAAATTTTCCAACAAAACAAGTATATCAAATATTTCTTGAAAACCAAAGTTTTAAGTTTGTAATTTGTCCTCATATGTATCACACATATATATCAAAGGCAAAAAGAAAGAGATCATCTTGTCTGCACATTTTCATCATCATCATCATCCATACATGCATTCATAAAAGCATAAAAAGATCATCGGAGATTCTACACATCTAATAGTACATATATGAAGCAATTCATGAGTGAGTAAAATCTTACACAAGATATCCAATCCAAAAATAAACATGTATGTATATATGTTTGTAATAATCAAGTTTGTATAAAATTTCATCGTCACACTAAAAAGTGTGGTGAAAACGCTTGCAATGAGCACAAAATCTAAAAAAATGATATATACAATAAAAAAATAAACCAAAGTAATAAGGTTCTATGACCTATCCCTCTTTATAGGATCCAAATGAAGGTGTATGGCTAGGACTCCTATTGTAATTCATGTGATGGGAGTGAGAGCCTCCATGCTTGAACTTGTGAGAGTGACCATAAGATCATGAGCCAGGTGATCTGCCAATAGTGGCCTCACTATGGTAATGCTCTCGCCATTGTCTCCTCTCGGCTTGCTAATATCTAATAAGCTTGGTCTTCATCTTTGTCATAGATCTCGCTGCAATCCATGTCAGAGAAAACACATCAGTGTGTCATCCCACCATGATCGGTTTTCTTGAGTTCACAAGTAGAAGATTATTCTACTTACTTAGATCTCTTGGCCTCCAGGATGGGTCTACCAGTGCTAGTGGTGGTTGTGAAATTGATGTGGGCACCTCATTCACCCTGATATCCTTTGAGGAAAATTTTCACCAAAAATTTGACTGCTCATCTCCTCCTCCTATAGGAGGAAGAGTGTCCTCTATAAACAAATTCTCAACCTCGGCCCTGGCTTCTCTGAAATCCTCTCATGTGGCTCTCCACTCTGTATCACTCTCCTCCTATCTTCCCTCCTCTAGCTCCATCTCAACCTTGGTCTCTACCTCTACCTTTGTCTCGGAATCCTCCTCTTCCCCACTTTGAGTGGGTGTAGCCTTAATTTGAAAAATCAGCCTTGGTCTAGCTGGATCTGGAGTAGCCTGTGGAGTGCTAATCGGAACCCTAGGTATAACAATGATCCACTTGAGCTTTCCCTTAGGGCTAGCTCTAGCCTCTCAAATCCCATGATAAATAATCAAAACTATTGGGAGGGCATCAATGTAAGGTAACCTAAATTTTTGGGGCACCCTCTGAAATGGATGGACCTCCACTCTCCTAGTCATGTCCAGTAATTATGTAGTGGTACTATATACAGCCACAATAACAGCATCCGCACCCCATAATCTAGCCATTTCCTTATACATATGTGCAACCATATCATTTGTAGTGAGTGTGGCAACTGACTGATGATGCCCCTTGAGCGGGGCCATGACTGTCCATCTCGCTACCCTAATAGTCCCGAGATCTTCTATCCCAACACCCCTCTGATAGGGGATCATCCTCTCATAGACCCAACCCATAACAAGTATAGGATGATTGAGGGATTTCCCCCCAGTCTAACAACCCTCTAAATATCATGTTAGGTGGTAGAAAAGATTTTAATGCCCCATGTAAATATGTGGCCATGTTACTCAATTCTCTGAATAATTAGGGCCCAACAATAAAGTAACTTGTCTCTACCCTTGTCCCTAACCAAGCACGAAGCCAAAATGTTAATAATGGCCTTATGCAAGGCAGGGATAGGGGCAGAGGAAACTGACACTAACCTCATACCATGTTTGTCACCCATATCAGGTGTGAATGCATCTCCCATATATGAATCCCAACTGCGATACTACACCACTAATGTAGCACTAGATAAAGTCAACCTCCTGCTTATGACAAGGACCCCCAGAATCCTGTAGACATCCTCAAGAGTGATGGTCCACTCCCCTCTGACTCCAGGAAGTCAAAAAGTGTTCTAATCTGCATCCCAATAACCTAGTAGATCAACTAATAAATAACTAGCTGGTGTAAATAGTTGTGTTTGGGATATTCTCCATATCCTGGCCCTGTGCAGTGTATCCCTGTCATCGTAAGTAAGAGTGTCCAAAATTAGAGGCAACCAGTCACACTCTCGATCTCTAATCCATCTGATATATGGGCCCTGCATTCACAAACATCAAAAAGAGAAAGTTAGAATCATAATAATGCATAATAAGCTCACCAAAAACATCATAAAATTTTTAAAAATTAGAAATTTTTCCATACTTCGTCAAATTTGGGATTTTCCCTAGCAATTACGCAACCACAACTCTATGTAGAGAGGTGGTTGCGTAACTTCCCTTGTGTGCAGAATGGTAGTTGCATAACCGCCATGGAAATCCTACATTTACTTTTACCCCTTTTATAGTTACATAACTCACACGACAGTTGTGTAACCACCGTTATGCATAGAGCAATGGTTGTGCAATCCCCACAGTGGTTCTGTCTGCAAAATGCGGGTCGTACCCTAAGGGTTGACAAATGCAAAAAAAGAAAAAAATTGACCATTTTAAATGAGAAAAGTTACAAATCCTACTAGGCACCCCTATTGTGGACATTTTGACTATGAAATAGTTAAAAATTCCCCCCTACATTGAATTTTTCATTTTAATGTTTTAGGGTAGAAATGAATAAATGCAGATAACTCACCCATTCATGACTCATTGCTCCTCCCACTGGTTGGGATTTCATTATGTTTGAGTGCTCTTTGATTTGACTATATTTTCATGTGAAACCATCACAGGTGATCCAGAGCTCAAAAATCTCTAAGTGGGTGAGTGAAAATGATTTCTATAAATAGTAATTTTGGTTATGTATAGCATGTTTTAGCTCTATTTTAGAGTGTGTGTGTGAGTTTTGTAGGGCTGGAGCATTGGTGTAGGTATGTTTCTATCCTCACAGACATGGTAAGTCCTCTCATTGTTTTACTTTAGCATGTTTCAAGTCAATTCTACATTATATCTGCACTTGATTCTCATTTCCTTCTTGCATGTAGCAAGAAGCTTTGATGGGCATCATTTCAACACACAGACATGGCTGGTATAATTTCTAACCCTCCCATTTGGAAGAGCCATACTCAGACTCTACGTTTTACATCTCTTCATGGCTAAAATGCTTATCCGAGGGGGTAATATGTACTCACCCAATTTTACATGTGCTACATTATGGAATGGTTAAAAATCCCCAATTATGAGTAAATATCTTTCCAATGGTGTTTGAGTCCAATTTATCGTTTACAGTATATATTTTTAGCCTAGAATGCTTCTCTTTTCCATTTCCATATTTTTCCTTATTTATTTTATCATTTTTCAGATTTTCCTTAGCCTTTGTGCTTTAAGTTACGGAACCGCGCTGGAGATTATGCAATCACCCCAATGGTTCCATGAACTTTTCCCGAGCCTTTTCCAACATGTTTTGAACATGTTTCACCTTCTTCAAACATATTTTTAGTGCATGTTTCTTAACCAATTTGGTTTTTCTTGAGCTCATTTGATGCGTACCAACTTCTCCTTCCATTCCTTTTGTTAATTGTGGGTTAACTGCCCCTTCTTTGAGAGAGGTGGAATTTATTGGCTGCCAAATGGATTAGACCATTTCTCTTCCTTTTTCATATAAGAGCCAAGATTCTATCCAAAGCATTGGTAGGAGATTATTATTTTGAATTGCACTGTTATGATGCCTGTAATCCTACCAAGAAATACACAAGAAAGATTAGTTCTCTTGCCTTGTTATTCTCTTTCCTTTGTTGCTACCAAATTTCTTGCAGTCCATTCCAGCTCCATCATTTCTTCATCATTTCTTCCACACAAGCCAGCACAGTTCCTAGGAATCGTTTGAACACTAAATTGGAAAAGAATTTGAAGAGACAACAAAGAAAAAAATAACACTGGAAATTTTGTAATTCTACATTTCCAAGTTAGGGATGCATTTGGATTTTTAAAGCTTTCTTTGTCTAAATACATTTTATTCCATACTATGTAAGAGTATATTAATTCAAAGAAATGCAATTACTGTAGCTTTTCTTTATTTACACAAAGCTTATATTGAAAGCTACTTCCCTTCCTATCCATATGGGTTTGCATGGGAATTTTTCCTAGAAGAAGAGTTTGCATCTGTTTAATGTTAGTTGTAATTTCCCTTCATTTTTGTAAGCTTTCATAGATCCTGATGCTTTTACCATGGAAGTTTCAAGGGAAGTATAGCTTCTGAGAAGTGTTTTTGTTATTCCTCTGAGTCTGAGGCAAGAACATAGGAAGTTGCATATCCATAAGTACAAATTGGAAAAGTTTTTTTTATTAGAATAGATTAGATCCACTCTACACAAGGAAATAGCCACATCCAGTTGTTTGCTTGTTTAGTTATGTCAATTTAGTGTAGAAGCAATTTTAATTAATTAGAAGAACTTTTAATTGTCTATGCATATTTATTCTATTTTCCAGTAAACATAAAAATACAAAAATATTAGATTAGATTAATTATTCTTCTTTTATTCCCTTTATTCAAAATCATCAAAAATAATAAAAACAAATAGATTAGTTTGCTTCCTTTGTTTAATTAGTTAACTTTCATTTTTTTATTAGCTACTAGAAACACGTAGATTTAATTAAAATTGAGGAAAGTAATTGAATTGAGTTGATTTAAATCTATTTATTTCCATTTGTTAAATTAAGAATGTAGAGTTAATTAGAAAGGAATTAACACGTCTCCCCATGTATCCCTAGTTGGCTTAGGATTAACCTTTCCCTCTTGCGGTTCTCTTTGCGAGATTCTTTGTTTCTTTGATTTATTAGGTTACACATTCCACATGACCATTATAGGCCCTCAACAACCAAGAGACCATGTGTATGATCCCCAAGTCCCATAGCCAAGCACAATTAAATTAATTATAGACATTGACATGAGCCTCAGAATCTTTGTTTTCTAGACCACACCACTTCTATCGACCATTATCTCCTAGTTTACAGCTCTAAACGTCGAAGTAGATAGTGCTTACAAGTTCTAGAAAAGTCAACCTGGTTACAACTAACTTCCATAATTCACCCATTTATCATATTCACATGTTTCCTCCTACACCTCCACGACCGTTTCTGGAGACTTTTATGAGGAAAACGCAAGATATTTCCCCCACATTCCACAACTGGTTCGGAGTGTGTTTGGTGACACTAATATTGATAGACTCATTCGTGTGTCTATTCTCCTCGATCGCTCTATTTATCCCACCCAAGTGAGGAAAGAATTCATTCCTTTAGATGAGCATATTCCTACATTACTCGTTGAGGGATTTATATTTCCTTGATCACTTGTTAGACATTTCCACCCATTTTCCTATATTATGCATATTTTCCATATATAACCTTCACATAGCCATCTATTCATTCCATTGCGGTTGTCCCAGCACGACCTCGAGAGGTCGTGTGCGCTTAAGATCATGTGTTATTTTAAGGCATACAGTAACCAATACCTATAATAGTGTAGTCAAGTCTACACCTAAGAAAACATATCCCATAAGTTTATGGAAACTCCAGTTGAAGTAGAATATCCTTAGTAGGATAATACAAATAATGCAAGGATAATATTATTGTCATTGTCATAGTCACACAAAGATGGTGAGATAAAACTACTTTTTCCCCAATGATAAATGTGTGAGGTGGAATTCAGAAAAATCCCCTCCCATGCAATGAATAATGCCACCGAAATGCAGTCCTTGAATGTTTCTCTTTTCCAAAATAATAAATACTATGTAATAGCCCAAGTCATACAACCCCTAATATAAGTGAGTAAGTCATGTATATATATGATTACTTTGTTTGAATTTTTTCACTAATAACAAAAAAGGCTGACCCAAAGTGATAAAAGAGGTTTTAGAAAAGATAACAAATAATGTGGTAATTCAAATTATAGAAAAGGAGGGGAAATGATAAAATCACACAAAGGGGACAGTAGCACTTAGGAGCTCCTGTCACTAATGGGCAGTAGTGTTCCAGATTCTTGGAGGTTAAAACAAAAAATAAGAAGTTGGGTCACATGTTTTCCAATGTTCACAATTAAAGTGGTCATTCCATAAAAGTAAATGATAAGAGTATCAAAATGATAAAACAATGTAAAAGAAAAATAATTATTGTTAATGTCTAGTTTTCTTATTTAGGAATCATACATATACTAATATACTTAGAGGTGTGATGTAAGTTATTAAGTGCATGATTTTTTGTCTACATTTTACCCCACTTTATGTTGGTGAATGAATATTCTATAACATAAAGTAGATAGCAAGAGTGTATCTTATGAAGGGTTGAAGGGAGATGTAACTGATAACATGTCGAGTGAGGATTGTACTTGGTATCGTGCCTATTGGAGATGGTAGAATGTGCATCGTGGAATCTAGAAGAGGATCTGTTTACTAGGGGTGACTTTGTGTGCATAGTAGAAATGATACATGTGTTATTTCCTTGAATATTGCCTTTGACATATCACCTTGTGCTTGAGATTGCTATATGTGTGTTGCCCTTTTGTTGGAGTAAGGTTGAACCTACAAAATAAGATAAGTGTAGTTAATGCTCATGATAAATGAAATTGAACTTTAACTTTGTAAATGTGAAAATAGGAATGCTTATTGAAAAAAAAGTGAATCAAAGATGAAATACACTTGAATAGTGTGAGAGAAGAGATAGAATTGTTCTTATTTATTTGTTTCCTTGGAGATGGTTTGAATAGTATTGAGGATTTAGGTGTCCTATTGCCAAACTAAGGTTTTGGGCATCCTTCCGCTAAACTAAGGATTTAGGCATCATGTCATCGAGGGAAGAGTATTGGGATAGTTGTAGGCTTTTCCCTCCAATTTTTAATGCTTCCCCACAAATAAGTGCCACAAAAAATGGTAAAAAACCCAATAAAAAATATTCATGGATCACACATTATTCTAGACATATCGTTGTCTTGCATATTCCTTAAGTGTTATTCCTTATTTGATCTCAACAAAATTAAGTAATTAGCTCCGTTGCTCAAATTATGTAACTTGCCACTGATTTTGTTCTTGTTGTTCTTGATGGTAACCTATAACTGAGTACCTGCTACTAGATTTTGGAGAAACCTATCACTAGAAACATGTTGATCATTTATTTTACTTATTTTTATCCCTAGAACAAAACCACCATGGTGAGACACTAGTTCTCATCGCTCTATCTAATTTGGGAAATTTTATCCATACACTAATTTTGAACCAAGTATGATTTTGAACCATGTTATTAGCTTATGTTTATTATTATTTCATTGTATACAATTTTTTGTTTGGTCTTTGAACTACTAAGAGTCTAAAATAGTTACCCAATAATTTCCTCCACTCGTTTGGGGTACGTGAGATGAACCAAGGTGATCGCAAACCAAATAAGGAAACTTGAGACTGATGTGCACATCTGAAATTTAAATCATGTAGGGGGAATAGGGAATCCATAAGGTAATAACCATGATGCATACAAAATAATGGTAAACGCTAGCCAAAAGCATTAAACAAACATGACATGATGCAATAGAAACTAGTCAAAATATACAATAACATGGAAAATACATAGCGAGTAGTTGGTTGAATACGTGGTACACCACTCAATATTTTGAAACAAAAGATAATACTTCAAGGATATAGAAGAAAATAGAAGTAATCAATCATAGGGCATAATCCAAAAACAATGACAATCAAGACATAAGCATAAATAAGATACAAGTAAATTAGATAAATATGGTTTGAAGTAGGCCTAGAAGACAAACACTACACATGAAGTTCTCATTATCATGTTGGAAAAATTGATAGTATGCCACAATGTATACAATTGTAAATAAGAATGAAAGTAGTAGATATTTCAATGATAGAACCTGAAAAATAGAGAAATGGGAAAGGTTTATGCCTCCACGATCCTAAGTTGGACCGGTAGAGAATAGTGCCAAACATCATACATCATGTGATAACATGTAAATATCATGAATTAGCCTTAAGAGTATTGTGTGAACACACAAGTGTGTATAGAAAAATTATAGAGCATATTATGAATCAAAGTAACATGATAAGAAATGTGCAACATAAAATAGTATAAGATAGAAAGAATAAATTTAATCGACATCTAAGCCAGTATTTTTGAATATTTGCAAATATTTGAATGAAATTTTATGACTGGGAGAGAGGAGAAAGGTTTACCCCGATGCATGTGTGTGCAAGGTGATTTCCATGTAGGTAAATGTGTCCTCATTAGTCATGCATGAACCTATAAAAAGAGTGTGTCATTGGGTAGCAGGGAGGATAGTACGCCCCTAATGTATGAATGCTACAGTGATCTATCCAATGAGGATAGGGGTGAGGGCTCAGTATCTACTAGTTTAAAAGAGGTATGCATGTGATCATGATCAAAGACTATATGGCCATGTGTGATTACACATGTGAAGAAAGATACCACGAAATGGGCCTATATATGCCATGGGTAGTGTATGTCCTAGGTGGATACCTATGCCTATGAGGTGGATTGTGAGACTAATGTATCTTTCGTGAGTGAGAAGAAAAATCCAAATGTGGAGGACATATAAGTTTATGTGTAAGAGAAGCACTAGAAGTAGTAAGAGCTCTAGATTCTGTAGGAGTATGTACCAAAGCCATGGGGCCGTCCTGAGGATATGTAGGAGTAGGTTCACTAGTGATAGAAGTTACTAAGGGTATAAAAGAAATCGGAGCAAATGATAAAAAGATTTTGTGGTGGAATGCCTCAAATAGTGATAATGCGATTCTCATGTATAAACTTAAGGCTTAAGTGAACTATAGAGTGCATGACTTTGGCATCCCTAAGCTAGGGGAGTCCTAAGACCCTACCATAATGCGTAACTATAGATCCAACAATGAAATTAATAGAGATAGTTAGAGGCCTAGTAGTGATAGGAATAATAACATGCCCATGAGAAGTGGGTGACCCAATATAGACACAAAATCATGCACATTAGGCATTATTTATCCCGGTCTTATACTACTATTTAGAGGGTTATCAAGTGAAGAAAGGACTAATTAATCCCATCTTTTGGCCACCTTATTTCACCTTTTATTTCATCATTCCCTCATATTTTCCTATGCATATCCACCTATTTTGTAACTATCTCATCATTTTAACCTAAACTAGGCCACCCAGACCTATATCGGGGCACCTCGGGGCACCCTAGTCCCACCTGGGGCACCCATGTCCATGTTCTACCTTCCTACCTTTTTTGGGCCTCTTCTAGCCATTTTTCATCCTTATGTTTTTCCTAGTCGACCATGTCGGGGTTAATTACGAAATTAGAGCAAGAGAACCCTATAAATATAAAGTTATGAGACCATAATTATGGTCCTAACATCACATACTACTCTCACTCCATCTAGAGTTACATCCATTGCATCACTTGTATCCACATAGTGTCATGCATTAAGGCTAGGAGATATACATCAATATACACAACATAGGGGGAGGATTATATTCTATTTCATGCACATGTGTTATTACATTTTCTACATTTATTTATTTCTCGCTACTTCACATAGTGCAACTGGCACAAGAGAACCTAGGGCACGACATGCACACATGTACCAGAACTATATTTGGGTCCAAAATGTAGTGAAACACTTAGTGTAGTAAGCCCACTATTGTGGCATTTGAGGTTAGTCTGGACCATTCATTTTGCATCTTTTATTTTGCTTAAGGTTCTATAATTCTTTCTCTCTTACAGGTCATTACTTTATCTTCCATCACTTGGCACATTCGACATAGCTTGGCAGATCCTGTATGACAGATAGGTAATATTCTAGATCATCTTATGAACCTGCAAAAACTAGATTATGAGATTTTGCAAAGACCAGGGCACCCTGATGTGCCTCAGTACCTTCCTGGGTGCTACAGTCCCCTCAGATATTCCATTTCTTACCTTTATGGGACTTCTGAGTGATCATTTCCACTTCCAGAATCTACAGTCAGACCTGCAACAACTTGCAATAGTTTCAAGCAATAAGCTAAGTCCTTTCCTTTTACATCTTTGCATAGTTAGGGTTTTATTTCATTAGATGCAATTATTTAAATCATTTCATATTGTTTTAGCATAGCTTACAATGTTTTATTCCTCCTATATTAGATTAACTAGTTTGTTATACTTCCCATAGTTTAGCCCAATTTTAGTTAACCATTTTGGTGAACCCAACATCTTTCATAATTAGGATTCTTACTCTTCTTCTATTATGGGTCAAGTTTCTTTATCTGATTTACTCAAATGATATCCCACTTGCCATGCTATTTTCCAAAAATCCATATACACCACATATTTTGATGACAATTGCCAGTGAGCACAAATTAAGTACTTATATCAATCCTAGTCTTGATGAGCCTGTATCTAATCAACCATTATTAGACACGATTCATGATTTACATACATTATTTTAAGATAAATTTCAACCCTTACATACATTCTTTCAAGACAAACTTTCAGCCACCAAATCCACTATCACATCCCTTAGATCTGAAATTCAACAGCTTAATGATTCTTATCAATCACATGTGTGTTCTTTTCATCATCTCCTATCCCATCTATGTCCATTAAATTCCATCTAGTTGAACCTCAAGATGTCCCATTACCTGAACCTATCATGCTTGATCGCAATACTAAGCCACATGAACTTCTCATTGAGCTTCTTAGTCATCAACTAATCATTCTACCATCTATCGAGTACTACCCTCCTTGAACCAAATATCAAGTTCATCCATATTTCCATTATCACCGAATAAATGGACATAATGACCATGATTTTTATGATTTACAATGTAGAGTCAAACATCTTGAGTGTCAAGGATTTATTTCATTCACTGGAAAACATCATATTACCAATCCCTCCTATACATTTACTAACCCATGTTATGGGCTCCTGAGTCTATTCCGCCATCGCTTAGTCATGAGAAATCTAAGTAAGCTCATTATTGGCATACTAGTGAGCCTTGAATCTAATATTTCCAAGGAATTTCTGCATGGTTATCATTCCAGAATTCATTACATACATGAGTGATCCTTTGGAAACCCCTCCCATGTGCATAGATTATGCTATGCACCAAGATTTGATATTCCTAGTGTCAACAATTAGAGCTTCTCCTATTTTTATGTTGCTTCTTCTCCAACTTATTCGGTTAGTCAAGCACCACCTAAGTGAATCATCCTTATTGTTTTCCCAACTTCTAAAAAAATTCAACCACTAATGATAAATGATTTATTTTCACTTTGACCACTTCTACTAGGTCTTCTACTATATTATCAAATAAACCTAAGCAATATCCCTCAAGACTCAGTGCAACATGGCCTCTTCCCAAATCTATACTCCAACCAATTACACGTTTTTCAAAGGGTTGATTAATCTTATGACCTCCTAGTATTTACCTGATACATTTTCACTTTCACCACCACCACCTAGTTCTACTACAAAATATTTCTAAAAAGGTCCTACCGTGTGTAAACTTAGCATTTGGTAGGTGAATCTAGTTACTCTACCTACTTGATGACACACTCATATTCTCAGTGTTCTTATATGACTGTTGACGGGTATTTTACCATAAAGAACCTCATTTCATCTTACATTTCTCAATTACATCACCACCTATACATCCCGATATTTATCATACTTCAACACTCCTTACGCATCATCAATTAAATGAAATCCATCATCTTTCATCACCCCTATAGAATCATTTGGGCACCTTATATATTACATGCATTATCCTTTACACTTGAGGGATAGAATATACATCGAAGCATGAAGCCCCCTAATCTTAGCATCCACGCCTATTTTTGCATTCTCATACATTAATCTCATGGCATATGGATACTCACCCATCATAGCACCATCATTACCCGATCACACACTCTTTTGCTTCAGTTAACACTTGACTATTTAGGGATTACCATTACACTGAACCTCTACACACTGTACCATAGGCACTACATATTCCATTTCATCCTACATTACAAATCATATACTGTTCCTTCTACACTTACTTCTACACTATACTAATTGTCATCTACACATTACCATGAAAGATTTCACTAAGAACACACTTAGTCACATTACAGGGAATGCACATTTTCATATCATGTTTTTTTCCATATACTCACACTAGTCATCATTACATATGAGTCTAGTTTTACAATTTCATCCCTCCATTCTATATTTAAGCTAGGTTACATTATATATGGGTCTACCTTCTAATTTGATCAAAGAACACATTCTATTTCCTATCTAAACCTATCACCTCATCTTATATATTACACATTCTACACACCCTACATTGGATTATTCACACAATACATTTATACATCATCTATATTCTACATACTACACTATATTACATTTCATATGAGTCTAGATTTACATTTTATCATTATGTATTCCATTTCTACATACACCTATTACAAGGAAACTTCACACATTACACATTATGCACACACTACACGTCCTTTATTGCATTTCCCACACTATGCATTTACATACCCTACTCACCACTTGGTCATTTATTCTACGTTGCCTTCTACGTACTGCACTCACCACCCTATGATGCACTTTAGTTCCTCGATCCATACTCGAATGTCGAGGTTTTACCAATCAAATGGACCTTACATTCACAACGTTACATTTCCTCATGCGACATTTTGAATGTTAGTGGCATACACCATCAGTTAAATAGTCACCTATTCTATCATTTTGACCGGGTGGTATTAAACTTTTAGGTTACATTAGCACTCCCTCTTGTAGTGACATACACTTTAGGCTAAATCATCACCCATCTCCATCCTTTCGTCATATAGTGATATACGATTAGGGATAAATCATCACTTATATATTCAACAAGTCATGATATATGCTTTCGCTATAGGGTTCATGCACATATCTCCATATGTCACATTTCATAACCATTACGTATACACACTCATCACGGTCATACTAGAAACATACCAACACTAATCAACCAAAACTGATTATGGCACTCTCTTTTATGGTTCAATCTTGACTGTTGAGAATGCAGGGAAATTCAACATGAACCTCATTACCATAAAGTCTTTCCATGCACTTAAGGTGGGCACAATTTTTCCTATCATTCCATCTCACATTCCATTCCATCCATTCATAGTATATTGCATTGTCTTGGGGGCATTTGATTTTTCTTGCTAATTTTTTACATGATCACTTTGTTACACATGTTAGACTACTTTCTTATATGTCATTATCATACAAACATGTGTGTTCCAACATATTTTTAGTGTGATTATGGATACATGACTCTACACATGACATGGATGCTCACTTTCTACCCTTCCTACACTAGTCGTTGGGGGCATCCACATTCATCTTCTCCAGGTTCTATTGTCTCATTTTGTACTTAGCATCTTACTTTCTCATACATGCTTTGACATATTTGTTATTTTTCTAACATATTTTTTATTGTTAGGAAATAAGAGATAAAATATGTGGAATAATCCCTTACATAATCGCAACATTAGAAACTAATATGCAGAAAATATTACAAATCTCAAATAAAATGCAGAATAAAATAACACAACACAGAGAGACAAGTATTTAATGTGGTTCACCCAATTTGGGCTACATCCACCAAGAATCACTTGCTCAGATTTTATTACAAGCCACCACTCTCTCAATACAATATCCAGATCTTGTTTGGAGCTATGCTCAACAAACTCTACAGAATTCACATTTGAATTCAAAACACATTTGCAATACATTTTCTTGTCATCTATCATATGCATAAGACCATATAAATAGACAACTACTTAAGTAATTTTACAAAACCATGGGTATCAAAACCATGGGAAAAAATAAAACCGTCCCATAAACCTATGGGTAGCCGAAGAGGCGGTTTTACAAAACAATGGGTACCGAAAAGCCATGGGCCCAAAAACAAGCCCATAACAATTACCCATTACCCATGTGTTAATAAACCACCCATGAAAATTTACTTCAGGGGCTTCGCCCCCGAACCCCCCTGACCCGCTCACTAGCGAGCAGGACCATTGTAAAAATACCTGAGTGTAACACATGGAAGGTGTACCGACACTCTAACATGAAAACAAGCTCCACAAACATAACAATCTCCCACTTGGAGACTGATTTCCACTGAGAAAGATTCTCAACTCTTCACTAGTCATCTATAAAGGCCAACCAAAGCTGAACATAGCTTTAGTTTATCCCTTGTGACCACCTTGGTCATCATGTCTGCAGGATTTTGACTGGTATGAATCTTCTCCAACTTCAACTTATCTTCCTCCAAAGCTGTCCTGATGAAGTGATATCTCAACTGTATATGCTTCATCCTAGAGTGGAAAGCAGAGTTCTTAGCTAGGTGTATAGCACTCTGAACTATCACTATGCAGCTTACATTCCTCCTACTTATGCCCTAACTCCTCAAGCAATTGTTGTAACCAAATCATCTCTTTTCTTTCCTCTGTGGCAGCAACATACTCAGCCTCTCGTGGTTGACAAAGCCACCAGCTTCTGTAGTCGTGAAATCCAGCTCACTGCTGTCCCACCTACAATGTAAATATAACCTATCGTGCTCCTCCTGCTGTCTACATCTCCAGCCATGTCTGAATCTACATAACCACGTAAAGTGGTGTCTGATCCACTGTAGCACAAAACTGTCCCCATGGTCCCTCTCAAATACCGAAGGATCCACTTTACTGCTTGCCAATGCTCTTTACCTGGATCACTCATAAATCTACTCACAGCTCCCACTGCATGGGCAATATCAGGCCTAGTGCACACCATAGCATACATCAAACTGCCAACTCCTGATGAGTAAGGTACCTTGGACATCTGGTTTCTTTCCTGCTCTGTCTTGGGACACTGCTCCTTTGATAACTTAAAATGGCCTGCCAAAGGAGTCCCAACCGGTTTAGCATCCTGCATGTTAAACCTATCCAATACCTTCTTAATGTACTCTTCCTGAGATAAAGTCAGCTTCCATTCCTTCCTATCCCAAGTTATCCTCATACCAAGGATTTGTTTGGCTGCCCCCAAATCCTTCATATCAAAGGATTCACTTAGCTGTTTCTTGAGTACTTTTATTTCCTACATGTTTTTACCTGCAACCAACATGTCATCAACATACAAACACAAGATAATATAACTTCCATCCTCAAATTTCTTTGTATACACGCAATGTTTAGAATGACATCTAATATAACCTTTCTCCATCGTGAAGCTATCAAACTTCTTATACCATTGACGTGGAGCTTGTTTCAGGCCATACAAGCTCTTCTTCAGTTTACAAACCATCTCCTCTTTACCTTTGACCTCATATCCCTCTGGTTGCTGCATATATAGTTCCTCCTCCAAATCACCATGGAGAAATGCAATCTTTACATCTAACTGTTCTAAGTGTAAGTCTTCTACTGCCACTATTCCAAGAATAGTTCTAATAGAAGTCATTTTTACTACAGGAGAAAAAATCTCATCAAAATCTATACCTTGTTTCTGTGCAAACCCCTTGACCACCAACCGGGCCTTATATCTTTTCTTTCCTCCTTCTTCATCTTTAACTCTCTACACCCACTTGTTCTGCAATGCTCTTTTTCCTTCTGGTAGCTTCACCAAATCCCAAGTTTGGTTCTCCATGAGAGACTTATGCTCCTCATCCATGGCTTGCTCCCACTTCTTACTGGCATCTACCTACATTGCTTCATCAAAGCTCTCTGACTCTCCACTATCAGTGAGTAATAAATAATAAAGAGAAGGAGAAAAAATGTTCAGGTTCTTTTCTTACCCTAGAAGACCTCCTCAATGTAGGAGTTTGGGGTTCCTGTTGAGTAGGTTCCTGAACTGATTCATGGGTCACTTTCCCATCCGGAAGATCCTCTACCACTGCATATTCTTTCTTGGATTCTTCCCTGTTTTCCTGTGCAACTATTGCTTATACATGACTTTCTCATTAAAGACCACATCCCTTAAAGAACACATCCCTAGACCGAATGATTTTCTTGTCCTTAATACTCCAACATTTAAATCCAAAATCATCACCACCATAACCAATGCAAGTACATTTTTCTGATTTAGCCTCTACCTTGGTCCTATCATACTTGTCAATATGAACAAACACCTCACATCGAAAGACTCTAAGAAATTAATAATCAACTTTCTTACCATACCATGCCTCCTTAGGTATGCCTCCATCCAAGGCACTTGAGGGTCCTCTGTTTATCAAGTACACAGCTGTGCTCACCGCTTCTGCCCAAAAAGAAAGAGGCAGTCCTGCATGTAACCTCATGCTCCTACCATGTTCCATTATTGTTCTGTTCATCCTTTCGGATACCCCATTCTATTGTGGAGTTCCTGGAACCATCTTTTACCTGCGGATTCCATTCTTAGAACAATAATCATCAAATTCATTGCTGCAATACTCCCCTCCATTATCTGACCTGAGACATTTTAGCTTAAGACCTGTTTCATTCTCTACCAAGGCTTTCCATTTAACAAAAGTGTCAAATACATCAGATTTTTTTCTAATACAATAAACCCAAACTTTCCTTGTTGCATCATCAATAAAAGTAACATAATAACTTGAACCCCCAAGAGATGATACCTGAGCCAGCCCCCACACATCAGAATGTACCAGCTCTAACTTACTCTCTTTCTTCATAGGTCCAACCTTGAGAAACCTTACTCACTTCTGTTTCCCATATATGCAGTTCTCACAGAAATCCAAACCTATTTCTGTATATCCAGGCAAATTCTTCTTTATGATGTTCATGCCCTTATGGCTCATATGACCGAGCCTATAGTGCCATAATGTTGTATCTACATCTGAAGCCACAAGATTACAATCATTAGTACTATCAGTGGTTAAATACAAGGTTCCAACCTTCTTACCTCTTGCCACCACAAGAGCACCCTTGGTAACCTTCCAAGAGTCAGCTATAAATATCACAGTACAACCATCACTTCCCAATTGCCCTGCCAATATCAAATTTCTCCTTAATGTAGGCACATGTCTGACATCCTTCAATAGCCATGTATTCCCATTCTGCATCTTAACCTAAATAGAACCTTTTCCAACTATACTGCAAGGCTCATCATCACCAAGAAAAACATGCCCAAAATCCCCTTGAACATAATCAAAAAAATAATGCCTATGTGGAGTAGCATGAAAAGAAGCCCCTGAATCTAAAACCCAAGATTCAATAATATTATGCAAAGAAAGAATCAAAGCATCCTGACATACATTACCCGATGCCACATTTGCCTCCTTGTTTTCTTCCTGTTGTTTCTTCTTATCCCGAAGCTCCCAACAGTCCTTCTTTGCATGCCCAGACTTTCCACAATTCCAACATACAATCTTGTTCTTGGATTTTGACCTTTCCAGATCTTTTGATTTTCCACGGTTTCCTCTATTCTTCTGTCTCCCTCTAGTTTCCACTGTCAAAGCATTCCCTGAAGTAGAAGATTCCCTAGAGCTTTTTCTTCGCATTTCCTCGCTTAGAATCACCCCTACAACATCCTCAAACTTCAACTTTGAGTTAGCTGGAACCGAGTTGCTTACCGCCATTACCAGGCTATTCCAACTTTCAGGTAAAGAGCACAGAATTAATAAAGCCCTCTTCTTCATCAAATTCTATTGTAACCGAAGCTAGCATATTCACAACCGTATTGAAATCATTTCAATGATCTGCTACTGAACTATTCTCAGACATCTTCATATTAAACAAATTTTTCATTAAAAATATCTTATTAGAGGCAGAGGGTTTTTCATACAACTTCCCTAATGCATCCATTAGATCTTTTGTAGTCTTTTCCTTTGAAACATTAAATAATACTGAAGATGCAAGACATAGCCGGATCGTTCCAAGTGCCTTCCGATCCAACAAATCCCATTCCACATCTGTCATACTCGAGGGTTTGTTCACCTTCTCAGACAACGGAGTATAAAGATCCTTCTGATAAAGGTAATCTTCCATCTACATCTTCCAAAGACTAAAATTCTGCCCGTTGAATTTATCAACCCTAGATCTTCCATCATCTGCCATAGCTCCCACTCAAGATAAAACTTTCCCTGCAATTCAACACTTCAGCAAACCAAACTAGGCTCTGATACCAATTGTTAGGAAATAAGAGATAAAATATGTGGAATAATCCCTTACTGAATTGCAACAGTAGAAACTAATATGTAGAAAATATTACAAATCTCAAATAAAAGTGCAGAATAAATAACACAACACAGAGAGACAAGATTTAACGTGGTTCACCCAATTTGGGCTACATCCACCAAGAATCACCTGCTAAGATTTTATTACAAGCCTCCACTCTCTCAATACAATACCTAGATCCATTTGGAGCTATGCTCAACAAACTCTACAGAGTTCACACCCGAATTCAAAACACATCTGCAATATATTTGCTTGTCTATCTATCATATGCATAAGATCATATAAATAGACAATTGCTTAAGCAGTTTATCAATACAAACTGTGGGTATCAAAACAATGGGCAAAAAATGGGTATCAAAACAATGGTACCGAAAAAAACCATGGGCCCAAAAAACAGCCCATAACGGTTACCCATTACCCATGGGTTAATAAACCACCCATGAAAATTTCGGGGGCTTGTAACCCATGGAAGGTGTGGCCATACTCTAACATGAAAATAGGCTCCACAAACATAACACAACTGGCATTGTTTACTTATTCTCTTTTGGTTAACCACCCAAAGAGAACACACCTGTTTCACCTTCTTTGCTAATTCAGAGTCTCTTTTTCACTCTCATAATATTCAATGATGATAAATTTCCATCAACATCTTATCTACTTTCATTCATAAGTTTTTTTTGATGATGCCTTAGGAAGATTTTTTTTTTATTCATTTTTTTCTTTTGCACAAACTTTCTTGATTCAAACTATCCATTTTCACACATGACCAACCTCGGTTACCTGTGACATTCAACTCGATTTAATTCTCTATTATGGCATTGGTTACCATATACCATCTACCTAATCCTCAACATTTAACCCTAACTTTTGGTTTCCCTAAAATTTCAAATTTTCTACCTGACAGGTTTATCTACCTAATCACTTTCACCTACCACCACTTGTTTCTCCAATCTCTGCTATATTTCTGTGTCATTTATAGAAAGCATCCTACCCTACCACATCGGTACCCTGTTCACATGGTGCTGATGCATCGCAAAACAAATTCCCTCATATTCCATTAGTTTTTCACCACCACCTCCACCTAGTATTTCACCACCCATGGATCCTATCCAACCTATCTCTAATGCTACTACACAATGAGGAGTTCACACGACTCCTTGACCAAAACCCTACCACCTTGTAGTTTTTCCATCTTTCACCACTCGAGATGCCTCAGGTCATTTGATATATGGCATGCCCGTATCTATCCCCCCAACTCTCATTCCTACTTCTGCATCAGCCCCTTCTAGCTTTGTGCTACCCTCTTTTGCCTTGTCTCATGTCATGTCCTAGCTAGGCCCTACACCTGCTATGACTGCCACATCTATTATGTCTATTGCAACCCACCACATTTACTATACCTTCATCAACTGACCCAAACATAACCTCATCCATGCTATTGTCTCACATATACCCGTAGCTACACAACCACCCCCGGTATCGGTGACCCCTACCCATTTCTCAAAATATTTTCTTTTTTTTATCCTGTATCCTTAGTCCCTATTGCTACTAGGGTCACCATGACCCTTCCCCCTATATATACGTTCTATCAGTAGTCTCATGTGTTTCATCCGTCATTCATTCTGGGTACATACCCCCTATCTCACTCCCTCCTCCTCAATCTATCTATGTATATGGCAGTGCCATACACCTAGAATGCCACCCCCATCATATGTCCAACACCAACCCTCTTATGCTTCTATAGGAGGTACTACTCAGCCATCACACCTACCAATGACCTAATAAAGCTAATGATGGAAAAGATGAAGACATTGGAGGCATCAGTTTCTAGCTCCTGCAACACTCTCACCTACGATGAGATTTGTAATGAGCCTATCCACCCATCCATTCGTATTTTTCCATATCCCATGCATTGGAAAATGCTTAAATTTAACCATTTCAATAGCAAAGAGGACCCCCGAAATAGAACTTGTGGTCTATCAAACATGGGTGTTATCCTGATTGCCCATGATGACACTTTTCTTCTGAGGACCCTTTCCCATGTCTCTGACCGGACCCGCCATTAGATTGGTATAGCAGGTTTACCTAGACATTTTATCTTTCTCATTTAACCAGGTACCCAAGGCTTCTTGAATCACTTCTCCATTAACATTGTTAAGAAGGTTACCATGACTGGCCTCTACTCTACTCATCAATATGACGATGAATCTATCATAGATTTGTGTCACTTCTAGCATAGCCTGATCAATCAACTCACATTCCAACCCACAAACTGAACTCATAGAGCTCTTCATGTGGGCTTGTGCTAGACATATCTCACCAACCTTGCAGGTCCAGACTTTTTTCGAACCTTTGATGAGGAGTTCACCATGTCAAAAAGCTAAAGATTCGGGACATCAAAGAAAAAAAATCCAACTACATAATAATAACGTTACATTTAAATGAAATGATAGCTCTTCTTATTCGAAACCACTAAACAATTATTCAAAATCCAAGGGAACCGCTAACACAGTGGTACTCAAGGCCAGCCCAACCCATCCGTCAAATCATGTTAGCCCCTCATCTAATCTCTCACCTGTTCATACTTTTCAATTCAGATGGGAACAATAGAAATACACCCCAATCGGAGAACCTTATTCTTCTATCTTAAAATCTCATTAAAGTTAGGGCCATCACCCTTCTCCCATAAAACCAACACACTATTTTTGACCCCTACTCACCCCACACCCGCGTGGTATAAAGATCACAAATTTTGCAAACTATCATCAGTAGTAAGGGTCATAGTGATGGAAATTGCATCACTTTCAAAAAAAATGTCCAAGAGATGCTTGAGAAAGGCAAGTTAACCTTGGATAATCCTAACGCACCTGCCAATCAAAACCTACACATCTTTAGGAAACCATTTCCTAATCATTCTCCTTCTTCTAATCAAACTGGAGAGACCTCAACTCACAATAGCCATACCCATGAGATCCATGCTATTTTTAGCAACACACATGTTACTTTCCAATTACCTCATGTTCCCTCCATAGAGGAAATCCTAGCCCGAAGTCCTCCACCTACACTTGAACCCACTTCACCTACTCCTCCACCCATATATAGGAACAACCCTTCATCTCCTCCTTCACCCATGAAGGAGACTCTTGTTAACATTGAAAAACAATTTCACCTTTGGCTTCTCCACCTAGAGATATCACCTGCATACCTCTCTGACCCGAGGAAAATTCTTGTTTATCTCCTCCACCCACAAAGGAGCACCCATCATCTCCTCCACCCCATAGAGGAGCACTCCTCATCTCCTCCACCCATAGAGGAGCACCCATCATCTCCTCCACCTATCAAAGATCCAGTAGAAATGCCTTTACCTCTAGGTAACCATTCTCCATAAGTTACCCAAGATCCTATGGACTTACTTTTGGATCTCTTTCCCACATAAGATGAAGCTAGAAAATTCCTCATTTCTAAGACACACATTTATAGGAATCACCATTGGATCCTCATCAACCTCACCTACAACAGTTCCTTTCTCATGCTTATCAAACCACTTAGATTATGTGGATAGAGCCTTACTTTGGGGGTGTCTTCTACTCCCTGTCTCAACACAAATGTAAAATGTCACTTGCTGACACTTCCACTATCTATCTAAAAATATTTCAGCTGATTGAAACCAAACAAAACCACAAATATCACAAATTCATCCACGATACCACCCATGTCTCAAACACACACCCTACCCATAACCCAATATGCATCTACATCTAAACCACACGTATATCATCTCTTCCTTGCCTAAACTTTTACTACCTTAGGGGTCATCCTAACTACCAGCCTTACTCATCCACCCATCAAATTAAATTTGGCTACATCCTCCAAAGCCAACACCAAACCTACTCCGGCACCCAAACAATAGAACCAACCCCATAGATCTCATACTCCAATTGTGCCAATCATACCATCATCACCTTCACCCCTTCCGTTTGTCTTAGGACCTCGCCCTTCTAGCATGGTTAAGAAACCTCCACCTTTCGGTGAACTAAATACAAAGTAACCCATTCCTCCCTCACAAACCTCTAACATACCCAAGCACCCAACATGACTTCCACTGACAACACCTACAACATATTTAGGACCCATACCTCCAAAATATCGATCACTTCTTCACTACCCACGACACTTCAGTTTCTTTCCCTCACACCTTCTGCATGACCCGTGCCATCTACCTTCATAGCACCTTAATTATCCCCATGGGTAACACACCCTCTTCCACCATCCGTCTTTCCCACTAGATCTTGTGAGCCCGTATCACCTTTACTCAAGAAGGTGTGATGTAAGGACAAAAATATGCTACCCTCCAATAAAGTATTCAAACCAACCACATACTCTCTTTCCAGTTCATCTTCCATACCCCTACCGAAGAAAACACGATCAACACCTAAGACCACACCACACCTAGAACCATAGCTCAACCCACTCCCCCTCATGCAAAGACCCTTCCTCTATAATCATCCACCTAAACCCAAACCAAGTTTTCACTTCCCATTTTGATCCATTAGCTGGATGCTATGTCAAAATCTTAACCAACCTAAAAAAAAATTTTGTCATCACATTACTGCCTCTCAATCCTTATAACCCACTCAAACCCAAACCAAAGGGTTTGGCAACACCAAAATTTGTTCCTACTATTATGTGTCAGGGCACGATGTAGAGAACTGCAAGGCTTCGAAAACCGTTCTTATCCAGTGTGTCCTCTTGAAGAAAATTTTGACAATTATGACCTTCTTGATGAGGAACCCATTGCACCACACCCATTCCCCATAGTTCTTCCCTCATTTCCTACTTAGCGACCAAGACATCCACCCCACAACTCTTAGAGACACCCCCGAGATTCGAAATTAACATGGTTCAAATAAGAGAACTCGCCAAACTCCACCCAAATGTCGGTGTGCTCAACTCATCTCACAAGGTTCCTTCTCGCCACTTGGATTTTTTTTCCTTCCTGTCACTATACCTTTCACTGGGGGTCACCTACTTCACCTCCCTCACCACCTCAGATCAAGATGATCCACATTTACCCTACCCACCCCACGCCCAAAAGGATAAAAATTAAGGAAAAGGAAACCGACCCACCAACCAATCCTATACCCAACATACGATCTGCACCCACACCTAAAATCACTATCCTCGGCCCCAAATATCCTTTTTCTAATGGGGTTAAACATCATGTGATGCTCATCAAATCAACTACACCAATCCCCCCTCAAATTTCCCTATATGACCTCAACCAAATCTCGAAATCCCATAGCCAACCTCTCATGGAGGTTATTCAGTCCATTGAGGTCTTACCTAATGACCCTACACCTGTCACCCCTCCATTATTAGACCCCATCATGTAGCCTCTCTCACCAAAATTTCCCATGGGGGACCACCACCTCCATCTATAGCTCCACATCTCACCAAGTAGCTCCACTTAGCTTCTCAGATGAAAGAGATCGCACCGCACCAAACCGATGACCAAGATCTAGCTCTCTTCATCTCTTTCTCCATCCACATCAATGATATATGTGTACAACATGTTATGATCGATGGGGGCTAGCATTAATATCATCATCTCCTCCCATCCATTTTCCCACCTATGCATACTTGATAATTACATGCATAAACATCCCATCATGTTACGTTCATTCAATGATGCTATCACCTCTACACTTGGCACCATCATCCTCCTCTCCAATTGGAAAATTCTAAATCCAACAAGGCGAAGCCTACCCTTTCAAAGACACAACTTTACATAAGCCAAAGCCAAAACAAGCCTAAGAAAACTTAAGAGCTCATTTCCATTAGCCAAGCTAATAAGGTATTTGATCTTGGGTCATCCACCATTAAAATAACTTCATCTTACACCTATGTTAGGTTAGTAATGGAATAGATAAACTTGGCCATGTAGCCATTTAGTGAGATTCATTCACTCTCATGGAGTAAACAACAAAATTGATTGCTTAAGTCTTTAGTGGGCATATTTTGTTAAGCTTTCAAGAATAGAGGTTAATGCTATTTGTTAGATTTCTTGCTTATTTCAAGTTTTAAACACCTGCAAATAGGATTCCTTGCCCATTTCTTATCATATGGTCAATTGAGGGACTTTGCAAAAAGCTTTGGGGTCTTACTCCATTTCAATAACTTTTACAAAACCTTTCATTGAACACATTTGGCACGCCCGGTGGGACACTTATGTCCATACTCCATTAATGGAGGTCTTTTAGGTTTTTCAAAGTTCATTTTCAAGTTTTTGGGTCAAATCACTTGTTATTTCCTCATTTCTATTTTTAACCCTACATAAATGACGTTCATTTACATGCATTTTGTCAATTTGATATAGAAATAAGACACTTTGACTAATAACTAACCTGTCTGCTCTTGAAAATTTGAAAATTCATGAGTTTTGTAAGTTTTTCATAGGGTGCGCGTAGGTGTTTACAAGGGGTGCATACATGTTGAAACCCTAGCATCCCCGTCAGAATAGGCGCGTACCTGTCTGGTAGTCCTCATCATTTGCAAATTTTGCCTCTACAAGGATGCGCACGCATCTCCATCATTTGGGCCGCATATCCACCTCTCTGACCATGTATACGTCAATGGCTTGACTGTGAAAAATATTTAAATTTTTTCTCTACAGGGATGTGCATGCCTCTCCATCATCTGAGCCGTGTATGTGTAAATGGGTTGACTGTGTAAAGATTTGAAATTGTCTATTTTTTGCTAGGGCACATATCCATTGGCTAGGGCGCGCAAGTGTCCTGTTCCACTCTGTTGACTTTACATTTTTACCTTACCCACGTACTTGTATACTTGGGCATGTATCCATTGGTTGGGGTGCGTATGTGTCATTTTGGGCACGCAGGTGTCTCTGTGTAGTCCAAATTTATCTATTTTATTTTTAGTGCTCCTTGTTTTGACCATATCTTTTGACTTGTTAACCCATTTTAAGAGTTTGAACAGGTATCAAAAAGATAACGAAGCATACTTTGCGAGGGAATTTCCAAAATTTAGATACGTTAGGTATACCAAATTCTATCACAAAACTCCCAAAGTGCTCTGGAGATCTTCAAAAATGCAAATTACTAAAAACTGTTAAAAAAGTGCAAAAATTTGGATTTCTAGAATTTTTCAATTTTCTTGGTTTTCTAACTCTTGCAGGATTCTAACAATGGTTTAGAGGTTTCCTTTGCATTAAGTTTTTTTTATACTAAATAAAAAACATTTTCATCTTTATTTGTGAACGCGTATGCTCTTCTCTTGCTCCTTTCTAGGTGATCTTGGGAAACATAAATGTTTCACCACTTTGTTCATACTTGCAAAACGGTTTAAATAGATTTCAAAGTTGGTTAAAAGGAACTCCTTTTCACATTGTACTTAAGAATTTTCCATTTATTACAAATTTTAGTGAGATACCTTGTTGCGTATGCTCTTTCCTTGTGTCTTACGACAATCTAGGAAATCAAAAACAACATCTTATCTCCTTTATATGACATTTTGGAAAATTACTAATCTTGGTATGTAGGACCAAAATTGCATGTCAAAGAAAGATGTCAAAACCAAACAATACAAAAACCTTCTAAAACATGTTTTCATACAGGCTGCCAAATGACGTGCTACTTAAAACCACATTAAAGTTAAACAAGATAAAAAACACACCATATTCAAAACATTGTATTGCAAGTTTCAGAAAAGGGTACGTCCCTATCCGATCAACTAGAACATAAACCCTTTGGCATAATGCCTTAAGATACAAACAATGGGGTGGTACCAAGAACCCTAAAGTAGTCCACTACTGTGTAACCTCATGGATGGAACATGAAGTGCCTCGCTTACCCACTTGACTAGTTTTCCTTGTGAGTTAGCATTAAAAAGTTGTACGGATCACAACCCTGGAAAGAGTACATGATGGATGCATTTACTTCCCACTATACTTGAAGGGGGCAAAGCTAAGATACTCCCAAATTAGTCAGTGTGACTTTTTGGGTAAATCGTGCCCACTCTTAGACAACTTTGTAACACCTAGTTGAGAGATCTTAGTAAGGAGGCCATTTTATCTTGAGGCCCAATTTACTAGTCCTTTGTCATGTCTTGGCCATCACGAAGTGATAAATTGTTTGGATTTAGAACCTTGTTTTTCGAACAAGGCGAAGAATCCACTTAATTTGGATCTAAGTGCCTTTCATCATAGAAATTAGACGACGTTTTCACTTAGCTTAGCTTCTTTCTCACCTTCGGATGAGGCGAATCTCGACCCAAGTGGTGCTTAGTTTATTTTTCATCTTTTGATCTACACCTTTGCATTCTTGTTGCCCATTCGGGGTAATAAAAGGAATCTTTTGGGAGTGTTTTCATAGATAGTGTTCACCACATTTTTTTCTGTTTACGCTCATCCATGTTTGCGGCTGATTTGTCAAACGTCTAAAGTGCATGGATGCATCCTTATATCTTTGATAGCCACTTGATCTTGATTTCAAGATCATCATCATAGTTAGGATTGATTCATCATTTGATCTCCCTTTGACGTGTTATCTTGTTTGCATTATCTCAACACAATTAAGATACTTATGTCGTGTTTTTTGTAAACATGATTTAAGTATCTACATTATGGCGTTACACTGCGCACATTTTAACACATCATTAGTATACTTTGACTTGGTTTTACTTCAAAAATTTTCCAAAATCTTGAAGCATGTCGCTTACTTTGTTTGTGTCATTTTGATGCCACTTTGGCACTAATATCTCACTTCTCCACGAAGCTTGATAGACGTGTCCAATTGGTGTGGTTACACGTCTTACATTTGCAATCCTTGCCCTTTAACATTTAGACCTTGTTGGTTGTTGAACATGTCATTGTATCCTTTGATTGGGAATCACATCTACCCTTTCTTAATATTTATGCCTTTTTCATTTCGAGCTTGATGTAAGTATTGACATTGTGTTGATCATCTTTGCATCAAACTATCACTTTGCAAACACATTTGCATAGGGTGTATTTCCTTGTTGATTGGCTTTGTGTTTCACACTTGCATGATTGTTCCTTGTGGCCATTCATCTGGAAAACTTATTTTCTAGGGAAATCCATTTTTATCTCATTGAGATTGCATCATCACGATGTCTATTTTCCTTATACCTTTGAAAAATCACGCACGCATCTCCATACTTACAAAAATGTCTAGTTGGATGTCATTATGATACTCGAATCGACATGGAATTTCCTTCCCTTTGAAGGAGTTCCATCACACTATATATCTAGACATTTGTGCTTAAATGACACCAAAAATGATTGAATATCACGTAGTTTCTGATAGTTATTACAATATGGAACCTAGGTTTAGGTATTCAAATCAAAGGATTCCCATTACAACTAAGGCTCATTTGGTTATTTGTGTTAGAGAGCCCATTCGGGTACCCTATTCCCCACCTTCATCTCATAGTCGGTGGTATGGTTTGGATGCTTCTGATACAAATTATTATTCAAGTTCCCCCCACTCTTCTTCTTATAATTCAGATCCAAACTACCATTCGGATTCCTACTCTTCTTCTGAAGAATCAGATCACAACTATTATTCGGATACCCCTAGATCAAATCTTAAATCACGGTCCTCCCTTCCTTCATAGGACCTCTATTCAAAATCACCTCAATGACGTCTTCCTCCTTTGAAGACTCATGTGACTCCAAGTTCTGTCAAGCAAACTTCTAATTTAGATCTTGAGTTACAGTCCTTCCTTTCTTCGCAAGATCTCCTTCATCAGTCGTCTCAATGACCTCTTCCTTTGTCTAAGAGTTCCATGACTTTGATTCCCTCTAGTCAATCATCCAATTTGACTCCTACGTCGCAACTTAACGAATGACTATGTAATCCTAATTTCCAGCCTACATTACGTTGTCTTCTAGAAAAATGACATAGGTCCAAATCCAAATTGTCCATTCATGAGATGTTTGTCACCAATCCTACTTCCTCTCTTGAGTCATATTCTTCTATCAATCAATCATCCCTGCTTATCAGACCTGTTTATTCTATTCAACCTTCCATGGAAAAAGAACAACAACCTCTACTAATTGATTTCTCTCAGAATGAAGAAACAATCAGACTCCACGATGATATCCCTTTAGAGGATTGTGAACAAGGATTATTTCTAGAACTCGATACTCTCACATATTGGGGAGAAGAAGTTGATTCCTTTTATCAGAACATAAAGGAAGAGCCTAAGGTCATGGAACTTGATTCTTCTTATATTATTCCATCTTCACCTTCTTCTGAGCATGATGAGATGTCGGGGTCTAGCATTGAGCCATGGCCTATCTTCTCGTTACCAAATCATTCATTATCTATCACCATTCCTTAATCAAAATCTCTCCTTAGGTCACTGCTGAGTAGCCCATCGACTTCTTCTATCCTGGGGCCACATCCTAGTAGTCCTCCGTTTTCTACTTGTGGGTCACCTCCTGGTATCCCATTACCTTCTATTCTTGGGCCACGTCCTAGTAGCCCTTCATCCTCTTCTATCTATGGCATACCTAAGATTAGTCCCTCCTCATCTATACTTGGGCCATGCCCTAACAGCCCTTCATCATATTATTCTATTCTCAGGCCATGTCCTCATAGCCCAATTTCTTCCATCTTAGGGCCATATCCTGGTAGCCCTTCATCATCTTTTATTATTGGCTCACCTCCAGGTAGTCCATCCTCTTCAATTCTTGGACCGTATCCTTTTCATCCATCACATATTTCTTCTATCAATGGTTGTGGCAAGCCCACTGTCATTTCTCACATCAGTTCTAAATGTCCACGTTCACTTTCTTCTCATTCTTAGGATCAGAAAAGTCATGCATCAGCTTCTAAGAAACCCAAACAGGTTCATTATCAAGTTAAGATCAAAACTTCCAAGAGCTTGAAATACCCCAACAAATCGAATAATCAAAAAATTGTAAATCAAATGCAATTCAAAAATGCAGATCAACGCAACCATCAAGTATGGAAAAAAGTACAGAAACCTATGAATCAAGAACTCAAGATCCCGCATAATAAATCCTCATTTCAAGATAAATCATAGTCATGTGTTGAGTATGAGCTCACCTCTATCATTGAGATTGGAGAAAATATTACACTTGATAAACAAACACGCCTAGTCTCCTTTATCAAGGAAGTCATAAACATCATTGTTGGATCCTATCACATGGAGTGACTTTATTGGTCCCATCTTTCCAAAAACTATCAAAAATCTAAAAAAAATAAAAATTCAAAAATATAAACATTAAGAAAACATTAAAAAATCAAAGGTACAAAGATCAAACATTGTAATCAGGTATTGCGTACACATGGATGTTATTTCTTCCCTTTCTTATCATTCCTCTGCCAAGAATATTCCATTTTCATCCCTTCGCTAATATTTTTGTTAGCCTATTCAGACGCATTTTGTGACAATTATCTCTATGGTATCTGTTTGACCCTGGTCTTTCATCACCTTGGTAAATTAAAGAACGACTAACCTCTTAGAGATCCTATCACATTCAATAGCTAATAAACTTGTTGCGAAGAAATTTTGGAAATATTTGTTGACACTAGCCAATTTCATCATCGTAATCACTTCTACCTCCTTCCATCAAGCCCTATGTGTTTCTTAACCCCTTGTCAAACAAGAGAGATGAAATAAGTTTTTCAGAAAGAAAAAGAATCAAAATCAATAAAAAATCAAAAGCTAAAAGAAAAAAGAAAATTGATATATTAATCTCTCTTGGGGTATTTCCAATAATCTCTACTGGGGCTATGGACACCTGACTGGCAGTAGACCAATGTTGCGATTAGAATCAAATGCATCTCAATCAGGGCTATGGATGCTTGGCTGGGAGTAGAGCAATGTACGACTGTCCTTCCACCCTTCTTTCACAAATCACCTATCGCCTTTCAAAATAAATCATTCCTACACATTGGCTAGGGTGTCTTCACTTTTTGTATATTAAATCTTCCCTTTAAGAGGTAATAAATTCCATGTACACACATTGGATCTCTATGAGTAGGTAGGATTAGTATGTTACCAAGTGACTTTCTTTGGACCTTGTTTAGACTCTTGCTTTAGTCCATATCTCATCTCACAAGTTTTGCCTTTGGCTAAGCACTTCTTCATCGCGAGGCTTCTAAAAATACAGTTCATATCATTCACATTGTTCTTTTACTTCCTTCAAAACATCCATGTGTATAAGATTAATTTTTTTCCATGTTTTCAGACACCTTTTTCCCCTTTCACAAAAACAATCTTCTCCTTCCTTTCTATCCCGTGATTTTAGGCCAACTTACGTTGGGGGCATCCTGCTTCTTCTCAGAACTTCATTGGTTTATGTCGATCATCATGTTGAACCTATCCATAATGGCCTTCGGTCCTACTTCTACCTATGAAGAGTTTCCCTTTGAATACTCCCACCTAATCACTGGGGTATTTTTACATCTTCACCTTTCTCGTATGCACGTGGCCTTCTGTCCTTGTGCATCCCATCTATCATTGAGGGCATCCACACTTCCTCATCTTCCTATACATAGTTTCAGAAAACTTTCAAAATCAATCAAAACATTCAAATATGTTAGAAAAATCAAAACATTAAAACATGTTAGAAAAATAAAAACGTCGCTCTTTGGTTCTCACTTGTTCATGTGTGTGACTCACGGATCATCTTGATTTACCTCCATCAACAAAATCTAGGCTACTTACTTTGTCTCTACTCTAGGGAACAATGAGTTTCCTGGTACTGTTTGATAGTTCACATTACTTTTTCATCGGACCGAAGTGTCCTCCATTATTCCCCTTGCATGTATCCTTGCTTGGGGAATCAACCCTTGTGGTTAACTTGTACAGGTCAGAACTAGAGTTTGATAACAAAAACATTGCATCTTGTTTCTCTGTTAGTTTAGCTTTTTTACTTTCTCATATTGCATTGCATTATGTATGTTACATGGAGTTAGGCATCTTTTAATTTCTCGTATTGCATGGAATTTTTCATGTTGCATGGAGTTGGTGTTTTTAGCAAAGGACATTTGTTCGTATATGGATTTTCATGTCATACTACACTTTTGTTCATTATTTTTAATAAGGATCGATGACGAAGATCACTAGAAATGTGATGAAAAATAAAGTTGTTTAAAAGGCATTGGATGGATGTTAGCTCATTCCCTCTTCCTCATACTTCTGTTTATTTTATATCCCCTTTCTTCCTCACACTATTCTTTCTTCTATTCTCTTTCTGTCATCGTTTCGATCATCAATCAAGTTCTTCTAGCACCCCATTGACAATCGATGGGGCATCCTCCATTCTACTCATTTTTCTTCTATCCCTTCACAACTTTCTACTTGTTTATGCTTGTCTAATTTATTTGAAGTGAAGTTACTTACACCACCTCAAAGAGGGGCAAATGTAAACACCTAAAGTATGCTTACACTTAGCATTTCATTCAATTCAACAGATTAACGACACTTCATTAACCAACCCATCTTTTCTCCATTCTCGGATTCCCATTCATGAAACCTTCTCAGTCGTATTCCTCCTATAATCAACTTGTTTGGCTAATATCTCTCTTATTAGCTAAAAATTCCTCCTTTCAACCATTCAAAACCTCCCTAATTCTCTCTAGACCACTTGTATTGGATTCGTAGGCTATCTATCAATCAAAATTGGTTATCCAGCCCCTCCCATCTCTCAATGAGTCTCTAATCACTTGCTAATCAATTTTAACTAGCCTAAACCCTAGTTAACTAGCCGAAACCAAGTTTAACTAAGTCTAAAGCATGTTTATTCTAATCTAATACTAAAGTTCTTTTTAGACTTTAGTCCCACATGCACCCAAAGTTCAAAATCTCCCAAGTGGAAAACTATAAATACAAGGCTAAGCCTACCCATTAAAATACACAACTTTACATAAGCCAAAGCCAAAACAAGCCTAAGAAAGCTTAAGAGCTCATTTGCATTAGCCAGGCTAATAAGGCATTTGATCCTGGTTCATCCACCATTAAAATAGCTTCATCTTTCACCCATTTTAGGTTAGTAATGGAATAGCTAAACTTGGCCATGTAGCCATTTAGTGAGATTCATTCACCCTCATCAAGTAAACAACAAAACATATTGCTTAAGTCTTTAGTAGGCATATTTTGTTAATCTTTCAAGAATAGAGGTTAAAGCTATTTGTTATATTTCTTACTTATTTCAAGTTTTAAACACATGCAAATAGGATTCCTTGCTTATTTCTTATCATATGGTCCATTGAGGGACTTTGCACAAAGCTTTGGGGTCTTACTCAATTTCAATAGCTTTTGCAAAACCTTTCATTGAACACACATAGAAACAAGTGTATAATATGAAGATCTAAATCGCACTCATTACTTAGTATCTTCTCATTTTTTAGGATGAAACATGCCAAGGAGGCATGCCATATGTACCTAGGGATGTGATATTATAATGTATGTGTTGATAGATATTTTGACATGTGGTACACATCCACCTTAGTTGTATTATTAGTTTAATATATTTGGTAATATATGAAACTTTTCAAATTATGTATAGTGGGCAATGGGTTGGCCTACATCAGGATTAGGTGTTACCCACCCATTAAGAATAATAGTTTATTTTATATAGAGGCTGTGAATATCATTGTGAAGAATGTGTTTATTCTCCTATTTGATGAAGGATATTGGAGGCATCTTCTAAAAAGTGACATTACCATATTAGGAGATCTAGTATAATTATTCATTCATTTAGGATCATTGTATGGTGTTTCCCTGACTTAAGGTTACTTATTTTATTTCTGAATATATCGATGTTAATACATTTCAAGCCACAAATATGTTTTGTGTTGTGTCATCTTCATTTTATTCCAATTTTTATTTTATTTTTTGGATTATTTATTAAGGATCTTGCTAGCATTATAATATAATATCCCTGGCTATGTAGAAATAAACTTCTAAAATTGTCGTACCACATCGATTTGAATATACCTAATCTATGCATTTTAGCACTAACAAATGTGACCCATTTTTGACGTAAATTTCAACATTTTGATGTTGACAATCATGGTGTTTGAGGCTGTAAAATGTGGTGTTCTGTACCAAGGATTCAACATGGATGAAAGCACATCAAATTCTAACTAAAATTATCTTGTTATGATAAAGTAAACTATACTCTACCAAATTAAAATAATATATCAAAAATATTTATTGTAAAATAATAAGAGAGTTACTCAAAACAAAATAATTATTATGAAGGAGAAGTATGCGACTACTTTACAATACAATGGGGAAAAATCCTTATTTTATAGATAAAAATAATAAGACTAAGAATATTATTTAAATTTAAAAAGATAATAGTATCCATTTAGCATGGAAACAAAAATATTCTTTAAATCTAAACAAAGCGCTAATAATAAACATTCATCATTCATACACAGGAATAGGAAAAATCCTAAGATGGAGAGATCTACTATGGGACATTAGCCCCTTAATAATAAATGACATCAAACTATTTACACTCCCAAATATACAATAACGTGTAAGGTTTTGATAAGATCTCTTTCCGAACTTATTAGTAGGTGTAAGAATGTTATACATGTAGAATATTCCAAATACATTAATAATAAAATCTAGGATATAACTATTAATACGATAAATGATGCAATGATATCATAAAACAAATAAATGTATGAATACTTAGTTATGTAAAGAGGTAAAAAAATGATTTGGGTATATAGACTGGTTGAAAGAGGTGATATAAACCTAGGAATGCTTTGTTCTTGAGACTATAACTAGAAACTAAAGTTGTATGGAACTATAGAGCTCTTGTTATGTCATAGTATGGTTTGGTCCTACTTCGTACAATTTCAAACTTGTAAATAATGGATCTTTGTAACTTAAGTTCTTATCACTAGTATAGAACTAATTTTCATTGTATATCGCTAGGGTTTACACAATTTTGTCAACATATGCAATGACTTACAATAAATAGAAAATCCTATATACCTACAAAAAACCTCATAAAATGATTAGATATCAAAAGGATAAATTTGTGTGTTGGTGAGGTAGGAATGACCATGTCGATCAACCCCTACTAAACTGATCTAAGATCTGTACTACATCTTCTCAAGTGGAAGTAAGCCTTATGATGAGATGACCAATCTAAAGGATACTTGTCATACCCATGTTAGTAACCTCTCTACACATCATGGTATTTTTAAGGCTACTGATACACATTATGATACAAAGGTTATGTCTAATACATGTGCCCATATAAGTGAAGTGAAATTCTTACCACAATAGAGAACACCTCTTCGGTTTGGAAATGATGTTGTACAATATGATACTTTATATGATCTACTCAACAATCTCTTAATCATTTTGTTACCTACTTTTTAATACCCCCACCACCGGATTACAAAAATCAAAGTTCAACAATTTTGTGATTATCATGGAATTAACAAACATCATGACATTGATTTTTATCCTCTAAAATGATGAATAACAACTTGAGCGTAAGGAATTTATATCCTTGTACATGTGACATTATCCTCTGCCATCATCTCAGGTTTTAAAATCTAAATTGGTACCAAAATCTATAACATCTATACCTAATGAGTATATACCAATACTACATGATACACCTTTAGACATAGAAACAAAATAATCTAATCTAAAAGTAGAGACAAATGCAATACCACCTTTGGTAGATCCACCAGAAGTCCACTTAGGGGGTAAAATAAAAATAGATTCTACCAACATCTATAATCTTTCCTAACACACTAAGATAGATTCTGATTCAAATGATGATATTTATGAACTATTTGATATGCTAGATGAATATTTGTGTGCATTATACTTAATTCCCCTAGAGGGAGTTAACTATGATATTGATATCAACGGCAATGATAAAATTGATACCCTAAGTGATCTTTTTGTTTCCATTTTAATCATATTTCAAGATCTTGAGATGTCAGGCATATGTATGATTTTATATAATGTAGACAATGAACGTTACCAAAAATGTTTAATAAGTATTGTACCTATCTACTTAAACATTAATGTGAATGTTAGAAAAAATATTTTGAAAATGTAACACCCACATTTAACTTGAATCCATCAATTAACACAAAACACTATTATGAAGAAAGAAATAAGTTGATAAATAATATAATTTATTTATTTATTTCTTTGAATAAATATATAGGAAATGCAACACATTTCATCCAAAGTTAAATTTTGTTGAACAAAACTATGTAAATTTTCTATCTCGATGGATTCTTCGGTGAGACTGATTAAACAATGAAAAAAATAACCTAGAGAGAGACACAATTCATTTTCCAATTGGGAGTTATCTTAGATTTCATAAAATATTTTCACCAATACTACGAGAGATGTAATCTCAATATTCGTAGCTTGAATTTAAATGTGAAAATAATGGTGTAAAATTTGAATATACTTGAATATAGTCTTATAAAAGGTGTCATCATTACTAGTAGAATGATTTAAAATACAATGAAAAATTAAATACACATGGAAAGGTGTTGTTATTTCAGGGAGCATTATTTTCTGTGTGATTTTCATGAGAGTATCTCTTCATGTGTGATGACATTGAAGAAAATCATACAAGGAAATTTGAGAAGTTGTAGCATGAGATACGATGATAGAAAAAAGATAAAGATAAATACATTTAGATAAAAAAGAATAATAATTATCATATGAATTTCCATCTATCAAGAGACCTTGGAAGATGAGACCCAAAATGTTATTTAACAAAAAACAACCATCATCAATTTATGAAAACGACCATATATGAAAATAGAAATTGATTTTTTTGGAACAAAAGAGGTATTTTTAAATTTGATTATATGAATGAAAAACATATACTAAGGATTTTTTTCAAAATTGTATATTTTTTCTATTATGCCCTAGTTACGAAAAAATAGTAATTTTAAATTACGAAAAAAAGTAATTTTGAATTTTCAAAAAAGTGTGCTAAAAATTAGGGCAAACAAAAAGAGATCTCATTAAATATATATAAATTATTAATAACCTCAAAGTCACCAATGGGGTCTGGGTGGAGTGGTTAAGTCATATGGTTGTATCCAAATCCACCAAAGTTTAAATCCCACTCAGGCACGATCCCCGTTTGGGGTGCTAATGTCTGAGGTGGCGTGGCTTGCAAGCTGTTTTAACAGAGGTGGATTCTGGTTTGAGATTTCCTGTGCTAGAAGTATGTTCAAGTGTGGTGGATATGGTTTAATAATTAATGAGCTTAAAATGTTATATCTTGGTTGAATGTACTCTATTTCATAGCTCCAATCAAAAGTGTTTATCTATCTTAAAAAAATAACTTCAAAGTAATTTTAAAATAGAGCCGTTATGCTTGAGATATGCAAGAAAAGGTGATTAATCAATTAGGATCCCTATATAGATACCCAAAGGATACAACAAACCATGAGAACCTATGAAAAATTGTTGAATCTAGATTTAGGGTAGGTGATAGTTAAAACTAATGTTTGAATATGAATATAAAATGTAAATATAAAACCTTAGGGGAACTAGGGTTTGAAATAAGGTGAAAATACAATGTCAGGTTCACCAAAACACTTACACCCTAATTAGATTTAACATGAAACCTAATTGATTTTTAGTGATTTAATATAATAAAGGATGTAAGGGTTAAAAATAGGAAAATATTCTAATTAATTAATTTTTAACATTAATTGCTACAATTTGAACGAAACTTTTATAATAGTAAGTATTATGCACTTGAAAATATAATGGACCAAGTGCACTTAGCTGATTACAAATGATTCTACAAGTCTCTAGGAAGATGAATGGTAGGAACAAGGGGATATAAACTATAAAAATATTTGTTCTAGAGTTTTTCACTAGAAAATGTACTGGGGTAGGACTGTACAACTCTACCAGGTCCGTATCGTATGGTCTTGACCCTTTTGTATGGTCTTGGTCCTTTTGTATGGTCTTGGACTTGCTTAGAGCTAGGATCTATAACTTATGCACATTTTCAGTTGATTTTAAATCATCAATCATTATATAAACCAAGTTTTCAATCATTAAGAAAATATCCCTGAATGTTATGATCATCATCTCGAACCCTAGACATGGATGATAAGTATTGAAAACAAGCATTAGTAGGGTCATGTGCACCCCTGTGGACTACCGAAATTGACACTACATAATGCCTACATGAAGAAAGAAATAAATAAAATATCCATCCTATCCATAGGTTCCATCGATTTTCATTTCATTAGCTCATAATTTTTTTTGATGGGTAAATAATTTTTAGTAGTGCTTTGAACCGGTGGGTTCTTGGGTCCCCTCCCTTACAATACAATCTATGCATTATAATAAAAATGTAGGGCAACCCATAAACTAAAAATGTTGAACTATGCTACCCTGAGACAACATACACCAAAGTCCCCTCCCTTACATTACAAAATATTCACTATATCAAACCTTCAGGTAAGCCCATATACAAAAGGCTATACTATGCCACTCTAAGGAAACAAACACCAAAACCATACTATATTACTATAATAACCTAGAAAATATGATTAATCAGGCAATTCTATCACTTCTTCTTTCACCTAGACATTCAGAGCAACAACATACACTGATTTCCTCTTACGGACGCTGGAACGATGTCCCAATGTCGACCAGAGAATACTTGTTAGGGAACACACAAGGAGTAAGTGTGGGAGAGAAGGCTAGGATCAAGGGTGCGGAGGGACAGGAAGGACCCATGCACGGAAGGAAAGTTCAACATTCAGGAGTTAGCCAATTTTGAGCATGGCGACCTATTATTAGATGATGGCCTATGGAACACACCAACAATGCAGAGACATGCGTGTCATGCATTTCCTATTTTTGGAGGATTGGATCGAAGTGCTTTGCATGGAGATGAGCTAAGAATAGGATTGAAACTTCAGTTAACTGTAAGAGGTCTATAGATCTAGCACACTTGCATGTGTGGCTATGCCTGTGAATGACACATGGATATTAATAGCATGCGGCCTATTTATGGAATAGATAATTGGTGAAGGGAAAGTCCCCGCCCTATATATATGATTTGAGGTACATAGTGGTAATATATTAGTGTGAGGGATGTATGGAGGTATAGAGATTTACGCATATGACCGAATTATTATATCAGACCCATATGCACACTGGTATAGATTACATTATTGTAAGGAGCTTATGTGTTTATTAATAGATGGAAGATATTGGCTAAACCTAAGTGTCATTCCTGTGTGGAATTAAGTAGTACATGTTATCGATTCAATCCTGATGACTATTTAAAGTTTGTTCTGTCATAGATCTGAATGTAGTATACATTGTAGAATGATAGATTAGTTACAAATCTATATGTTTCCTCCTTCATCACACTAAAATCCTTCTACATCAACCCTAAAGAGGGACCTGGTACCTTTGTGTGCTTTAGGTGAGCGCTTAGGATGAATGATGTGCCAGCATGACTAGGGTGTTATCTGGTAAATTCTAGGCTGCAACATTGGTTCCATTATCGGGACATCTTTTTCAGTTGTTTTCAGGATGGTTTGCGATGAAGACATATCGGTTAAATCTAGCAAGTATTGAGGAATGGATACACAATCTAGAGGAAGAATATGCACGTCAGTTCAGTAGTGGATCTGAGTTTAACACATGCACTTGGGTAGAATAGAATCTATATGATAACTTATATGAGAGATTTTTCACCATCTTTCCAGTAGAACTATACGAGTGGCTTACTTCTTCTGCATCTCAGTGGAATTGGAGGTATCACGAACTTGTCTAGACACAAGAAGAATTTTAGTCCCTTTATGATGCTGATCTGATTTGGACTCGTGATTTGGATACATGGTTTCGTGGTGTTCTAAAGAGTTATATTATAGAATATTCAATTTCAACATACTCATGCCCAGAGATAGATGAATTCCAATTTTTACAATATCCAAGAGGAGCATATTTACGAGGTATTTTGTTGGCGATCAAGATCTTGATGGTAACTTTGAACCTGGAGAGTAAACCAATGGCTAACTAAAATTCACCATGTGCGAGGGCAGGAACAGGTTTGGTGAAAGATGGAAGACCTAGTGGCAAAGAGGAAAAGAGAGGAAAGGCAGCTTAAGTTTAATGAGGCACGCGAGAGGGATATAGAGAAGTAGCGTTCCATTGCAGAAAGTATGACATTGAGGAGAGAGATGGCTCGTGAAGGATTTATAGCTCATGTAGAAGACATGGAGCCAGAGCATCAGGAACTCCCCCATCTTGGAAAACATGACATAGAACCCCCCTCGACCTCACATAGAAGTGCACCAGCAGAGACTACCTGAACCGTAGGCACGCATCTTAATCCACCTGGTGACCAAGATCTTACGCTTGGTTTTCCAATATCTAGTATGATAAGTAACCAACAAGCTAACTTGGGAAGTAGGAGATTAGGAGTAAGTCAGAGAGAAAGTACATCGATGGCAGGACATATAAATTCAATGATATTTGGAGGAACATCCTTAGGCACATCATCCACACAGAATGTGAGTGTGTAGAATGTTGGATTCACCACTAGAAGTGGAATTACCTCATAGACTGTAGGGGTCTAGTATAGTAATACTATCGGAACAAAGGGGAGTACATCTAAAAGTCCTATTCCCACTAGAGGTGGAGGATCAGGAGGTATAGGTGTATCTACTTCCGGTGGATCTGGTGATTTTGGAGTCAGAGGGAACACAAGAGGTTATAGATCAGGTGGTCAAGGTCTGCAACAACCAAAAAATATTTATATGGAGATGTCTCTTCATCTTCCAGAGTATAGAGGTATAGAGGATGCTTCCAAACATGTGCATATGTGTGAAATCTTGTGACTCGCTAAAGGGATCATGACTACTGAGCGTAAGGCAAGTCAATTTACTACTACATTATAGGGACATGCACATAGCTGGTATAAGAAGTTTGACCATGATCAAACTTGTGTGGATTATGTAGCATTGAAAGATGCTTTCTTGAAAGAGTTCCATGTCCTTGAGTTTGAGGAGAAGAGTATAAGTGTGCTCAAGGATATAAGCAAGGCACTATTGAGAGTGTATGTGAGTATGATGCTTGTTTTAAGACACTTCTATCTAAGCTATCTTGTGATATTCACGCTAGCCAACATGTACAATGGTTCGTTACAGGATTGATTACACCATTTAGAAGGGCGTTGTCACATAAGACATACACTAATCTACGCAAAGTAATGGAAACAACTTTGTGTGTTAAGGAAGTTGGGAGCATTGACACTGGCATTAGTCCTTTCTTAGAGGCACAGATTACAGCTATGGAAAATAAATTAGAGAAGCTCTCAACAAATTTAACCCATGAAATGCACTCAGGAACTTGGTGTACAGATTGTGAAGTGGAAGGTCACACCAAGGATAGTTTCCCTTGTAGATCTGTACACTCATTATTGTTAGATTGTGAGATCTTTCATTTGAATCATAATGCTAGTCACTGTCCTTTGTTATAGTGTGTGATAAGGAAGAATGTATCTTGCTTTTGCAATATTTGTAGGTCCACGATCCATGATACTGAGGATTGTCGATTGATTGGTCAGATCCAGGATGCTATAGACATTGGGGTATGAAAGATAAGTGTAACAGATAATTCTAAGGGTAAGAATGAGCACCAAGATCATGATCATAATCAAACATGCTATGATAGGAATGAGGGGTGATTTTAAGGAGGTCATGGAAGGGGACATGGATATTGTGGTGGATATGGGGGACAAGGCCGTGGTGGAGGAAGAGGTGAATTCCCTCGTGGAACATGTTATATGTGCGGATCTCCTGACCACTATAGGAACGAATGTCCTCAGAATATTGCATGTTATTTCTGTGTGAAGAACCATAGCTATGAAGAGTGCCCAAACTTATATGAGCATATGAGTAAGCAATATAAGCAAGAAAAAAGGTGCCGGGATGGTTAAAATCTAGTGCGTGGTAGAAGATCAGTGGATTCCCAAGATAACAAAAGGACCTAAGGCATTGACAGTGAAGATTACTACACGTGCTAAAGCTACACACACAAGAGAAGCATTGCACCAAAATCCTATGATCACCAAGGAGGAGGTTTTACATGCAAGGTACCTAGATCCTTCTCATCATAAGGAGGTTTACCAATATACCATGCAAGTGCTAAGGAATCTTCAGGGTGAGATATAATACTTAAAGGAGCATAAGAAAGCATCAGAGATAGTCCAAACTGATATCAATGATTTGTGAGAAGTGTGCAGAATGTTGCACCAAGAGAACATTATCCCACTATTAGGAAGTTGGTTAAAGGGGAACACTCCACGTGTAAGTTTTGAGACCGGACGAAAGATCCTGCATGTAAATATTCCCCCTGATAGCATTTACTATGACAAGGAAATTACTCTAAATGCTATTGTGGATAGGTGGCTATTGAGCAACATATTGATTGATATAGGTCCGGAAGTAAATGTGCTTAGATTAGATGCATGGGCACAAATAGGGAGGCCTCCATTGCAGCCATCATCTAATGTGTTGTTTATGACAATCTGGGCTAAGTCCACTCCCATAGGATTCTTGAAGGATGCATCTATAACCATATAAGGGGCCAAGTTCACTAGGGATTTTGAGTTATTAGCACTTGCAGAAGAAAACAATTTTCTAGCCTTGTTTGGACTCCCTTGGTGTTAGATGAATAATTATGACTTGAGATTCAATAAGGGGTATATCAGCTTTGAGAAAAACGAGGAAAGGGTTGTGATACCGTTGACAGATGGGAATTCTACACAATATGTTGAGCCTCCAAGTGAGGAGGACTTAAACCAAATTTATGTACACGCTATTCAGGACCTAGAGGTCAATGAGCCTTCAAAAGAAGGCATCATACAATGGGAGGATTCTCATTCTATTAGTGATACTATGAGTATTTCTTGCGATAATTAGGCTCATGGTACATATGAATTAGTAGGGTGTGAAGTAAAAAGCACGGTTACACACATGAATGGACTTCGTTTGGTCTGACGGATAGGTAGAATAGTACCTTGGTATACAGGGACATAAGATCTTCCTACATTTTTGAAAGCCATGGAAACATAGTGGATAGATCAAATTAAGAGAATAGCTATGTTAGTATATACCTTGTGCGGGACAACAATGCGTTGGTGGGTAGTCCACAAAGATAATCTTATAGAATGGGAAGATATTGGAATCGCCCTATCTATTAGGTTTGTAAGGAAAAATGTACTTACGTAGATCTGTACTTATCATGGTGATCAACCTATTCAACATCACATTCAGTAGTTTGAGAGACTCTAGCTAGTAAGACAGGAAGCATTACCACCTTCACTCTGGGTGCATAGATTTTACTCTACGTTACAAGGATGCACACGTGCCTAGTATGTATATGCAGAACTACATCGAGAGACTGGAAACTGGCAAAATTTGATTGCAGGGATGATCTAGACCTTTGACTACTTTTCTTCTCAACCTCAAATAGAAGAGGCATTAAAATTTATCAAGCACTTAACCACGGGTGATAGTGAAAAAGCAGAAGAGCATATTCAGGAGTTATTTGGTGAGATAGATTCTGGAGCGTATTTTGAAAAGGAAGAAGAAATGGACTTCATACTACTTGAACGCGCTTGCCTTGAGAAAGAGAAAGGAAAGATGGTTTACATCGTGGATGATGAGGAAGTTGAAAATATAGATATTGAAAATTCACAAGGGGTACGTGAGGTATTGGACAGTATAGACAAGGATACACACACCTATCACGAACCCATGAAGACAAAGAATGTGAATATAGGTTCAGAGGCTGATCCTAAGGAGGCCATAACTGGAGACTATTGGTCAGACTTATAGGTAGCAAAGATCATTGAGTTACTTAGGGATTATTAGGAAATATTCCCTCGAGGGTATCATGAACTTAAAGGCATGCATAAATCACTTGGGGAAATGAAGATAAAGCTTAAGGATGGTGCACGCCTAGTTAGAAAGAGGTCACATGAAAAGGTAAAAGAAGAAATTGATAAAATTTTGAAATATGGAATATCAAACCCCTTGATGAGTAAGACTGGGTTAGCCCAATGGTGACCAGTATCAAGAAGGATGGATGAATTGGAATATGTGTGGACTACAGGGATTTGAATGCTGTATGCGTCACCGATCCATTCCCTACACCATTTACTGAGGAAATACTAGAAGGCATTGTAGGGCGCGAAATATACTCCTTTACAGATGGGTTTTCTAGGTATCATCAGGTTAGGATTACTTAGTAGTATCAAGAAAAGACAACATTTACTACTGAATGGGGTATTTTTGCCTATATTGTGATGCCTTTTGGATTGAAAAACATGCCTGATGTATTCTCGTGAATAGTTGTTCAGGCATTCAAATATTTTATTCACAACTTCTTACAGGCCTACCTAGATGATTGGACAATATATGGGCTTGTGAAAGATCATTGTGAAAATCTACGCTTAATGTTTGAATGGTGGAGACATTTGAGTCTCTTTGAACATCGATAAGTGCATATTTTCTACACAATTTGGAATATTGTTAGGACATATAATCTACAAGGAAGTTTTTCTCATTGTTCCAACTAAGGTTGCAGTCATTTTAGCCTTGGAAGCGCCTACCAGTCAAAGCAAGGTGTGCATATTTTTAGGTCATACATGATATTATAGGAAATTCATCAAAGGGTATGCCAAAATTGCTGCACCCTTGAAAGAATTACTGAAGGGGAAAGGTACATTTTATTGGGGAGAACCATAGCAACACATGTTTGAGATATTAAAATAGAAACTTAATACTACGCCCATTCTATGATTTCCCTCATGGGATAAACCATTTCATGTGCATGTGGACGCCTCTAGCATGGCCATTATCATTGTGTTAGCTCAACCTGGAGAAGGTATTGTTGATGATCCATTTTTTTTGCTAGTAGGAAGCTAACTTCTACTGAACAAAATTATACAACTACAGAGCGCAAAGCTTTATCCATGATCTATGCATTACAAAAGTTTTGAAAGTACTTGTTAGCAACACCATTTGTGTTTTATACAGATCACATGGCATTTAAGTACTTGGTAAACAAACACGTATTACAGAGGAACATATGTAGATGGGTACTCCTATTTCAAGAGTTATATTTCACAGTTTTGGTGAAGCCAGGGAAAAATTAGACCATCTATCTAGAATCAACTCAGGAGAGGAAGCACAAACAATTGAAGAAAGCATTCTAGATGCACAATTATATAGGTTATAATGTGTGCCATCAGAATTAGAAGACATTGATGTATTTCTATGGACTGGTATAGAACTAGAAGGAATGAAGACATTAGAAAAGAAACAACTTCCTATACGCATAACACTGTTTATGTTAATTAGTGGTGACCTCTACAAGTTACGCATAGATGAAGTATTATGACGTTGTGTATTAGAGCATGAACAAAAGGATATTATGGAAGAAGCTCATGGTGGTTTTGCAGGAGGCCATTATGCAGGTGATGCGACTGCCCGGAAGATCCCACTTGTTGGATTCTTGTGGGATACATTGTATAAAGACTATAAAGAATAGTGTAAGATGTGTGATCATTTTCAGCACCTAGGAAAACCAAGGTAAAGAGATAAGATGCATTTAAGACCAATTACTAGTGCCAAAATGTTTGAGAAATGGGCCATTGAATTTGTAGGACCTATTTCACCAGCCACACGTAGGAATGGATCAAGTTATATCATTACTTGCACAAATTATCTCCAAAGGTGGATAGAAGCAACCCCTACAAAGGACTGTAGAGCAGCTACAGTGGTGAGGTTTCTATGGGAGAATGTTCTTACAAGATATGGATGTCCTTTAAGCTTGAAAAGTGATAGGGGTACACACTTATTGAATGAGACAAATAGGATCCTATTAGATGAGTTTATGGTTGCACACCATAAAACTACACCCTACCATCCTTAGGTAAATGGAGCTGCTGAGGCTTTCAACAAGATTTTGAGCCAGAATTTGACAAAAAATTTGTGATGTTGGAAGAAAGGATTGGGATGAAAAAGTTTCAGCTGTTCTTTAGGCATATAGAACAACTTACAAGTGATTGAACAAAGCCACATTGTTTCAGCTAGTGTTTGGCGTGGAAGCCATTCTCCCTATAAAATTTATGTTACCTTCTTTACGCATTGTGTGCACTAGAGGTCTAGCTGATGATTAGGATTTAGAAGAGTGTATCGAGAAGAAGATTCAACTGGATGAGTGACAAGCCATAGCACAATGGAGTCAGAAGCAGGAAAAGGCCAGGAAAAAGGCATGGCATGACAGAAACATAAGGGATAAGAAGTTTGAAATTACACAAATGGTACTTCTTTATGACTCTAAGTTCTTGCGCCATCCAGGCAAGTTTAAAGTACATTAGTTGGGGCCGTATGTCATCACTTACATACTTGAATCGGGTACTTACTAGTTAGAATCACTTGATGGAACACAACTACCCGGTTACTTTAACAGGAGTAAATAAAGCCCTGCTATAAATGAAACTTCTTGGTGTTTGTAATAAGGCAGTATTTCCATTTAGATTAGGTTTCCCTTCTATTTTCCTTAATGTATTTCCTTCATTGTCTATATGCTTCGTCAATTTAGTTGTTGTTCTTGTGTAAAATGTGCTTGCACACATGAAGCTAATTATTATGTGAAGAATGTACTATGTGAAGCTAATTGCACACATGAAGCACATACCTTTAGTGTGGGGTGGTTGTAGTTATCCAAGTAAAAGACCATGGGAATTGAAAGGTGAAAGGAATAAGTTGCTACAGGTGTGCTTTAAGTCAAAATAAGATTGCTTCTGAAAATTGACCAAGGGAGGAGATGAATGAAAGGACAACATAACGTGAGGTAAGCAGAGGCCATGATAACTGCCAGGAGAAGGTAAAGTGATAAGGTACTCAGGTGTAAGGGCACACACTGAAGATAAGTCAATGACCAGAGGGTATGAAGGCACACTAGAAGGTTATAGCTGGGGTGTGAAGATGTACCGCATGGAATGAACAAATTTGGTCAATAAATGAGAGGGTATTTGGTAGGTGAAGGAGCAATAAATGCATCAAAATTTGAAATAAATTATATAAGGATGGGATGCAGATTCATTTTTGTCATTATGACTAATAGAATTTGAGGAAAGAGCCAATTGCAAAGAGCCAAGTGATCGGGTTAAGGTGTGAAGGGTGTGAAACCAAGCGTGATAAACAGATCTTTGCAAAAAGAAGCTTGCATCCCCAGTGGTGAAGGGTTTGAGCCAAGCAAGGAGAAAAAGAGGAGTTAGGGCACGAAGTTTCTACCTAGGGCATGATTGAATCAAGCTAGGGTTTGATTCTCAAAGTTGTAGAGTTAAAGAGGAGACATTTGTAAGGGAAAAAAATGGCACACAAGAAGGCATTTGCAGCAGCAGCAAAAGGAAAGAAGAAGGTGGTCATCGAGGAAGAAGAGATGGCACCCGAAAGTGACTTTTCAAAAATGCAATATCCAGAAGGAGTCATTATTGGCCAGGAGTGGGATTCACCCATCAAAAAGAGAAAAGTGAGTGAATACAATCACAAGACCATAGATAATAATAAGGAGATCGATTCCTTGCTCATTGCTAGGATGAACAAGCGAACGGCGGATGACAATCCTATTTATGATGATGTAGGAGATAAGCTTCTAAAGAGAATTGGGGTCTACCAATTATATGAGCTTCCATATTTCAGGAAGTATGAGCTCTTGTATTAGTGGCTCATGAGTAGAGTACATGAGGACTTCTTCTACTTTGCAGGATGCAGAGTTAGAATCTCATCTGCACTTATCTCATCTGTTACAGGTTTGAAGGACATAGGAGAGGAAATAAAGAATGATCTCATAGATAAAGTTGTGATCTTAAAGACCAGACAGGAGTTGGGGTACCTGAAGGGTTCGTGCAGTATGGATATAGACAAATTAAAGAACTATCTAGTTGTGTAAGCAACAGCGCACCTTGTTACAAAGTTGAATGATCAGGAGCAGTGGTCAAAATTAAATACTATGTGGTTACACATTGCGTGTAAGATGTCAGAAGGAGCAATCTACAATATTCCAGGCTATATTGCAGAAAAAATAGTCAAGGAATCATGCACATGAGGGAAGATTAGCTTTGGATTTGTTCTACTATCACTAGTATTCATGGAAATTGGAGTACCAAATGGCCCGAAGGAAAAATAATGGGAATACCCCATGGAGAATAAGTCACCAGCTGAAAGGTTCAGCAAGTATCTATGAAAAGGGGCCATGATAGATGACGTAAAGCAAAGGGTAGAGAAATGGTATGACAGGCTCCATGTGCGACATTTGGAGAAGAGTGACACATCCCAAAGGACCCTACCATCAGTATGTAGGGAAACAATTCTATTTTGTTGTATATCAGCATTTCTGCATCGTGCGCTTCTAAATGAAAGATGGAGTCTGGAGCCCTTGCTATAAATTTCCTTACACATTCACTACAAGGTATTTCCAAGCATCTATTCATAGATTTACAGACATGCACTGATTGGTATTCAATGCAGATAAGGTAGACTGTGACTATCACACATTGAGAAAAAATTATGTGTATCCTGGAAGAAGTTCCTTCACCGAGAGGATCATTTCAGAGGTGTTGAATATTAAGCCAATAAGTCTGGTTGTAGAAAATGTAGGGGCAGCATTGATGTATCTTCAGCTAAAGCCAAATATGGAGGATAACAAGTATGTGTAAGGTGAGTTCACACTTCCAGCACCACCAAAGGGAAAGCATACAATGGAGAACATCCCAGCACCTAAGCCCAACAAAATCCAATTGAAGTGGAGGATGAGGAGGAGGAGCGCAAGGATAGTGGTGGTTTGGAGCATAGAGGTAGGAGACATCCTGCAAATAAGGGTGAAGCTAAGTGTGCCATTACACCACCTCAGCCACAAGAGGGGGATGATGAGGACTTGGATGTAGTCCAAGGGGAGCACAAATTTAAGATGGTGTTTAGGAGAACAAGGACCCAAGGTGCTACTCCAACCATGGTGTGCAAATCACCCAGAATCTCTCCACATAAGGAGGAAACCGTGCAAAGAAGGAGGAAACTAAAGTTAAATGAGGAGGCAGAAGAGTCAAAGGAAAGCACGTCTAATTCTCCCACACTTCCAGAGAACATAGAAGAATAGGGTGAATAATCAAAGGGAAGAGAAGAGGATGAGAAGGGACTAGAGGAGACAACTGCTGAGAATGCTCAAGACATGGAGACACAAGTCCCAAATTTGGAAGTTAAAGTCCCTAAGCAACAATGGTCTAGAAGAACAAGTGCAGAGCACATTCCACCAGCCATGGGGTATGCAGAGGACATAGGTAAAATTGTTCATGTTCCCTCTTCCAAAGCATGATAGCATAGAAGGATTTATTTGGCTGGGAGCTAATGGATGAGGATATGGTGACTGTGTGCACTCAAAAGAAAATTTCATGGTCAATGCACACCCACATAGATGAGCCTAAATTTGATGTATGCAAAGAGTCATGTATTTCGAGACGGCTAAAAAAGGCACCCTAAGCTAGGCACATGACAATAAATCCTACTATCATGTCAGATGATCATGTCAGCAACTCATTGGTGAAGGTTTCTATTGAAGTTGCTAGAAGAAACATGGAAAAATCTGTAACAATCAGAGTGTTGTGCGAGGAGATGAAGACAAATTATGTGGAGATAGCACACATAACACAAGAGAGGGACTTCACGTAGAAGAAGAACAAAGTATTTATCAGCATCACAGAGGAGATTGGGGACAATGTCATCAGAGAAAGGCCACACTTAGAGGCCAAGGTACCACAGACGTTTCCTTTAGTGATACACTATGTAGGAAAGTTGGTGGACTTGTTACTTGAAAATGAACCTCTACATATGACAGCGCCAAGGAAGTCATGAGTAAGATGCAGAATGATAGAAAGCCTTAGTGATGTGAAAGATTGCATCTTATGAAGGGCTGCTGAAAGCATTACAAGAGGTATTGAAGAAAGTAGACCAAGCTTTAAATATCTGCACATCTCCAGAGGCCCTTATCAGCATAAAGACCCTAGAATAAAATAATGAGGTCCAAAAATAAATGAAGGATGAGACATTGGGCTACACAGAAATATTTTCAATAGTTAAGTAGAAGCACAAGGCCCTGGTAATAGAATAATAGCTGCACAAGACTCGGATGGAAGAGATTGGGAAGCTAATTGCGTAGAATATGGATCTTTTAGAAGGTAGAATGACATCAAAGTCCAGCGTTGTGTTGGTTCTGCAAAATGAAAAGGGAGATATCACGAGGGATGAGTTGGAATCCATTGCTGTGGACATCCCAGAAATAATAGGACAAGCACTCACTGAATGGTAGGTTTTGGAGGTCAAAAAAAGGAGGAGTATCCAGAATTGATACTTCAAACTGATATAGAGGATGTTGTCTCATAACCTCATAACAATTCTTTATTTGTCTACATTCTTTCATTCTTATTATTTCCATTATTCTATTATTTACTTCAATTTTTGGAGGAACACCCATTGTTGGGATGACAATGAGATTAGTGTGGGGTAATGTTGATAAGAGAATACTTGTTAGAGAACATACAAGGAGTCCGCGCAGGAGAGAAGGCCAGGATCAAGGGCACGGAAGGACAGGAAGGACCCATGTGCAGAAGGCAAGTTTAACATTCAGGACTTAGCTGATTTTGAGCATGACGACCTATTGCTAGAAGATGGCACACAGAACACACTAACGATGCAGGGACATGCACGTCATGCATTTTCTATTTTTGGAGGATCAGATAGAAGTGATTTTCATGGAGATGAGATAAGAATAGGATTGAAACTTTAGTTAACTGTAAGAGGTCTATAGATAGCACACTTGCATGGGTGGCTATGCCTCTGAACGATGCGTGGCTATTAATAACATGCGGCCTATTTCTGGAATAGATAAGCGGTGAAGGGAAAGTCCCCACCCTATATATATATACATTGTGAGGTACATAGTGGTAATATATTAGTGTGAGGGATGTATGGAGGTATAGAGATATACGCATATGACTGAATTATTATATCAGACCCATACACACATTAGTATAGAATAAAATTATTGTAAGGAGATTCTGTGTTTATTAATAGATGGAAGATATAGGCTGAACCTAAGTGTCATTTTTGTGTGTATTTAAGTAGTACATGCTATTTATTCAATCATGATTACTATTTAAAGTTTGTTCTGTCATAGATCCGAATGTAGCATACATTGTAGAATGATAGATTGGTTATGAATCTATATGTTTCTTCCTTCATCACACTAACATCCTGCTACAACAACCATAAAGAGGGACTTGGTACCTTTGCGTGCTTTAAGTGAGCACTCAGTCTAGGCTGAGTGATGTGCCAATGTGACTAGGGTGTTATTTAGTAAATTCTAGGCTGCAACACCCAATCTTCCCACTTGAGCTGTCCTTAGCAGGAAAATGCAGGAAGATTTTCCCTTCACCCTTAACTATGTAATATGGGATAGAATAAGGATGATTATAGAAGAGAGTGAATTTTGGTCCAAAGGAGCAATGTTGATCAGAACTGTATCTCTCATTCGACACTTTTGATGGATAGTAACTGTGAAATTCCAAAGGGAACAATTCCTTTTTGCCAATTCCAAGACATGTTCCCGAGATACCAATTCCCTTTCCCCTGTAACAAAGTCCTTAAAAAAGGATGAAGGCATGAAAAAGTTGTCCACCACTTCCTCTAACCCTACCGTGTGCATAGGGATGATGATATGGTGGGAAATCTTCAAGGTTTACTCTTTATTTCTCCTAAGAAGCAAAATATAGGTGAAGAAAACAAAAGCAATCTCAACATTAACTCTTTCTCTGCCACAAACCTGAACATAATCATTACCCAAAATGTGTTCCACCACATTTCCCACCTAACTTGAGCCAATTTTAAACACTTTTCATATCCTAAAGGGAGTAATGGGGCCATAAAAATCCATCTCTCTTGATTCCCCCATGAGGAACAGACTAGGGAAAGGAGGGATCGCCATAGATACTTCACCAACCAATGAACGATCCTATCACTGGAGATGAAAAATAGAAAATATTTGAAGAGGGAAGGGAAAGATATGCAAATAAAGGAATCCTTCCATGAGCCATATTACATCAATTAAATGGCATTAAATTTGGCTTCACTTTTCATAATGATGACCAAATTAGACCATATTTCCATATCATTAGCAATTAGTACTTACTCACCTTGCGTCACCCCATAGTTGGCTAGATAATCAACCACTACATTAGCCTTTCTAAAAATGTTATCAATTCTCCATGATTCCACCTTTTCTAGCCAATAGAGGGTGTTATAAATATAATAATCCAGGGACGAATGAGAGTCCTTACAATTTTTAATTACTTGAATAATAATATGAGAATCTCCTTTGATGAAAAGATGAGATCATTCACACTCCACTACATTTTTCACCCCAAAAAGGAGCATTTGAGATTTAACTAGGTTGCAAGATCCTTCTTGAAGGTGGAACAATCTAACTCTAATCAATTCTCCCATCTCATTGTGAATAATACACCCCACCCCCAAAATCCCAGGGTTCATTAGCTCTTAATTTACCCCTAATTTCCTTTCACCATATTATCCCATATGTAATTCTTAATATTCCTATGTTTTCATCCATAGGGAATGAATAATCTCCTCATCTTAAATGTTCCATCGCAATGGTAAAAAAAATCTCCTTTCAACTATATAACCATTATTATAAGCATACTAACCAATTTGATCTCATTTTAAGATCACATGAGTCTCACGGGAATCACACTAAGGACGTAAATCATGTTTCCAAGAGGCACGAATCCATATGGGGAACGAGTCATATAAATGTCGTGAAAATTCAAAAGCTTCATCTTCCATAACAAGATAATAGGTCAAAATTCATTTTACGCTCCAACTCAACGTATCAAGAACCATTCTATAAGGGTAAAGGTCCATATGATTTACCTAGATGATCAAGTAATAATCAATGAATCCCAAGGTCATACATAATTCCCTTAATGAAAAAATCATCTCTTCATTAAGGATGTGCACATTCAAGTTTAAAATAAAAGAATTTTCAAACCCCAACAAAAATAACTTGTAGAACTCAAATACCAGTAGAGATTAATACCAAGCTTAATAGTTATGTGGTACCCATGCTCTAGCTATCATTCCTCATGCTTAGAGAACATGTTTCCACGTAAGTAAATAATTTTATTTCTACAACATCAAGGGGTTTAATTACAAGTTAACAAGATAGATCAATAGAACTTAATTTATTCCCAAATCCTCCTAGAAACACAATTTAAGAGTAGTAAGGTGACCACAAGAACCATCCAAAATGGCCTTCTAAGAGGTCCAAAGATTAACTTAATCTTGTTTATCCATAAGAGGATTATCAAAAAATTAACAAGTATACCTTCAAAGATAAGTTCCCTATTCTAGTAATCGATGGTTTTTTTAGATGAGTTACATGGTGGGATCTACTTTACAAAACTATATATTCATTCTAGCTACCATCAAATTTGGATCAAATATGAGCATGTATATGAGATATATTTTAAAACTTGTGATGGATGTTATGATTTTTTGGTAATGCCTTTTGGTCGCATATTTTTTCTCCATGGAATTCCACCCCACACAAATTTCTACACCTCATGATTTATAGAAGATTATTGATGACCACTTGGTCATTTTTAGAGAAATTCTAAAAGGACTACCACTAAGAAGAGATCATGATCACAACATTCGCCCACTCCTTATAATTTAACAAATGAGAATTCAACCATATAGATGTCCCTATTCTCATAAGAGTGAGATTGAAATAATGGTACAAGAGATGTTAGAGGTAAGTATTATCAAACATAGACAAAGTGCTTATTCATCCCCAGTGATCATGGTGCATTACAAAGGATGTGAAATTGGAGGTGGGTCTGATTATAAAATTTAACAAGTATACCACAAATTGGGTTCATTATATACCAATAATAGAGGATTTTTTAGATGACTACATGGTGGATCTTCTTTATAAAACTAAATATTCATCCTGGCTACCAACAAAAATAACTTGTAGAACTCAAATACCAGTAGAGATTGTAATACCACGCCTTAATAGTTATGTGGGTACCCATGCTCTAGCTCAGTCCGCATGCTTAGAGAACATGTTTCGACGTAAGTAATAATTTTATTTCTACACATCAGGGGTTTAATTTACAAGTTAACAAGATAGATCATATAACTAATTTATTCCTCAAATCCTCCTAGAAACCAATTTAAAAGAGTATAAGCTACCAAAGACCATCGGCAAATGGCCTTGCCTAGAGATCGGCACATATGCGACTAAGCTTGTTTATTACCATAATAGGATTATCAAAAATTAACCATTATATAATACGCTCAAAGATAAGTTCCCTATTCTAATTAATCGATGTTTTTTTTAGATGCTTTACATGGTGGGCCTCTACTTTATTGACGACAACTCTATTTCATATTTCATCCAGCTCCCCTTCTTCCCTTGTGCTACCACTCTTCCCTTTACTCACTGCGCCTACCTCTTTCTCCCCCCCCGTTGTTCTGGCTGTTCTGCTTTTTTTCGCGGTCCAGCTACCACCCAACAAACCGCCATTTGAGTCTCGGGGGGGGGGGGCTTGGGCCGGGCAGTTTCATGGTTCTGAACCGCTAGTTTCGGCCTGGACTAGCCCTCGTGTTTATCCTCCATAGGATATTCCACCCCACACAAATTTCTACAATTCTACACCTCATATGTATAGAAGATTTTGATGACCAACTGTTGGTCATTTTTAGAGAAATTCAGAAAGGACTACCACACTAAGAAGAGATCATGATCACATAACATTCGCCCATCGTGGGAGCGAAGAGATTCAAAGAGGGACAAAGAAAATCCTTATATTTAACAAATGAGAATTCACCATATAGAATGTCCCCTATTCTCATAAGATGAGAATTGAAATAATGGTACGATAGATTTAGAGGTAAAGGTCTTATCAAACATAGACAAAGTGCTTATTCATCCCCAGTGATCATGGTGCATAAAAAGGATGAAAATTGGAGGATGTGTCTTGATTATAAAAAATTTAACAAGTATACCATCAAATATGTGTTCCTTATACCAATAATAGATGATTTTTTAGATGACTTACATGGTTGGATCTTCTTTATAAAACTAAATATTCATCCTGGCTACCATCAAATTTGGATCAAAGATAAGGATGTCTATAGTATATCTTTCAAAACTCATGATGACCATTATGATTTTTTGGTAATTCCTTTTGGTCTCAATAGATCACAATTTACATTTCAAATTTTGATGAACATTGTGTCGAGTAATTTCTTGCGGAAATTTGTATTGGTATTTTTTGACAAAATCGTAATTACAATAAGACTTGGAAAGAAAATTTACAACATGTGAAATAGGTATTGATAAATCTAGAGTAACATCAAATTTATGAAAATTATTCCAAGTTTTCATTTAGAGTATAAGATGTGGAATACTCAGTACATATTGTGTCACATGAAGGGGTCAAAGTAGAACTTAGAAGATAAATTTTATAATAAAATGGAAAGCGCTAAAAAATCACAAAAACCTTCATTATCTTTTGTGGTTAACAGATTACCACAAATTTATAAAAGTATACGGTAGTATAAAAACACCACTCCCATATTTTTTGAAAAGCTATTCTTTCCAATATAATGAAATAACCACCAAGGGATTTGAGAAGCTAAAAATTGCCATGTGCAATGCTCCATTTTTGGTGACCCTGTACATTTCAAATAATTTCATTGTAAAATGTGATGCATTAGGTTCTATAATCAAGGTAGTAATCATGCAAGAACTAAGAACCATTTAATTTGAGATTCATTAACTCAAGGGTAAGAATTTACTAAAGCCAATATATGAGACATAGACGATGGCTAGTCTTCATGCAGTCAAACAATGTAGACATTATATAATTGGTAAAAAATTTAAGGTAAAGAATGATCATGATAGTATGAAATAATTTTTGGAACAAATATTATTATTTGAATAAAAAAATATGGGTGACTAAAATATTGGGAACAACTTCAAAATTATATATAAGAAAGGAAAAGAGAATGCTGTAGCTGATGTACTATCTAAGAGGGATGATTCCACAACTACATTATTATGTGAGATGAATATTTGGAAGGAAGAATAGATTGATGAGGAACATTATAAATTTATAAATGGCCAATATACATGGGATCTGATTCAAAATATATATTAAGATTTTAGTTCCTTAGATAAATTTGACTGGAAAGGGAATTCCTTATCATATAAATATTAGTTATACCTATGCAAGAATTCTTCCCTAAATCAAATGATCATTACATGGCTTCATGCATCTAAAATAAGGGGAAAAATGGATTTTGGAATAGACATCATCAAATAAATAAATATTTCTTTTGGGAATGGATCAAAAGAGATAAGTAGAAATGGGTGGCTGAATGTATGGTGGGCCAATAAAACAAGGGAGAAAACATTAATACACAGGTATTCTTCAATCCTTGTCAACTCCTAGTTAAAGGTGGGAAGAAGTATCTATGGAATTCATAACAAATTTACGTATGTCATGTGGTAAACATGTCATCATGTTAACAATATATAGGATAAAAATATATGTTGATTTTGTCCCTTGTCACATCCCTTCACAACCAATAAATCAGTATTTGCTTTATGGAAACTATTCTAAATCTACACGGCACCCCCATGATCATCATGGGTGAACGTGATTGCTACATTAAACCTTCCATGTCTTAGTGAATGCTTCTTTACTTATGCACTTGTAAAATCTTTTCAAAAAACATTTTTAGTATTAAACTATCTCTCTAAAACTCTATAGTAACTTAAAAGCTTGTGAAAATAATAGATTCCCTCTCTTTATCTATCCTCTCTCTTAAACTCAGGAAATATAAACTCATGTGTTGTTATAGGTGTGCGAAATGATAAAAAATGAAGTAAATGTAATGCAATACATTTCCATGATTTATAATATTTTAATGTAATTGTAAATTTGACTTTATTTGGAGATTTGTACTATTAAAACACCTAACATAAAACACCTCTCTGTAAACCAAAGTCTTTGGAGATACAACTTGTGCCATCCTACCTCATAAAGAGTAATAAGTCTTCATTTGCATTTGTAATATGTTCACTTGCATTTCTACCACCATTTGTAATATTATTAACCTTGAGTCATAATATCTTTCAATACAAGTAATAAATGTATTTTGCATCTTTTATTATTAATTATATGTATGTTTTTTGAATGTTTACTTTACAAATTAATTTATATTAGAACTCTTTATTACTTTTAATATCAATCATATTATTTTTTGGATTAGTTAAATTGAATTGATAATAATAATTTAAGGTCCTTATGAATTAGGTTTATCAAACCCTATGCCAATGAGGACAAAATACCTTATACCATATATGACAATGATGAATTAGCTTTCTTAATGATGCCAAAATACCATTTTTAATGGGAAAAATCATAATAATGTTTCAAATAAACCAAGGTCCATTAGCTATGATATCTCTACAATGGTCAACATTGTTATAGTTAGAACAAAAAGAAACACTTGATTAAGATTTTATTTCCGTAAAGCTTGACACCGTGAGGCATAATCCATGCATCATGAACCCATGATTTGAAGGTTCTCTCAAAGGGGGCTCAACTAAAATAATATGCAACTAAAGTAAGTTTCTCCAAATAATTGCATAATTTATTAAATTTAAGGAAATGTAAAACATCAAGAATATTTTTAGGGCTATGATCATGAGCTCATGAAAATATTTTGGCATGGAATTTTTTTGTCTCTTCGGTGCCTTTAAACTCCAAAATTCCATTAATTTCTCTTACAGAAATGACTACAAGAGTTGAGGAGGGAACATTATAAATGGCTTACCTTCCCAAAGGGTATTTGATTAATGAAAAACAATAATTAGCCAAAATAATAAAATTTCTAATAAGTGTTAATGGTTGTGTGACATAGACCCTATTAGGTATGTTAATATTTAGTTTAATGATGTACATGTACCTGAGTTTTCTTAAGGTATGTGGACTCACATAACATCCAAATCATGCAAACAATTGTTATCAAAATGTAGGACCCAAAATTTGGACCTAAGGAACTTGGAAATAATTATTTGGCATCTACCCCAACATATTCCCATTTACACATAAATTAAATCAATTGTAAAAACACCCCGCTCAATTCCTATGTTATGATTCCATCAAATCAACACTTTTCATTGAGTTTAGCACTTTAGGAACCAATTTACCTTACAATGAACACATCTGCACTCTCATATCCACTCAACACATGTATGATACTAGGTACCAAGTTAAACCTGGGTAGAATCGAGTGACAAGGGTAGAAATGACCAATGTTTTTGACCTAGGTTGAAAATTTTGACCCATGCACTTACAATGGTCACATTTTCAAATACACACCTTACACCAATCATCTTACGGTCAATTGAGTGGGAAATATTTCACACAAGTTGTGTATATAAACACATACATGTTATTTATTAAGGGAATCTCTTAACTCCTTAGACATCTAAAGGATTTCATTCTAAATAAATCTAAGGACTTTAGGCCCTAATAATTAAAATATCACATAATCACATCCTTAGAGCACACCAACAAGTTACAAGTGTACATAATCATGCACTATAACTATATTCAAGGATTGTTACCAAGTTTTGGAGGCCTTATTGGGGTCTTATCATAACCATTATTTATGTATATATGCACACACATATAGTGGGAGGGATAACCACATAGGTGTGAGGGATTTTCATATTATAAATATGTAGGCGATGCTTGTCTCATAGGGGGTTGAGGAATCTTAAGCCAATTAGACTAAAATCTTTTATAGGTTATAACCTGGTAAGGATCTAGGGTTTTGTAATATCCAAAATAGGATTTTATTCTACTCAAGATATATATTATGTGCAAAGATGATATATGAATCATAATTGAGGGTAAGCGTAGTAAGTTGGGGGACAATTAAGTGGACATCAAATCCTAAATTTTACATCAAAAACAACACAACATCAAATTTAGTCTTTCACGGACTTGAACCATGCCAAAAAGTCAAAAATATGTCATAAAAATGGTACCATCACGTAGGGGAGACTATTAGATTTATAGAAATATTGATTTTAAAGTGAATAGAAAAGGATAAATATCAATTTATATTTTTTTACTAATAGTAGGTCTTTAAGACACTTTTTCCCGTGAATGTTTATGTCTACGTTTAATACTGCAAATCTTATTTCACTTGTTAAAATGTGATAAAACTTATACCATCCCAATCATGGTGAAATTATATACATGTTCAATTTTTTTTTATTTTATTTCAATATTTTTTGATGAAGTTATGGCAGGAAAATGGAAAGTGCTCTATTTTCTTTATGTTTTCAAACCACTTTCATGGAAAAAATCATAAAAAAATAAAATATTTCTCAAAACAATACAAAATAAAATCTATCCTAAGGTAAATAGCGGCATATAACTTCTCACCAAAGGAAAAATATATATATCAATTTTTGGTCATCCAAATCGTGGGCAAACAGACTACAATCTTATAGGCATTTAAAAAAAAAACCAAGTCATTGAATTTTGAGTGTCCATTTAAAAAAAAAATAGTACTTTAGAAACTAGATTCCAGATGCTATGATTCATATTGATATAAGTTTTTCTAATTTTGAGCGTATGCATTGCTAATAATCCCTACAAGTTGATATTATGTTGTTATTTTCAATATGACGTCCACTTATGACCCCTTTTTTGTCCCCCAACTTGTTGCACTTACCCTTGATATAAAGATCTTATAAACATGTAATGATTATATTTGGATAAATACAATCTCTAGATCTTTTATTAATACAAGATTCATGTAGTTCTTTATTGTCTATATCAAAATTTAATTGTCTATCATTTTGCTCACATGAAATTTTAAATGATTCAAGTTAGATTTATCGACATAAAGAGATCTTATTTCAAATTGTTATAAAAGATACTATAAAAGAGAAAGTAAAATGAGGAAAAAATAATACTAAGTTTTTAAAACTCATTTGTTATATATAGATATAAATGGAAATAATATTATTGGAGATACTAGGGAACAAAATTACATCATTAATGAACCCATCCTTAATATCATAGCAAGAAAGTTTTCAAATATGTATGCCAAATGACAAATTAAATAGATAAAATATTTAAATTCCTGAAGAAATGAATAAATAATATTCCATGTCCTTCTATATAATACCAAGTGGCTCTGCTCGTTGTTCAATGAACTGTAAAATTTTTTCATGGTCTTCTACGTCTAGTCTTCATTTTTTGCGTTGACTAGTTTTAGTCTTCACCTGCTACAATTGTAACCCTGTAGCAATTATGTGATGGGTGTAATGATACACCTTTTTTTTTTTCTGGTTTGTAATCAACAAATTGAATCCCACATTGGAGGGATTTCACTTATTGTAAGTATGTTCCCTACACTACAACCAAGCCAGTATAAAATGTTGTCTCTTTACTTGTTATTTCACATGTTAGCTTTGTTCTCTCTTCTGTGCAACGTAACAAGTAGTACTCCACTTTATCAACATTTTCTTCTTCAACAATGACTGCAAATAAATCACCTACAATACAATGCAAATAAACATTCAATGATCCATGTATAGTATAAATATATATTTAATTATCAAATTATACAATCCTTTTAAATAAAACATACCTTATTTAACCAGTCCAGATATGTGGTCATAATCAGTTGAAATTAATGGCACATCTTCAAAACTATCATCATGATCGGATCCATATGTTTCATCCACAACTAAAGGAACTTGCTTCCACTCACCTACATACCCATGTTTTTGACTATTGCACTCTGAATATGATTTGTTCATGCATTCATAACAAAAATAAGAATAATATCTTGTATAGATTGTCCAGTTATTACTATCCATAGTCATCAAAGAGTTCAAAGAATTAGAATTGGGAATCCTTTCACATCCATACTTTGTCCTTAAATCAATACCTTCATTTAATCATGCTCAAAAGATCAATAAAGTTTAAAACAAACATCAAAATTCAGAATAAAAAAATTTAAAGTTAGTAACTTGTGGAACTTAATAAATCACATCAAGATCTACATATCTATGTTTTAAATGTGCATGTACCTGTTATCTCCCAAAAAAATTTGTGTGGGGTTGAAGCCTGTGGGGTTGAAGTGTGTGATGTTGAAGCCTGTGAGGTTGAAACCTGAAATGTAAAATTTTTCTTACACCATTCAACAATAGTGTGGGCATCAATCAATCGATCTCCCTCATGATCAAAGCTTTGTTTCTTTAGAGCACTTTTGATGCATGCACCCACACCATTGTGTTCTCCCTTCCCATGACCACTATAAAAAAAACTCCATAAATGAGGAATTTTGTGATGATGATGATAATGAATGAGTGCAAATAAAGGGTGAGAGGATTTGAATTGTGATGCGCAACCATATGACCAAACAAAATGTTGATCTATTTGTATTCCTCACTGATGAAGATATTGAAAGAAAAAACCAAAACAATGTTGCACAAAGTGGGTGTCATGTTCCTTGTCATCAATTATATAGAAGTGATACTCCTTCTTGATCATTCGCTTCACATATGTACTTTTAAACCCATCTAAATCTAATTATGCATGCCTATAAAATACTTGAACCATGACAGTAACCTGGTCAGTGTCTGAATTTCTTTTTGATGAGAAAATGAATAATTCTCAACAAAATCAACCACGGACAATATGGAACCAATAGGGAATGTGTCTCTATTAGTCTTGAATTGTGTAGCCTACCACTTTGAATAGTGAGAATGTTTGATGTACGGACTAATTAAACTTCGAAAACTTTGCATGAATGTAGCAATGGGGATTTCCTCTTCTACCAAATCCAACCTGGTTGCATCTTTTCCAAGCCTTATTGAATATTTTATGTATTTGAACCTACAAAATCAATTCATAGTGGACAAATTGTCATGTATTCATTTGCAGTAACATAAAAATCAAAATAAAATCTAACATCCAAATTTAAAAACATATATATATATATATATATATATATATATATATATATCACCTCTTACAAGAAACCATTTTAACTGTGTCCAAATCTTCATTTGTTTTTGGAAATAATTTCAAGTCCCTACACTTGTCACAGACACCTTTGATGCAAGTCATATGATCATCAGATATCGTGAAAAGAATTGAAGTTATGAATTCACTGACACGCGTAGGTGGAGCATTTTCTTCCCATAACTTTCTATACACCTGAAAAAGACATAGATTTTGAAATACATTAATTTTAAATCACATCTCAAAAAATGATATTTAAACAAATTTCAAATATATAGATATAAATGAAAGAATACCTCAAAATATATATACAAGATCTATAAATTTTTTTTTACCTGATAGTGATAATCAAACTCAACGTGATAGAAAAAAAACATGTGTCAAGGAATTTATCAGCTTGCACTTACCAAGGCTTAAACTTTTCAAACATTTGTTGTCCAATCTTAACATCTAGATTTTCTTCTGTAAACTTTATGTACATCTCATGTTGATTTATTTCAAGCCAGTGTTTTATATGTTCATCATAGTTATTGCGAGTTGTCATGTGTTTTAAAACATCCCTCACATTCGGAGAAGGAAGAGTCCTCTCAGTCCAAAAATCAGAAACTATCTTCACAATATTATCCTCTATTTTATCATAATGTGGATTTCTACACATTAGTGCCCAATTTCCTTCCATAGTAGAGTCATCCAATGTCTTCCTCCTCTTTGCATACCTACTGACAGTCTTTCTAGATAAACCCAATGCCTTGGTAACGACGGTAACATGATGATTCTTTATACGTATCTTCACTTACAACTGAAGTTAATATTGCTCTACGAGAAATACTCTTATCAACAGACCTATTTTTTGTACCCAAATAACTTATTCCTTTAGAAACATTCCTAACAAATTCTTCTTCCACACATTTTGAATTTTTCTGTCCAAAATCAACACCCAAAAATTCTAATGTTTCCCTCATATCAACATGATTCAAGAATGTAACCAACAAATGTGCTCTAGTAACTGTAGTCAAATTAACAAATTCACCATATATTATCTCTACACTTTTTACTGTTTTATTTCGTGATAGTGGTTCTTGTTGGGAAAATTATTTTAATTTTTGTAAATCCTTCTTCACCAAGTGTTTCACATTTTTCTTGGGAAGTAATTCCATAACTTTTGTTATCACTTCAACATAATGTTGTGCATCATGATTTTTGTCCATAAACATACACATGTGAGTACACCAAAATTTGCAAAAAAAATTAACATACAAATGTGATTACGCCATTAATGACCAAGCTAGTAAACACTTTAATATCTAAAAAATTAGCTTACTATCTAGTAAACAATAATATTAAGTTGACGAAGCTAAAATTGTATTTTGATAGCTTCATGAGGTCCTTCTTGAAATCTACTAAATATATATATATATATATATATGGTGTTAGAGCTATCTAATTTTGAAATCGAACCTAGACCAAAAAATTTCAACACATAAAACCCAAAAATCTTGTACTATATTTAAACGATTGAGTAAACATCACTAATAATTTAATTACGAGCTCAATAGGGAAGAGAGAGTGTAGAAGAATACATAAGTTGCATTTTCCAATTCAAAATGATGTCCTCTTTAGAATGCTACCACGATCTACCACAATGTTTATACCCAATAAATTTCATAACAAAAATTATTTTCAAATGTCATAATATGTACAAAAGGTTATATTTAAATATTGTCAATTTACATCTATATATGAGAACATTATTAATCTAATACATGACATATAAATTATATAAACTAAAAAAATAACTCTCGAAATTCAAAATATACTATCACGTGAAGGTCAATATTAGAGAGTAAATTGTAACAATTTTTTTAATGAAAGGTATGGTAGACCATCAAATATATCCCCTAGATTAATCACCTGGCGGGGGGGGGGGGGGGGGTTAACCTTGTTTTCGATGACACATACTGTGTGCAACTGTATAGCCTGGTAATTTTTATGTATAGCTTTTGTATCATAGTATTGGTAGAAAAATAGGACGTAGTGGTCAATCGTAAAATAAGGGGTAATATTTGGAATCCCAATGTAACAATTTTTTTGAACATTTATTACCAAGTGACCCACCCATGACATTAATGCACTTCAATCCAATTTCAAATATTTCTACTTGGGAAAGCTCAAGAATCTTAGATAAATAAGGAAAATTGGTTTTAAGTAGAATCACTATATAATATACCATATATTGGTACTTAGGGTTAAAATCAAAGAAGAAAAACCAAATACGTGTAAGTTTTATTGTTGTTTTATTGATCATTGTTGGAAGGAATTCAACAATATGAATTTCCAAATAGATTCTAATCCAACATCTTTGAGATCTACATATTCCAAGGAATTTGAGTATTCTTCTGATGACACTTGATGAGAAGGTGGTTGGACAGGTCCGAACTCATACTGGTTTTACACTAGATATCAATATCATCATTACTATTAAACATGGTTGTCCAATTTCTCCTACTTTGTCTGTTCTCTACATAGACAAATTAGAGGATGCCATTATAAGTTTAAATGAAACATATGATGATTGCATGTTCTCTATGATATAACCATTACTATTTTTTTAGTTGTTTTTGACATCATTCTTATGTCAAATGATTTTATTTTCACATGTATTATTTCTATTGTTGTAGGTTATGGGATCTTATCAAAACCCTTGCCTTTACCCAATCTAAAAAACATATTATCATATTTAAACCTTTGAATTAAAAAAAATTACGATCTATCAAGGGTTTCTATACATATGCACCAATTTTTGCAGCCTTGTCTTTCACTTGTTGTGTCTTCTTTCTCTCTCTTTGTGCCTTCCTACGAACATATCTTCTAGCATTCTTCTCTGCATTCTCTTCCTCGGTATATTTTAGTTTCTCATTATTTGCATTTCCCATTATTCATCCACTTCAATAATTTTCACCTGCACACATAAATCATGATAGATCTGAATGTCTAAGAGTAAACTCGATACAAAACTATATGTGCATGCAACTCTATTTATATACAAATATCAATAGAAATTAGGATGTTTTTAATTTTAGTTTTTTTATAACTTTAAATTTTTTTTCCTAATTTTAATAGAATTTATATTTAATATGTAAAACAAATTTTCTAATTTAATATTACAGATTTTTGGTTAAAAACAATTAAAAAAAAAAAAACTTAATTTAAAACAAAAAAATATGTAAAAAACCAAATTTAAAACATTAAAAACGAACAATATTAAATAATTAACTTGTAAAACATTAAATTTAGAAGGAGACGTAGTTGCAATACATTAAATCTAGAAGGAGACGTTTTGGCAGCGCTTTGGTGGTGTAGTAGGGGTTCGCACAAACAGGGGTTTGTGCGAACGGGGGTTCACGCGAACCATGTTCGTGCGAACCCATGTTCGTACGAACCCCTCTGCATGGCACTGACGTGGCGCTTGGGTGGCACATTTTGGCTCAAAATCCTTTTGGGGGATAATTGTGAGCCAAAATCTGCCACTCAGGTGCCACATAATTAGGGTAAACGAACTAGTTAAATTATAAAATTTTGACACAAAATTCAGATTTTTATTAGCTTTCTTAAAATTTAATTTTCATTTTTTAAAAATCTGTTTTCTTATTTATTTTTTAATTTTTACTAACATATAGTATTTTAGGACAATCAATAGTACAAAATCAACCAAATTTGAAAAATATTAGAATATATCAAAAAAATTTGAACAAAATAAAATTACTATTAATTGAAGTCTTCTTCATACCTATGAAAAAAACCTCAATTTCGCTATAAATCTTAAATTTTATTGGCATAGACATATGTACACTATTTATTTGAAAATATTTTTACTAAATAATTAATTAAAAAAAATATAAGTAAAAAAAATATGAAAATTTGACAGAATCTCAAAATTCAAATCTTAAAAATACATCTAAAATTTCATAGTCAAAAAATAAATTTTCATATAAATAAACCACCCGAGGACGGTCAATACTCTTTTATAACATAAGAAACAACGTACGAAAAAAATTAAGAAAAAGACCATATTTTTTACCAATTTTATTTTTTAAAAATATACATGTATTCTAAACTCTAAACACAACATTTCGTTAGTTTGTGGAATTTCATGAAAGTTTATGGTTTTGTGGCTATTACCTTTAGAAAATCAATGAAATTGAAAATTCATGTTTATAAAGGTACAAAACATACCAAAAAGTGTGACATTTTATTGTGCTTTGACTCAGTGTGTTCAAACTCCATTGTGAATTAAGCTTTTCGATGGCTGGAGATAAGGGAGAAAAATTATTATATATCATGCCATAATGATAATTATGAAGATGAATATTGAATATTCCACTTTCGGTCCCTCCACCAAACTAAAGGAGGTTGTAGGACCAACTTATGAAGCACAACATTAGGCATCAACCCCTGAATTTTGAGCACATATAAAAGGTCATAACTGACCAACTTAAATTTTTGTTTTATTTCGTGCCAAGGAAGCTAATCTCCCTGAGAGACAAGATCATAGATGGCGTTAATTCCTTTGCGAGAAAACCAGAACACCTTGATACTTGGAAATTCAACCAAGGGGATATTTTCACTGGTAATGATTGGACACCACCATATGTTTTGATCATTGAATGAGATCTTGGTTCAACAACCATCCCCAATCAAGCGAAGCAAAGGCTTAACAACTTTAAATTATTTGTAGATACTCTTCACAAAAAAGGTACCATTGATTTTGATTGGCACTCTAGTGATGATCAAGGTATGTTTTTTTATTAATAAGGTAATAAATAAGATCTTAAAGGGATTGGGAACCCTGTACTACCGAAAGATAAACATCAAAGTACAAAATTGAGACATCAAGGAACAAGGCCCTAGAGGCCGGAGGTGAAACATCTAGACAAGACAAAAGAAACCTGACATAGGAAAAACCCAAAAGGAGAAAGGGCCCCCAAAGAAGAGTAATTAAAACTGCTTGACCATCAACCCAAGGGACAACCCTAACTACCAAATTATTTACCCCTATGAGAGTTAAGGCTCATCTTGAGAGGGGAATTTCTAATTTTTCATTTCTTCTTGTTATTCACAACCTTCCATCCACCCCCCCCATTAGGATCCACATTCTCATCCGGGTGAACAGGTAGATATATTTCAACAACCTCCTTGGTTAGAGAACTAAGATTCTACATCGATCTAGGTGCCACGGAAAATAAACTCCCCCCTTTCCTACAATCTACTGTGAGTCAATAAATGTTTTAGATAGAGAGTAAACAATCTCACCCTTCTTCTCATCATTATTATCCATTAGACTAACTGAATCATTTTCACAATCTCTATCCTCAAGAGCATATACCACTAAATTATACGGTTTAAAATCCTTCCACCATGAGATCCGTCCCTTAATTTGTTTCTTAATAATAGGGAAATCAGAAGCTAGATGTCTTAGAGAAATTTTTTTTCTGAATCTAAAAGGTTTTCCTTCAAAATCTAAGTTTTGTGTCCATATAGTATCCTTGACTTTAAGCTCCATAGTATCCGGAAAGTCCGCAGTCATATCCATATCCACCAAAATCAAGGAAAATAAGGTATGATCATATGATTCAGTCTTGGAATCTACAACTTAAAATTTACCATAGAATTACCCATATCCTTGAAGCAATCTTCACTTCAAAAGTGCAAAGGTAGGTAGGGCATCCTTACCCACACAGGTCTGATATTAAATGTTTCAGTGGTGGGAATGATTAAGATATGTAACCCAATGTTTTTCCAATATTTTTCACCATAAGGGAGGCTTGAATAAATACAATGTCTTAACAGGAATTTCCAAGCTGTGATACCAATTTTACATCTAATAACCCGTTTAACACATAGAGCATTGTCTTACCTATAGAAATCAATAAATCCTATACCATAATGGTCATGAGGGAGAATACACACAACCCAAGTCACCTGATGGAAGGATACTAGAAATTTGCATAATACACTTGGGTGGAAGCTAAAATTCATGTGCAAAATTTGAATTTAATCGCTAAAGAAGGAAGCTTAGAGATCCAACATTGAAATTTTTAGTCCACACGATCAATGAAAAATTACCAAGGAGTGGCATAGTTGTTATCAAAGGGAAAAGGGATTCCTAGGAATTTGAATCTTTCCCCATGATTAATCCATTTCCAAGGATAAGTTTCCAATCAATCAGGTATAGACTGAGAACTCTTCCTAAAGCCAAGAGATTTGGCTAATTGAACACTTGAACCCGAAGCCTTAAATAAGTTGTTTAAATTTGATTATAAAATAAATATCATTAATTGTAGAAGTAGATCGATGTTTCTACATAATTAAAATAGTTGAAAAGGCTAGAAATATAGACTCTTTAAGATAATACACATCATATTGCTAATTTATAAACAATAGTTGATAATAAGTAGTAGAAGATATGTTGAGACAAAAAGGTGAAATAGACCCATAAAGGAAGGTGAAATAGACCCATAAAGTATGGTAAAATATAGTCACCTTAATTAGCACCTTAAAAATATGGGTTTCGTTCAACTAAAACCAAACATTAGTATATTATTAACTATGAAATGAACTTCACGTACATATATTTTTCTACTTATTTTCTCTAAAAATGTCACTTTAGTTTACAATATTTGTTTTGATTCAATATATTTTTTGCCTCTCTCTAAATCCTAATCAGACATCAACACCTTATAAACTAGTAAATATATGCTTTGGATTCAGACATGACTTCACTAGACCCTGTTTGAAGAAAAAATGTTCAAATTAGCATTTATCACAGGTTAACAAGTAATCTTGTGTATAAAAGTGTCCCAACATTTATTATTTGAATATAATGAGTATAATATATTTAAAGTGTACTTTTGGCATAGGGTGCTCTTAAAACAATAAATTCCTTTCGAATTGCAAGTTTGATCATGCAAAACTTGACTCTATATGATTTTTTCTTCTAAAATAATCACAATTCATTGAATTTTTTTATAATAAGATATAACCAATACATTGAATAATAATTAAATCAATTGGTATTATAAGTGCATGTAATTATTTCAAGAATAATTAAAATGCTATATGATGTATGGGTTTAGATTGATACAAAATTAATCATAATCCTAAAGAAAATGGTCAGAAATATGAAGTGTAAAACTTGTCTAGACTCCGAGGTCTAGAAGAATCAAAATATAAACAAAAATAGATAACCCTAATTAAAATTGTAGGTTTTCTTTAGTGGCACAATGAGAACCATAATAGTAAAACTACAAAAATACTAGATAATGTGAAAATTGATTGGATAATCTTGGTTATCTAATTTTGGGGTTAAATATCATCATTCAATTCTCGAATATTTTCTACAAGTCTCTTAAAAACATTTATACTTCCCTAATATCCTTATAATCCTATGATGTGAACTCCAATTTTCAGGGTTCTCATCCATAGGGAAAATAATCTAGTTTGGTAAGGAGTTTTTATTTGATCTTGGAAAACATTTATGATTTTGTACTAACATATCATCCATCTATTATTTTAGTTTCACTTTCTTAATGAGGTCCTTTTCTCCCTTTGGTGTGTCTTCTCTTTGATAATTTACCTTTGTAGCACTATATAAGAAATTATAGAATCTTTCTTTTACATAACTAGGAATCATATGAAAATACAATAATACACTCACTTCTTATACATAAAAGAGACAACCATGTATCCTTAAATCTCACAAAATATTATGCACACTCATTAAGGAAGAAATCAATACAATTATAGAGCATCATACCAGGTTAAGAAGTCATTGAAAGGAATGATAAGAAGATCGTTCCAAGCCATGAATATCTCACATGATCATAACACACCACAGTTGATAAGATGAAATAAATTAACCAGAATAAATACAAAATAATTCACAATAAAAAAGTACTAATATCATATATTATTATGGAACTGTTGTCTCCTGAAAACCGCTTTTAGTTTTCCAAGTTAAATTCAAAATTTCAAGCTCTTTCCCTCCTAAAGTACTTAAGCCAAGTTGAAAGTTCCAAGAGATAGAGAAATACATGCCCTAGAATTGTTTCAAATCCCCAGTCTGTTCGTTTTAATAAATTTTCCGTTTAATTGTCAGGACGCGTGAAAATTTTATTGTTGTCCTCATTTGAATGCAATTGTTAATATTTTTATGCCCATGGATTTTCAAACCTTGTATTGTTTTCAATTCCTTCACTCACGAAAGAAATTTGAAAATCAAGCGCGAATTGATGGATTTTTCTTCTTCTTTGCATTTTTTTCCATAGTAAGGAACAATGGGCGTTTTATTTCCCATCAAACTTTGGCCCCATCATCCACGGGTACATGGACATACCTAATTGGAAGTGGGTAGGTGGAGAAATTTGGGATTTTAAGCCCGCATAAAAAAAGGGAAAAAGCCAAATCTTGAGCCCATCGTTGGAAAGTCAAAGTAAGGAGGCGGCCCGTCGGGGAGCTTTGGGATTTTAAGCCTCTTTGTAAAAAGATGAAATTTTTTAAAGTGACCCACTGCCCCGATCAATCTTAAAAGAAAAATTCAAATATTGAGCCTGTAGTCAAAGGAGTCAAATCAGGGAGGTGGGCCGCCGAGGGGATTTGAGATTTTGAGCCTCTTTGTAAAAAAGGCAAAAAGTTAAAAAGTGACCCGCAACCCCGATCAGGTTATAAGGGAGAAAGTCAAATATCAAGCCCACATTGAACATCAAAGCAGGGAGGTAGGCCGGTGGAGAAATTTGTACTTTTTAAGTCCACTTAAAAAATGGTAAATTTAAAAAGTGACCCATGCCTCCTTCGCTAATCAAGTGAAGCCACATGTCATGACCATATCAAAAGTGGGTGAGCATGCCAAAATGTTCCAAAATGCCATTTCTCCAAAAGGTACAAAATGTAAAAGGCATCCTCTACGCTCGTTCAGGTAAATTTCTCTCATGTGTATGACTTTGATTTAAGGTTTCAAAAGCAAGATGAACGGTTCAAATTCAAAGTTACAAAACAAGTGTAACAGCTGCATTATGAAAAGTCTAGTTTTTCCACCATTGACGTTTCTTTGTGAATCAAGAATCCAAACAGATGCGAATGATTCTAAAGAAATTGTAAACCATTTCTTTCTAAAAAAGAAGAAGTTGTAACCGTTTCTTGGAGGAGATTTAATGGATTCTTCACGCCATTGTAGAGGATTGGCAATTGATCTTAGAAACTCAAGAGTATATTGTACTTTGAGAGAACAAAGGAGATAGCCATTTTTTCTTCCATTTTCCCCCCTTTTCTCAATTTCCTCCATTTCTCCACTATGTACAACTTTTGATTAAGCATCAATACAAGAAGAAGGATTTTGTAGCCTCTTTGATGAGGAGATTTTAGAAACTTTGAGTTTGCAATCTTATCTCGTCTTGTTGCCATTTGTAGGGTTGTTTCTTCCCATGAATGCATGTGATGAATTTTCTAACTAGTGTGTGCAGGAATTTGATTTCTTATGTGCAAAATTATTTCTCCTACCTTTTTTTCACTCCCTTTCCCACTTTCAAAAAAATTTCTCTCTTGCAAGTAACTACAAGATTTACTGTAGGGTTAGTGGAGTGCCCGTGTTGGATCCCTAGACAAAAGGCCACCACAAAAATTCACATTTTCTCGTGCAAGCATATACTGTAGTTACACCGGTTAAGTAGAGGGACTTAGATTCCTAAAGCATTGGAAAGGAATCCACAAGTTTATCCACCCAAAAAAGTTCCTCGCCAACAGGAACTCAATGTAATACAATGAGAATGAGCCTTTGTTATATAGGCAAGGAATAGAAATGTAAGAACAACTCAAGGTCATAAATCAAGTCATAAATTAAGGAAAGAACTATTTATCAAAGAACTAGTCAAGGCCATAGATTAAGGAAATAATTAGACATCAAGGATCTAGTCAATACCATAGATCAATGAAAGAAATAGTCAATACCATAAATAAAGGAAATAACTATGCCTGGAACAACCAGATAATATCCCCCTAACATCTAAATAAAATTAAAGAAATATCCACACACATAAGTGGGTGAGGATAAATACAATAAAGGTAAATAAAGTACCTAGGTGAACATGAGCTAAGGTAAATACATACTCTAACACCCCCCTCAAGTGAAGCTAGGGGCTCAAAACAAAAGTGGCATATCCATAGTATGAGTCCCAACAACTAGGCCTAATGAGGTACTCATGTACAATAATTGGGAAAAAGGGACACCATAAGATACCCAAAACCAGTAATAACAAAGTAGAGAGAGAGATAAAACCCTCTACAAGGCATCCCAAGAAGCTTGACAGAAAAACACATACAAATGTTAAAGACATTTGGTGTGCACTATGGTCTGAATCCACTTCTTGATCATAAAATTAAAAAAAAAATAACACTGAGCTTCACCAAAATATCTCTATATAAGGAGACTGTCAATTGAGTGATGTCAAAATTTTAAAATAACACCAAACATAATTTGATCAACTGCTACAAATAGGTGTGCCACGATTCAAGAACAATAACCAAGGTAATAAGGTAAGGACATGAGATCTAAAGAAATAGGAGTGTCACGATTTAAGAAAAGCCAAGGTAACAAGGTAAGGACATAAAACCCGAAGAAGCATGATCAACACCACACCATCCCATACTGTTGAATGGATGGAATGACATTAAATATCTGTATGAGTTGTCAAAAAAACTACTTGAACAATGAAAAACTAATACTGGGCTTCACCAGAATACCTCCCCCACAAGACAGACTGTCAACATGTAAAAAAATATTGAAAATACAGATACATAATCTCTCAATAAATAAGAGAGATATACTACACCTGATAAATAAAAATTCTCAAAACAAGGAGCATTACAATGGAGAAGGTGTAGAAAGTTGAGCAAGAGGCTGAATGGTGGAGGATCCACACCTGTAGAGTCCGCTCAACGAATGCCTATGTTGCCACCACGAGTGATCAGATATCCACCCCAAATCAAATTGAATGGATGAAGAAGATGTTTGCAACTGACTTGGTGTGAAATTCACAATGGGTTCATGCAAAGGAACATAAGAATGTGTGTCAGGTCGATCATGTTTGACAACTGAAATCCTAGGTTTCTCAAGCCTGAGTGAAGGTGCAAAACTCATGATGCTCGGAAAGAGTTGAGTGAACAAAAGTAGGAGCTCTGTCAATGTGTGATCCCAATGAAGTATCTTCTTGAAAACCAATGCCATGGTGAGAATTACACATAACATGTGGAATAGGGAAAGAAATACCCTTTGAATGTTGACCAATACCTCTGCCAGTGAAACCCAAAGAATAGAGCATGTGAGAACCAAATGTAGTGGTATGCTTCTCAGAAGAGCCATGAATGTGAGAAGAAGTAGGATACATAACATTTGTTACTACAGTAAGCACAAATGTGGAAGGGTATGTAGTAAAAATCCTCATAGGCTTAGGAGCATCAGGGGCAGAACTAGGCTCAGAAATTGACCGATCAAGGTCAGTGGGTATAGGAGAAACAGTTGTATATATCTTCCCCCCGGGTAGATATAGACAAGCGGAAGAATATGGAAACCAAAGAAATTCAAACCTCAGCCCATGGCGCACAAAAGGGGCGCACGACAATGAGTGTCGACAGCAAAATGGATGTGCCCATGGCGCACAAAAGGGGCGCACGACAATGAGTGTCGACAGCAAAATGGATGCGCCCATGGCGCACAAAAGGGGCGCACGACAATGAGTGTCGACAGCAAAATGGATGCGCCCATGGCACACAAAAGGGGCGCACGACAATGAGTGTCGACAGCAAAATGGATGCGCCCATGGCGCACAAAAGAGGGCGCACAGAAATGAGTGTCGACATAAGAAAGAATGCGCCCATGGCGCACAGAAGTGGCGCATGACAATGAGTGTCGACAGCAAAATGGATGCGCCCATGGCGCACAAAAGGGGCGCACGACAATGAGTGTCGACAGCAAAATGGATGCGCCCATGGCGCACAAAAGGGGCGCACGACAATGAGTGTCGACAGCAAAATGGATGCGCCCATGGCGCACAAAAGGGGTGCACGACAATGAGTGTCGACAGAAAAATGGATGCGCCCATGGTGCACAAAAGGGGCGCATGACAATGAGTGTCGACAGCAAAATGGATGTGCCCATGGCGCACAAAAGGGGCGCACATGAGTGTCGACATAACAACAGAAAAATGGATGCGCCCATGGCACACAGAAGTGGCGCATGACAATGAGTGTCAACAGCAAAATGGATGCGCCCATGGCGCACAAAAGAGGCGCACAGAAATGAGTGTCGACATAAGAAAGAATGCGCCCATGGCGCACAGAAGTGGCGCATGACAATGAGTGTCAACGGGGAAAAATTTGCTCCCTTGGAAAATTTGCTCCTTGGCACACGTAAGAAGATGTCGACACACACACGGATGCGCCTATGGCGCACCTTCAGGAGGCGCAACATTCTGAGTGCTGACAGGAAGCAGACCCTGACCCAGATATTCAGATGGCCATAACTTTTGACTGGGAGCTCCGATTCACACAAGGTTGGACTTTTCGGAAAGCCTACGGCGTCCTCTACCTAACTACGACTGGATATCTTTAATTGGGTGGGAACAAGTTCTTAAAAATGCAAAATACAGTTTGCCACTTTTGGGGTTTGATATGGTCCTCACCTACCACCATAATGAGATGAATTAAATACAACCTGAGGTGGTTGGGGTAGATTTGGACTTTCTCTCTCTTCTCTCTCTCATTCTTCCTATAAATTGTAAGGAGGGGCTTCTTTCTAAAGGTTGGACATTCTTGTTTTGGCCCCTCCCTTCTTCTCTTTGGCAGGTAGAGTTGTGGAGCTCAAACCTCCCATCTGAAACTGTAATGCACCTTTGCCTCTGGGCATTTTTTGCAGTGTATTGTATCAACCTTCAGAGCAAATAAATGCATGAATGTGGATGTTTCTCAACCCTCTATGTGTTTCATTTTGCATCCTCCTGATCTTTCACTGTGAATATGTTTATCTGTGCATGATTTTGCATTGCATTTCTGTGGTCTGTGTTTAATTGGCAAAACGTATGTTCTTCATTCCTCGGTGCATCACCTCCTTAGCTTAGGTTTGTTTTTATGCATTTCTCTCTCCCTGTCTCCTTGGTAGTTAGATTAGGTTTTAGTAGACTCTCTGCATTTTATTGGTGCATCTGAACAGAGGAATAGGAGCCGGCCTTCATCCGGAGAGCTTTTCCGATTTCGCAAGGTCCCACACTTGGGAAAAGCTCCATGTTGTGCAATCGCACTGAGATTCTCAACCCATCGAGTTGCAGAGTCCCAGGGGTGCTGTGATTCGACACCAATAGTTTTGGCACGCCCGGTGGGACCAAGAGGTCATTCCATAGATTTGAAGGAGTTTTCATGAAATTCGGACCAAAAAATTGCAGGTTTTACAATTCCAGATTTTTCACCTTCCAGGCTGAACTTTGAAATTGATTTTCAAGGACTTAACTTGCTCGAAACAAGTCAAAATTTCATCAGTTGATAGATCGGGGGGTAATCTTCAAAAGGGTATTCCTAGAATTTTGAGATTTTGACTTTCAAAATTTCATGGTTTTTTGAATTTCGGATTTCGGGTTTTCAGAAATCTGGCGTTTTTTGGGTTTTCGGGACTGTCATTCCAAATCAAATTCCAAACCCTAAAATCTCAAATGTGCAGGTCTTTTAAAAAATTGTGTTTAAATATTGTCAGGTTTTGGTGTGTAACTTGGCAAAATCTAGTCTTTTGAGGCTTGTTCTCTAACACATCTGGCGACTCCGAAGGGATAGAATTCAATGGTGTAGCAGCACAAGTTGCCTAGGCACATGAGAAGAATTCGAACCAGGTCCAATACTCAAGAAGAAGGGCTATTTTTCCACTTGCAACTATCACCAGGCAGAGGAAGGAGAGGAAGAAGACCACAAAGATCACCATCTCCGCCTAACAGGACTTTGTCTACACCTCCACCTGGTAGGCCTTTTCTCGCATCAACCAGGGTTCTTAGGCCAATCATAATGGCGCATCTACCACCGAATCCCTTTGTCAATTTCACGGGCAGTAGTCCACTTGCCCTAAATGCTCAGAATCAAATTCCAGTTGCAGCGCTAAAGAATATCCCCTACTTCACAGGTGAAAATCATACTACTCCTATTGATCACATCCAGGATATTGCTAATGTATGCGCGATCCACGAAATAAATGCAATGGATATTGCAGTCAAGTTGTTAGCTTCATCTTTCAAAGGCAAGGCCTTACAATGGTTTAGGAGCCTAGCAGCAGGGTCTATTACAAATTGGAACCAGCTTTGTTCAGCTCTTTGTAGCCAATTCGGGGAGAGGGCGGACAATTTGTCCTTATTGGAACAGCTGACAACAATCAAAAGGGCTCCTAACGAACAAATGGCAGATTTCAACTTCAGGTTCCAATGGACATGGGACAGGATCCCAATAACTGTCAGGCCAACTGCCGAAGGAGCATTCCTTTATTTCTTAAAGGCTATGAATTCAGACATAGCCATGATGATCCAATCAATGGGAGGGACAACGCTGCCAGGGGCCTATGACACAGCAATCAGAGCAGAGAACTGTTTAATCCAAGCTGGCAAGCTTGCACCAAGGCCGCCAATGCCTCTCTATCCAGATATGGGAAATCCTACAACCAGCCAAGCACCAGAGTTGAATCCCATTCCAACTCCTAGAAATCAAAGCAATAATGAGGCATCGACTTCTTCAAATAGTTCAAAGGAATTGCAAGAGGTCATGAAACAACTGCAGAACCTTGGAAATGAGCTTGTGACTATCAAAAGACAGCAAGCTCAAAGTGCCAGACCGTATCAGCCTCAAGCACAGTACCAAGCTAGGCCCTCATACCAACAGAATAGACCACCACCACCTCAGGCTGCGAACCAAAGCCAAGGACAACCTCAAGCTGCCAGGCCATTTCGGCCGTATGATCCAAATGCAACGACATCCTCGAGAGCCTTGGTCCCGACACAAAATAACATGGCACAGGAGTACGACTGGTGTTACCCTTGCAATCTACCTCACAATCAGTCAGCATGTTTCAATGGTGCACTGAATCAGGCCTTGATGGTGCAAACCATTGGTGTGCCTCAAGAACCAAGCCAAGAAGGGAATCAGCAGCAAGAAACGCAACAAGAGGGACCTCCGACAGAAACCACATTGGCAAATTGGCAAACGGAAGACTTCTGTGGAGTTAACCAACAGCCTTTTCAAGGCGTGGCTGCCAACACATGGTCAAAGAAGAGAAGCATAGTAGAGGAACAACCGCCCAATCCAGTTGTTCCTCAACCCGCTCTTACACAACAAGGGGCCAGCAGACCAAACGCAGCCCCAAATGCGCAAAACCAGACTAAGGTACCTGTTGCAGCAACACATGCACCCGTTCAAGCTCCAGAAAAGCTTGCACCAAGTAAGGGGCAGCAAAAGGACAGTTCATCCCCCTTCAACATCATCGATCAAATGAAGAAGACACATGTGAACATTTCCATGTGGGAATCACTGGCGATCCCAGGGCAACGAGATTTGTTGCAAGCTGCAATGGCTAATTGGTCTGCCACAAATGTATCAAACCAAGGACATGAGAAAGTTCTCACTAATGCAGTGCAACATGATGGGGGCCAGACAAGGAAAAATTTGAAGCCTCCACCATTCTATGTTTCATTGATTGTTGGAAACCACTTGGTACACAACTGCATGATAGATTCAGGAGCAAGTAGTTCAGTGATGCCAAAGCAAATAGTGGATCAACTGGGTCTGAAGTACGAGCCAGTGCTGAAAGGAGTAGTGCAACTAGATGGAACAGCAGTGGGAACAGTTGGGGTCATCAAGGGGTTAAGCCTAACACTACATTCATGTCCTAATGTTACAGTCTTGCAAGATGTGTCTGTAATTGACCTCCCGCCACTCTTTGCGTTGTGTCTATCAAGGGACTTCACTGCAAAGATCGGTGGATATTTATCTGCAGATTGGTCACACATGATCTTTAGGACAAGGTATGGAGCTAAAGCAACAATCAGATCAGAATCGATTGCCAATTTTCATATTGAGCCTTATGTACCAGGCCCTATCAATGCAAATTGCTCAGCTTTTGATCAGGAGGAGTGTTCAAGTGATCTAGAAGCAGGTACTAAGGTTGAGGGAATTCCTGATTTGACTTTAGATGAATGGGCAAACAAAAGTCATGAATTTGACCCATACAAGGAAATTGAAGAATCTGAGTTGGGCATGTATTGTATACACGAGGAAAATTCACTCATTCCTGACATCATTCAGCCTGAACAAAAGGATGAAAACAAAGTTTGGAAATTATTCTTCGATGGTTCGAGAAGCAGGCAAGGTGCTGGAGGTGGTGCAGTGTTGATTTCACCACAAGACATCAAATATTATTCAGCTTTTCGTTTCCAGTTTTCTTGTTCGAACAACACAGCTGAATATGAGGCCTTGATTCATGGACTTCATTGGGCCAGGAAAAAGGGCATAAAGAACTTGCAGGTGTTTGGAGATAGCGAGCTAATCGTCAACCAAGTTAGGGGACAACATGCTACAAAGAACGACCTGCTGAAGAACTACAAGAATAGGGTATGGGACCTCATTGAGGATTTCGAAGCTTTCAGCATTGTGTCCATACCCAGGAAGAAAAATGAAGCCGCAGATAGACTCGCAGCAATTGGAGCGACGTTTGATGTGGTTGACAACATCAGAAGAGAAAAAACGCAGCCACATATCCATGTAGTTGTGAGGCCAGCAGTTCCCGATAATAACACAAGCTGGCAGGTGTTTGAGAACGATCAACAGATCGTCAATTTCTTGCAAGAAGAGGCTGAATTCTCAGCTAGAAATCAGGACAGACTAGAGCAGCAGTACGGGGATCAAGTAGTGCAGTTGCAGACAAACAAGCTTCCTAAGGGTTTAGTAACATTGGAGTCTATCTTCAACCCTAACGACCAGTTCCGTAAGGAAAAGGCTAATATACAGGTCAAGAGAGAAGATTCAGAGCCCATTCTAGTTGGGGAGGGCAAAACACTTCAAATTGGTAAAGTGGCCACTGAGCAGGAGAAATCAGATTTCATACAACTTTGCCAAGAATTTCCAGATGTCTTCGCTTGGAGCTATGAAGACTTAAGAGGTTTCGATCCGAAGTTGGCACAACATACCATAGAATTGGATCCAGATGCTAAGCCCATCAGGCAGAAGCAGAGACCAGTCAACCCTCACATTGAGCCTCTAATGAAGAAAGAGCTAAATAAGCTAATAGAGGCAAGCATTATATTTCCGATCAAGCACTCAAGCTGGGTTGCAAACTTGGTTCCGGTCAGAAAGAAGAGCGGAGAAATCAGGTTGTGTGTGGACTTCCGAGACCTCAACAGGGCATCTCTTAAAGACCATTACCCACTTCCTTCAATGGAACAAATATTGCAAGTAGTATCCGGTTCAGAGAGGTTCTCTCTCCTAGATGGCTACTCAGGGTATAATCAGGTAATGGTGAAAGAAGATGACCAGTTCAAGACAGCTTTCACCACCAAATGGGGCACCTATGCCTACAAGAAGATGCCCTTTGGGCTATCAAATGCTGGAGCCACTTTCCAAAGGGCGATGGATATGGCATTCAAGGGGTTGATCAATAAAATAGTTCTGATATATCTCGACGACATCACTGTATTCTCAAAAAATGCAGCGGATCACCTCTGTCATTTGAGGCAAGTATTTCAGAAATGTAGAAGATTTGGGGTATCATTGAATCCCAAAAAATGCATATTCTTGGCTCACGAGGGAAAACTTCTAGGCCATATTGTTTCAAAGGAGGGGTTGGCGATTGACCCAGAAAGAGTTGAAGAAATTCAAGCATTGCCATTGCCAAGTCACAAGAAGGCTCTTCAAAGCTTCTTGGGAAGGATCAATTTTGTCCGCAGGTTTGTTCCAAACTTTACAGCTCTTGCAAAGCCAATAACACTGATGTTAAAGAAGAGCATGGCATTTAAGAGCATGGACATCTGAAGGCAAGGCAAGTTTTGAGGCAATAAAAGAGGCTATATCTCAAGCCCCAACTCTCGTCAATCCAGACTTCTCTAAGGAATTCATGCTATATGCCTTTGGTGGTGGAGACACAATTTCTGCAATCCTGGTACAACAAAACAAAGAAGGGTTAGAACAACCAGTTGCTTTCTTCAGTCAAAGCTTGGAGGAATATGAAACTAGGTACTCTTTTATCGAAAAGCATGTCCTTGCAGTAATCAGGAGCTTAGAGAAATTCAAGCACCTAGTCTCAAACAACAAGATCCGATTTTTCGTCTCTCATGCGGGAGTCAAGGAATTCCTTCTAAACAAGGATCTGAATGAGAAACGTGCAGGATGGATAACCCGTGTCATGGAATATGACATCGAAATTAAAGTCACTAAGCTAGTACGTGGAAAAGGACTATGTGAACAGCTAGCTTTGAGTCAAAAAGTTGAAGCAGGTGATGAAAAATAGACTGCCTTGGTACTACAGGATGGTCAAGAACAAGAAAACGATGGTGTGCCCACTCCTTGTTGGACTTAGAATATGACACACTTCCTACAGACAGGTCTATGCCCTCCAGAAATGAGCAAAGCAAAGAGGAGATACTTTAGATTACAAGCCATTCCATATGTGCTTGTTGATGGTGTTTTGTTCAAAAAGGACATCAATGGAGTTTTATTGAGGTGCATTGGGATAGGCCAAATTGAGAGGGTGTTACGAGATTTTCACGATGGAGATTCTGGAGGACATTTTTCACCACGAGTAACAACCCTCAAGATAATGAAGGCAGGGTATTATTGGCTGACAGTGTTCAGCGACTGCCATACATGGATAAGAAAGTGCAAGAAATGTGCACTCTTCACAGGCAAAGAAAGACTGGCAGCGCTTCCATTGCGCCCAATTTTGGTTGACCAACCATTTATGCAATGGGGATTGGACTTCGTTGGGGTCATCAACCCAAACTCAAGCCAAGGCCACAAGTGGATTCTCACGGCAACAGACTATTTCACCAAGTGGACCGAAGCAGGTAGCGCTCAAGGAAGCAAATGAGTCTAACATACTAGACTTTTATGAAGGAATAGTGACCAGGTTTGGTGTGCCGTCCACTATCATATCAGACAATGCATTGGCATTTATAGGTTCCAAAATTACAGAATGGGCTGTTAAGAATGGAATCTACGTTAGGCACCTCTTCAAATTATTACCCGCATGGTAATAGGACAGGCAGAGGCTATAATTCAAGCCCCACTCTCGTCAATCCAGACTTCTCTAAGGAATTCATGCTATATGCCTTTGGTGGTGGAGACACAATTTCTACAATCCTGGTACAACAAAACAAAGAAGGGTTAGAACAACCATTGCTTTCTTCAGTCAAAGCTTGGAGGAATATGAAACTAGGTACTCTTTTATCGAAAAGCATGTCCTTGCAGTAATCAGGAGCTTAGAGAAATTCAAGCACCTAGTCTCAAACAACAAGATCTGATTTTTCGTCTCTCATGCGGGAGTCAAGGAATTCCTTCTAAACAAGGATCTGAATGAGAAATGTGAAGGATGGATAACCCGTGTCATGGAATATGACATCGAAATTAAAGTCACTAAGCTAGTACGTGGAAAAGGACTATGTGAACAGCTAGCTTTGAGTCAAAAAGTTGAAGCAGGTGATGAAAAATAGACTGCCTTGGTACTACAGGATGGTCAAGAACAAGAAAACGATGGTGTGCCCACTCCTTGTTGGACTCAGAATATGACACACTTCCTACAGACAGGTCTATGCCCTCCAGAAATGAGCAAAGCAAAGAGGAGATACTTTAGATTACAAGCCATTCCATATGTGCTTGTTGATGGTGTTTTGTTCAAAAAGGACATCAATGGAGTTTTATTGAGGTGCATTGGGATAGGCCAAATTGAGAGGGTGTTACGAGATTTTCACGATGGAGATTCTGGAGGACATTTTTCACCACGAGTAACAACCCTCAAGATAATGAAGGCAGGGTATTATTGGCTGACAGTGTTCAGCGACTGCCATACATGGATAAGAAAGTGCAAGAAATGTGCACTCTTCACAGGCAAAGAAAGACTGGCAGCGCTTCCATTGCGCCCAATTTTGGTTGACCAACCATTTATGCAATGGGGATTGGACTTCGTTGGGGTCATCAACCCAAACTCAAGCCAAGGCCACAAGTGGATTCTCACGGCAACAGACTATTTCACCAAGTGGACCGAAGCAGTAGCGCTCAAGGAAGCAAATGAGTCTAACATACTAGACTTTTATGAAGGAATAGTGACCAGGTTTGGTGTGCCGTCCTCTATCATATCAGACAATGCATTGGCATTTATAGGTTCCAAAATTACAGAATGGGCTGTTAAGAATGGAATCTACTTGAGCACCTCTTCAAATTATTACCCGCAGGGTAATGGACAGGCAGAGTCCATAAACAAAAATTTTCTAAGAATCATCAAGAGGACTATGGATGAAAATCAAAGAACATGACATACAAAGCTAAAATCAGCGTTATGGGCTGACAGAATAACACCAAAGAGGTCTACAGGGTATTCTCCCTACAAGCTGGTCTATGGGAAGGAGGCAGTATTGCCCATATCATTAGAACTGCCTACATTGGAGTTCATGAGGCAGTTGGAGTTAGCTGAGTTCGAACCAATGGAGGCCAGGTATGCAGAATTGATGGAATTGGAAGAAATTAGAGAACAGGCAGTTCAGACGATCGAAAAGGATCAGGCCTTAGTAAAAATATGGTTTGATAAGAAGGCAAGAGCAAGGACCTTCCAGGAAGGGGATCTAGTTCTAAAATGGGATGCAGATCGGGCAAGACCAGGAAAGCATTCCAAGTTTGACGCCATTTGGAGTAGCCCCTACATGGTCACGGGGTGCAAGAGTAGCAATGCCTTCCAATTATCTACATTGGACGGAGAAGAACTTTCGATTCCGGTCAACGGAATCTATCTTAAACATTGCTACTGAAAAGAGAAAATTTCTACCCTTGTAAATATTAGCTTAGATTTCAATTCCTCTAAGTGCGTTTGCACATTGTCTTGTTGTAGTTAGGTTTCAGTTTCCCTAAGTGCTTTGGCACAGGTTTCGTTGCTCTCAGGTTGTTTCTACAGTTCCAAGTGCTGTCGGAGAAGGAGTTGCGGTTTTAGGCTCGGGATCAGAGATCAAGTTGGTTTCAAGTATTGCTTATGACTCCATGCCCAATGGATTTCTAAAAGGGCCACTGATCTTCTACCTAGCAGGCAGGTGATCCCGTTGAGTTGCCAAATTGTTGTATATATCTTCCCCCCGGGTAGATATAGACAAGCGGAAGAATATGGAAACCAAAGAAATTCAAACCTCAGCCCATGGCGCACAAAAGGGGCGCACGACAATGAGTGTCGACAGCAAAATGGATGCGCCCATGGCACACAAAAGGGGCACATGACAATGAGTGTCAACAGAAAAATGGATGCACCCATGGCGCACAAAAGGGGTGCACGACAATGAGTGTCGACAGCAAAATGGATGTGCCCATGGCGCACAAAAGGGGCGCACGACAATGAGTGTCGATAGCAAAATGGATGCGCCCATGGCGCACAAAAGGGGCGCACGACAATGAGTGTTGACAGCAAAATGGATGCGCCCATGGCGCACAAAAGAGGTGCATAGAAATGAGTGTCGACATAAGAAAGAATGCGCCCATGGCGCACAGAAGTGGCGCATGACAATGAGTGTCGACAGCAAAATGGATGCGCCCATGGCGCACAAAAGGGGCGCACGACAATGAGTGTCGACAGCAAAATGGATGCGCCCATGGCGCACAAAAGAGGTGCATAGAAATGAGTGTCGACATAAGAAAGAATGTGCCCATAGCGCACAGAAGTGGCGCATGACAATGAGTGTCAACAGCAAAATGGATGCGCCCATGGCGCACAAAAGGGGCGCACAGAAATGAGTGTCGACATAAGAAAGAATGCGCCCATGGCGCACAGAAGTGGCGCATGACAATGAGTGTCAACGGGGAAAAATTTTCTCCTTGGCACACGTAAGAATATGTCTACACACACACGGATGCGCCTATGGCGCACCTTCAGGAGGCACAACATTCTGAGTGCTGACAGGAAGCAGACCCTGACCCAGAAATTCAGATGGCCATAACTTTTGACTGGGAGCTCCGATTCACACAAGGTTGGACTTTTCGGAAAGCCTACGGCATCCTCTACCTAACTACGACATGGATATCTTTAATTGGGTGGGAACAAGTTCTTAAAAAATGCAAAATACAGTTTGCCACTTTTGGGGTTTGATATGGTCCTCACCTACCACCATAATGAGATGAATTAAATACAACCTGAGGTGGTTGGGGTAGATTTGGGCTTTCTCTCTCTTCTCTCTCTCATTCTTCCTATAAATTGTAAGGAGGGGCTTCTTTCTAAAGGTTGGACATTCTTGTTTTGGCCCCTCCCTTCTTCTCTTTGGCAGGTAGAGTTGTGGAGCTCAAACCTCCCATCTGAAACTGTAATGCACCTTTACCTCTGGGCATTTTTTGCAGTGTATTGTATCAACCTTCAGAGCAAACAAATGCATGAATGTGGATGTTTTCTCAACCCTCTATGTGTTTCATTTTGCATCCTCCTGATCTTTCACTGTGAATATGTTTATCTGTGCATGATTTTGCATTGCATTTCTGTGGTCTATGTTTAATTGGAAAAACGTATGTTCTTCATTCCTCGGTGCATCACCTCCTTAGCTTAGGTTTGTTTTTATGCATTTCTCTCTCCCTGTCTCCTTGGTAGTTAGATTAGGTTTTAGTAGACTCTCTGCGTTTTATTGGTGCATCTGAACAGAGGAATAGGAGCCGACCTTCATCCGGAGAGCTTTTCCGATTTTGCAAGGTCCCACACTTGGGAAAAGCTCCATGTTGTGCAATCGCACTGAGATTCTCAACCCATTGAGTTGCAGAGTCCCAGGGGTGCTTTGATTCGACACCAACAAGAAGAGAGTTTTTCTTTTTAAGTGATCTATTTTGTTCCACTAATCTGACCATATCCTCCTAAATTCCACACAATTCAAAGAAAAGCATTTGTTCTCAAAATCCATGATAGATACAAGGAAGCAACACCCAAACGTTTATGACATCGGGTTCAACCGAAATTGCATTCACAAGTGATTACAACACCCATCCAAATTTGGCACTTTATAATTGAGTGAATGGAAATATTAAAATGAGTAAAATTACCTTTTATATTTGAAATGTGTATATAAATGTCACCAATGTATATATCTTCAAAAAATACACAATTTTAAAAGTTAAATCACCTTAATCTGAGTTATGGATCAAAAGTTATGAGCTCTAGAAGGTTTTCCTATTAAAAAATAATATTTTAATGTTAATTTTTTTAAAGGTACACGTGAAACCCAAATTTCCATAGGATAAAAGAGTGCATCCACATGATACATGCTTGCAAACAAAGGATAAAATCCCACGCCCAAAACATGTTTATATTCAATGGATAGAATAATGCAGTCATAAGGTACAAATACGCATCCAGTGGATAAAAGACTGCATCCAAAACATAAATATCCAGAGGGTAAAAGAATGCATCTAGAAGGTACATGCTTATATCTAATGGATAAAATAATGCAACCAAAGAATACAGATGTGTGTCTAGTGGATAAAAGATTGCATAAAAAACATAAATATCCAGAGGGTAAAAGAATGCATCCAAAAGGTACATGGTTATAACCAATGGATAAAAGAATCCAACTAGAGAGTATAGATCTACGTCCAATGGATAAAGACTACATCCAAACAATAAATATCTAGAGGGTAAAAGAATGCATTGAAAAGGTACACATCTATATCCAATGAATAAATTAATGCAACCAAAGGGTACATATATGTGTGTAGTGGATAAAAGAAGTTGAATATATACATCATCTACCGCTCTGATACCATGAAAGGAATGATAAGAAGATCATTCCAAGCCATGAATATCTCAGATTATCATAACACACTACATTTGATAAGCTAAAAGGAATTCACTAGAATAACTTTACAAAAGAATTTACAAAAAAAGAGTAGCAATATCATATATTCTTATAGAACTCAATGAAATGCAATGAGAACAAGCCTTGCTTATATAGGTAAGGAATAAAAATCTAAGAACTAGTCAAGGTCATAGATCTAGTCAGAAATAAAGGAAAGAACTAGTCATCAAAAAACTAGTCAAGATCATAGATTTAGGAAAGAACTAGACATCAATGATCTAGTCAATACCATGGATCAAGGAAAGAAGTAGTCAATACCATAGATCGAGGAAAGAACTATACCTAACAACTAGATAATATCCCTCTAATATCTAAATAAAATAAAATAAATATACAATCACATAAGTGGGTGAGGATAAATACAATAATCATAATTAAAGTACCTAGGTTAACATGAGCTAAGGTAAATACCTACTATAATAGTCATATCCTTTGCAAACAATCAAACATCCCTTCTCTAAGTTTTTTTGTAAGAGATAAAATCAAGTCAAACATGCTCAAGTAATATCAAGTTACTAAAACATATTTGATTCATTTATATATCATATTCTAGTTATATAACGAAATGTGGTTTAATTATTTTTTAGAGCATTACCAACATCGATGTTGCACAAGGGTTATGATAAACCAACTACTATATGGTTTGTAACGTATCCCATCCATGGATAGGGTTTGATATTTTATCTAGAAGATTTAGAAGGCTTCACAACATAACAAAAATAAGGGTTTGGAAATAATAAATATTCCTAGGAAGGTGACACTCCCAAAATGTTATAGAGACAAATTTTGAGAAGGTGTAAAAACATATAGTAGGTCAATCCTAAAAATGTTGTATGGTCTAATGCCAAGTCAGTTTCCATTCACATCTCCGAACGTGAAGCGTAATAGAGTTTAGATTAATTATTTTCAAATGTTTGTAGAACTATAACTTTCCTTAATCATCTCTAATCAGCTAAGTACACTCAACCTCTTGTAAATTTAAATTATACTATACTTTAAAGTATGACTTTGTTGTTATGATGTTCTATGATTAATGTTAGAAGCTAATTAATATGAATAACCCCCTAAATATTCCAATTACATCCTTAGTATACTTAATTATTTAAAAGAATATATTTTTAATCAATCAAAATGTTGTAAATTATTAGTTGAACCCTGAATCTTGATTTGAAAAATTGTGCTCCAAATCCTAGTTTCATTAGGGTTTCTATTTTATCAAAATTTGATGTTCTTTTTCACTCTTGGTACTAAATTTTTATTTCTATTTGTCATCATAATTTATCTCCATCTCTTCTACTATTTTTTCAAACTATAGGTTCTCAATCTCCCTTTTCTATGTGATACTATTCTCCTTATGATGGCATACATCGTGCCATAGTGGTTAGTATCATTCACTCTTATTCTAGATTTGATATCTTTACCAATGTTACATTGATAATTTCAAAGGTGAAGGCTCAAATAATCACTTTGAAAATCATGACCATGACTTTCTAGAGGATGAAGTATAACATCTTAGAAATAAATTAGAAGAGAATCCTAATAATATAGATATTATTTTACATGCTTTAAGATATCAACTTAAGAAGTCTTGTTATCTCTCGAAAGTGCACCCTATAGAGAGATGACTACAGGGATTCTAAGCTTGCTCTGGATCTCTCTCTTTTGTAGATACAATCAAAACACCTCAGGTTTTTGGGTATACCTATTGTTGATGTGAGTCTCCGGTATCAAGGATGGTTCCTTCTTGATGTATCTTAAGATATTTTTTTGGGGTTTTGAGTGTAAAAATATGACTGTAAATGAATACAAAACTGGGGTGATACACCAAATTTGTTGAGGGCTTTGACTGATTACATGCACAAATATTTGAGAATGGATTCTGGGTGCACAAACCAATAGTTTTTAGCGGAATATTAAGGCAAACCACTTGATGTATTGAGGGAATGATTCACAAAAATATTGTTAAGATAAACATGCACACTAATATTATACAGAAATTACTAAATTTGCAGCAAGGTAAGATGATCAATCAGGAAATTTTGACATTCACAAGAAATAATAAAGTATACATGAAGCTGCAAATGATTGGAAAGATAGAAATCAATTCTCATTGAAAGGGCAAAACTGGCACAAACTATTTCAGCACTCATGTATCTAAAAAGTCCCCTTTTGTGCTTTGCTAATGCACACAATATATAAGAAAATTATTCATCCAACCCTTCCTAAAAATAGAATAAAAATTGTACTCTCCCATGCCTCCTATTTTTATCCTTTATCATGAATAAATAAAGGAATAAAAATAAACATGCTAATACAATGAGGCATTAATAGCCTTGATTACAAAAATACAACTCAGTCAAACTGCAGTTGGTTGTTCTATTTTTAAAAATAAATGGGATAGATAACTTGGTTAATAATAAATATTTAATTTATGAGCAAGTCTTCTCCAATACATGCAACTTGTATTAAACTGATTGATGTGACAACTACAATTTGATCCACTTGTAATTGTAAAATTGGCACTTTAAACTTTCCCCTTAGATGCACATGCAAGAATAAATCTCTGTGTGTGAGTAAAATAATTTCATTATTTACAACACTTTAGAAACATAATTCACCCATGAATTCATCCTGATGGGGATCACATTTGGCTTTGATGGTGACATTTGTTCTATCTCGTTATGGTCACATGAAATGATACTCCTTTACAAATATAGTTTGATCATTTTAAAATTGTGATGCCCGGTTAAAACAACCCATTTGAGACCCATGAACAACCTAGGTTTAGTTAGAAAATTATGGAATAATTTTTTTTTATTAGGAGTTAACGACCAAAGTCTCAAAGATAAATAAATTCAACTGATAACTTTTCCCATTATAATAATTACTAATTTCTCATTATAGAGCAACAAGAGCAATAAGTCCACCCTAGCTCAAATCTCTCTAGGGATTAATTTAATTACTGATTACATTGACATTTTAGCTAAATATTCCCTTATTAAATTTTAGGGTTAAGGGACCCAAAACAATTAAATACCCAAGGTATTTAATTTCCACTAGATCAAAGACATGAGTAGGATTAAATTACAGTGAGGAAAAGAACACATAAATAAAGTCAACAGAGCAAGGTCTCACTTACCCACTCCCAACACTTGATTGAGAGTGTCTACCCCCAAGTTGTCATGCAATAGTTGCCAATGATAGGTTCCAGAACAATTCAATTTCACTGGGACATACTTTCCATTTATTAACAATTATCAAGGTCACATGGTTCAAATTTTAGGGTTAGAAGTTTCAGTTAGGTTCAGGGAGTAATTTACCCCCATACCCAACTCTCTAACAGGCTCAGAGTTTCAACTTGATTTTTCTCATACTTAACACTTCCAAAATTTCCCTAAACCATTCCCAATGGATAGGAAATTTTCTCACCTTTCTGGTGATATAAAGAAGTCCTCCTAACTCCTTATAGAACTCAAGATATGACGGGCAGAGTTTTAGGTCAAATTTTCCCCAAGGGGACACGTGTCAAGAGGAGGGGAAAACACTTTTGGTGGGTTGGTGGGTCACAGGGCAGGCTTAGAAAATTTTCCCATGTGTGGGCACAAATTTCCCAGTTTTCATCCCGCACCTCCGCGGGTCCCTCGGTGGACACGTGTGAGCCTAAGAGTTCAAGTCGGGCAAAGGGGTGAGGAATTGACGGAGCGAGGGGACTTTAACAGAAGGAAAACATTTCACGTGCACCTACGCCAAAGGCAGAAAGGTTGCCACATGTCGTGATCCTATTGGTCATGGGCGACAGGGTGACGGGGAAGGATAACGATTTTCACCCCAAAAAACTCAAAACTTCAAAGTCAAAAACAATCTACTACCTTCGTTAAGCCATAGACTGCCACGTGTCATCATGTGATTGGACGCGGATGGCAGGGCGGTGCAGAAAGGTTTGGATTTTTTCCCAAGGAAAAAATAAAAGTTTCAAAGGGAATAATTTCTCAGCTTTCCCTGGTGAAGCCAGGTGACACCACGTGTCACTCCGTAATTGGGTGCGGGTGATGAGGTGATTGAAAAACTCGAGGCATTTTTCCTAAATGGTTTCAAAGTCCAAAAATTTCGCACAGGCCTGTGCGTCCACGAAAGGAAAATTTCCAAGCAAGGTGGGGTTGCGGGGCCATGGAGGAAACAAGGAAATTTTTCTAAAAAGGGGAAAAAATAAAGTTAAGTTTCAAAAGGGTCCGCCCCTCCGCCAAGCCATGTGTCAGCACCTGATTGGCTACGGGCCGGTGGGGGTGCGGGGAAAAGTTGGAAAAATTTCCCAAGACAAATTGTTTAAAAAAGGTTAAGTTTTTAAAAAAGGTACGTCCCTCTGATGTGCCACACGGTAGATTCCGATTGGCTGCGGCATAGCGGGGCTGTGGAATTTTTAGGGAAATTTTTCCAAAGTCAAAAAATAAAATTTAACAATTAGATATTTTTTTTGAAGGCCAAATTGAAGTAAAACTTCGAATGGACATAACTTTTGATAGGAAGCTCAGAATTGAGAAAACGAGAACTCTCTGGAAATCCCTTGAAGTCCTCCTTCACAATAATCTTCAATTTTGAATTTTGATTAAGTTTAGATTGTCAATTTGAAGAAAAAAATATGCAGGGTTTTGCAAAGCAAACTGGTAATTTCTAACTTATAATTTTTTTGTTGAATTTTGAATTCCTACTTTCTCAACATGTCAAATAGACGTGGAGACTTTTTTTTAGATGGATTGCGGAAGGTTATAAGATTTTATTTGTTTAGGAGAGTTGCAATTGAAATTTTGCATCACTTGACAGCAGGATGACTGCACAAGATTTGATTTTGATTTTACAAGGTATTGAAAGGTCCTTCTTAAGTTTTATTGTCAAATTGAGTTCCTTAGGACTTGTTAAGTCTCAAATTCAATGTCTCATATCTTATTGCTTGGTGCAAGTTTGAACTGCTCGTTTCTTTGATAAATTTGATTGCCATAGATTTAGAAAATAAAACAGAGATCAAACATTAAAGGTTCTTAAACATTTTTCCATTCTCCAAGTGTGGGAGTTCATTCCATGCAAGTCTATTACATTCCATAAAATCCACACAACATTTAACAGTCAATAAGCAAAGTTTGATTTCCAAATTTCAACTCATTTCAATGAGAACAAAGCACTTCCCTTTTCCTTCATACTCATTCTTCTTTCAAACAAAGATTTTAATTCACAATAGTAATTCAATTCCAAGCAACAATGCAAGTTTGAGAAAAGTAGTGCATTCCTTTATTTATTTCCAATAACAACTTTACAATTTTCTCTTTTCCATTTGATTTCTAAAATACAATATACAATGCATATAACATCCTTTCACATTTCTTTTCAAAACAGAGAGTAGAATATAACTCTTTACATTTCACATTCCATTTCAATCTTTCATCATCAATACAAGTATCTTTTCATTAAATAATTATACAATTCATCCACTTCAAAGTGGGAAGGATTACAATAAACTTGCTCACAAGAAGGGACTTGTCAAACTGTATATTCCTCTTGCTCCAAAACAACAACATGCTCATTTCTTCTTTTCTCCAAGTTGATCACAACAAAAGAGGGGGAAAGGCAACGCTCTCCACCCAACCAAGACATCCAATGAAAGGAGAAGCCTTCCTTCATCATTGGCCCCCGAGCCCCAACCAAAGTACAATAATAGATGTAATTCAACCCATGGCAACAACTGGCTTCCACAACACAACATTCTTTCACACATGCACATTTCAATATAAAACATAACTCAATACAAAACAACAGTTTACAACTGCAATAGCAAACATTCAAATCACAACTCAGGCTTGATCATGCAAGCCAAAGGAGCAAGGACTATGGGGGAAGCTACTTATGCCTCCCAATTGGGAATTGGGCATCCACCTATAATCATACTACCAATATAACATATCATATCCCATAAACCTTATGCCTCCCAACCCCTCCTTATGCCCCCCCCACAAAATTTTCCTTATGCCCCCCAACAAGTAAGAAATGCAAGCTATTTATTTTCCATGGTGGATCCCAAACCCAAACTCCCTCCACAATGAAACTGATGCCACTGGCATTCCCTTATGCCCCCCACATGGATTCCCCATAGCCTTCTCCTACACCTTCCCTAAGGTAGTCTACCCAACCAGCCAACAAAAGCAATAAAACATTCTCCATACACACAACACAACAAGAAAATAATAGCAATAAAAGAGAGGAATAAACTCCCACCTCTCCATGGAAGGATTTTCTCCACACAACAAGCTTTGAATGTCAAAAATACAGTCCCAAAACAGCAATGCCAAAGTATCAAATGCTCTCCAATTTCCTCCAAATGAACAAGAGCTCTAATGATAGGAAAAAAAATGCACCCTCAAGGATGAATGCAAAGAGGTTCAATAACCAAGAAACAGTCTTCACCAAAGCTTCTCCAAAGTAAGAGCTCCCATCACAAAAAAAATGCGCCCAAGGATGCATGCAAAAATGTTTCAACAACCCCCAAAACAAGAAGAGAGTTTGAATTAAATAGAAGAGGGAGAGAAGAGGATGATGTGGATCCATGTAGGATGCCACATCAAACATCCACCAATTCAAACACAAAAGACAAAAATCCATTCTCCCAAGCACAATAAAGAGGTGGGTGAAAATATGACAGGTTACTTGCACACTCCAAAAAGAGCCCACACCTCAAGGGACAACAATTTAATAAAATGTAAGAGAGTGCAATCCAAAACAAGCAACATGATGAATAAAATGCATTTAAAAGTCACAAATCACATCTCCATCCATAAGTATGGTTGGTATATTAAATTTAGAGGTATGGGACAAGTTTTTCTTGTCCCACAAGCCTCCAAAAACAGCTCCCAAGGACAAATTCGAATTTTTCATGGAGGTGGAGTGTTTCATACTCTAAAACAGACTTAAACATACTCTTACACAAACCAACAACTTCCATTATTATTTTCCCATATCCCCATTTGATTTATTTAAATTTTAATCATATGATTTCCACATTAATCTACCACAACTTTAATTAATTAAAGGAAGGAATACATTACTAATAAAATACATACAACAATAAATAAACATTTTACCACATTAATAAAATACACAAACCCATGGTCACATGTAAAGATGATCCCCCCCATGGGAATCTCTAACAAAATACAACACACACACAAAACAAGTTGCCATGGTGACCTTGTCGAATTCACCTAGAATTCCACTTTGGTTAGTCTCCAATCCCCCGATGTTTGTTGTGATATTTTAAACCTGCAAAACACAAATACCTCCTTGGCCTCGTGGCCATATCAAAACATCCAAAATGAATATATAATAAAATCACAAAATCATCTATACATATGAATCACAACAATCACCAAGGCAATCAACAAAATCATTTACAATTTATATCGACAACTATATCATCATCAAATAATTTTCCTTTTCTAGGTTTACTCATAATCTCCAAAATCACATGTCTGAATAACTTCCATTAAACATCCATGTCAATAGTATATCATCATCCACATATGAGTGTCTCTAATAATCACCATGCATTATATATAATCAGATTCAACAATAATCCAGGATCTGACATCTAACACCATACTAAATCAAAACTATTAAAATGTTGGTCATATAGTCTACAATATCATGATCAATAATAAAAGGTGCCAAAGGGAAGTGGGCACTACATCCCCCTCCCCTTAGACTCGACTTCCTCCTGGAAGTCACAAGAAAGAGAGATAGATAATGCAATAGAAAAAGTATCACTCCCATTATGGGATTGTTTTCTTCAACAAGTGTGGGTCTACAGAACTCTAGTTTGGTCTAATATAATTCAATAGAAGAAGGGAGATTTCAAGGGATGAATTATAAACTTTCTACATGCAAGGATATGAACATAAGAATCTAAGGAGTAACTTTACGCTATCAAACAAGATACAACACATAACAATATAACAAGAAGAGTTCCCAAAAGATCATCAAGAGTAACCACCAAGTAAGGGAATTACAGGGAAAATTTCCATAAACTTGAGATGACCACACAGTTTCCCACAGATACACATACCACATTAATAAAATTAAGGTTTCTACAGGTTTAAGCCATGATTTCAAGTTCGTTGTTTAGAAAAGGCTAGAAAAAATCAATCATGGCTAAGATTGCATGAGGAAAAGGTCTACTCAAGGTCCACAATTTGAGGATCACAAAGGATGAGGTGGATCAACAAGGACACCTAAATCAAAAAACATTTACAATCAAGGAACTATTCAAGGAAATCACTTCTATAACTCGAGAGGGCACAATTAACTTTTCATGGCGATACTAAGTGAATTCAAGACCACAAGGTTTCCTATAGTCTGATTTTTACACTTTTGTTTTAAGAATCGAGCACACCATACCAACCAAACTAAAGAAGTCATCCATATAGAAAAATAAATATATATTTATCTTATTTCCTACTCAAGCTCGGAATAACCATAAAGAGAGCACAAGGAACACCAAGGACCACTCAAGGTTGCTAGGGAGAAGAGCAAGTAACAAGGGGTCCAATCAAATCCAAGGGTGAATAACATCATCTTGCACTTTCCATCCTAATGGGAAGAAGGGATTCAACAATAAGGTGACCCAAGAAAATATGAAGAAAATAAGACTTCCCAAAGTTATCTTATATCCTTAACATATGTTTCCTTAAAATTTCAACAACTTAGGTTTCCAAGGACAAGACAACACACACAGAGGCTGCTTCTCAAACAACAGATAAGTCTCAATCCAAAAGGACCACAAATCACATCCGTCACGCTATGGGATGATAAGGGTGTGATGACCCAAAAATCCCACAAGAAAGGCACATACATCCATGGACAAGAAGTAATAAGCAACTAGAACACATTACTATCCACCGGGTGTTTCACAATTTCAGGTAGGCGACAAAACTACAAGTTCAACTATATATTGCACTCAATACACATAAATTTTACCCATTTTATAAATCAACTTATTAAGTCAAAATTTATAGATTTTCTTGATAAGAACATTCCTTTCATGCTTCCTTAGTTACAAATTTCCTTCTATTATGACATCATCAGTTTACATTATAAAGAGCACCACTAAGGTGGGCATGATGTCTCATCATTCTGTATAGGCAGAGCATTTAGTTTACTTGCAAGGAAGGTGGATGGACAAGATTTCCTTTCTATTATTCTACATGGTTTTTATTTCTTCTGTTAATCTACCAAGGGTATAACAAGGATCACTTCCCTTTTCTATGCTCCAGTTTATTAGTTAAGTTCCAAGGTCAAATCTCCTTAATTATAGTTTTATGGTGTTTTGGTTGAGTCATCTTATCAATCAAATTTTGATGAGAATGATGGTTCAAACACATCACAAAATTACTTTTATGGGAAGGAGATACAAATCAACACACCACATTTTTGATTCTAAAGGAACAAGAGACATTCAACATAGAAAACACATTATTAATTTTTCTGTAAGAACTAGGAAACAATGAACCAACATGAATCACACCAAGATTTCAAAAATTCACCAAATAATTTCAAGCATCATTAAACATTCTTAGTGGGTCTCCACAAGTTTCATAAGAAATTTTCAAGAAAGGCTCATTAAAGAGGTATAATCTTACTTTTACGAATCTATTAAGGTTTAACAATTTTATTTTATTTTGTGGTTTAGGATGGTAACATTTTACTCTCCTAATAACCAAAGAAGGTTTTCCAATCAATACTCATGTCCCCACAAGATACCACCAGCCAAGCAACCAGATGACAATGCAACTATACTCCAAGGAACCACATCCACACTAAAAGGCATCCAAATGCAATGGGGCAACCAAATAATTTACCAATCATGGAATTTACAGCCAAGAGTTATAGTTTTTTTTTTTTAAAGAGGAAGTACAATATAAGCACCATCGAGATTAACTATTAATATCTACCAAACTAACATCTCTAAGAGAAAGATCCAAAAGACCCAAAGCATCCATAAGTGTTTCCAAGTAACCCAAAGATTAATAGGTCATAGAATGTTATTCATAGTAAAGGAAATTTAAGGTAAGGGTAAACTTATTTATAAGTCAAGAGAGTAAAAAAAGTACACTTAAATAAACACACTACCTGAAAGGCTTAAATCTATCCATAATTACCAAGATGCATACATTCCATGAGTCAAAACTTTCTATGATGCAACCAGGAACCCAAGATACAATTTAACATGCCATCGATGAAAAGTCACTATCAAAACAAACACTTTTCCAGTAACATTTACAGTCAACCAAAGGCAATCCAATCCTAAAAAAATCTAAAAGCCCATAAATAAACACTTCTACTCCGACGAGGGTCAAGCTCTTACCAGATTGAAATAGAATCACCACTACTGCTGTCAGACTGCCCTCTAGACCACACTACACAACAAAATTTCTTTCTAGCAAGGTCAAGCAACAAAAGGGGTCACTCTAAGATCTTAGACACACTCAAGGTTCCATGCATCCATAACCAAGGCATGACTTTAAGCACCTAAAAGGACCATCAAGACACCCAAGGTGTACCCCCATACAATAATTGTCACCGTACATAAAGCATAAAACCAAATCAATAACATGCAAGAAGGAAACCACGTAACGTTTAGCCAAGTAGCCAACAACATCATGAGCTCTGAGTCATCAATCAAATAAATTCCAAGAAATATTGGCAATCAATAAAAGTGGCTAAGTAGCCACATTGCAAAGTTTGAAAATTCTTGCAAGAATTATAAATAAATAAAATATCCTCATAGCTTCTTCAATCCAATCATAAAATAAGATGCTGGTCCTTGATAAAATACACAAGATTACAAATGTAAAACACAAAATTTAACACCACATTCACTCCACAGCCTTTCATGGCTGCCAATAGGGGTACTTTACCTCGAGGTTAGTTCCAAGAACACATACACAGGATTGGGTCCTAGATGACACCCAGACTTAGTGTCCACCCTCTCATATGGGTAACAACATGGAAAACTGACAACCAGACCCTCTTTCTTAACCACTCAAGGAAGGAAGCTCTAAACAACTTCTAATCGGCTCTTCTCGACCCAAACACAACCACTACTATCCAACCACAAGGATCACATCATACAACTCATCATTCCAACAACTCCAATAAGGAAGGGTCTCAACAAAGGGCTTAATGCATCATACAATTAAATCAAGTTTTAGGACTTGTAAAACAACACATTTTCAAAGGGGAACCAAGTTTCCATTATACTAGAAGTTCACAAAATCAATTTAATCTGACATTCTTAGTTACCCTGGGTTTAGACAAAATGTCACTAAGCAAGCACAACAACTCAAACAACTTATTATTATTTCATTATCATTTTAATTCTGGTAGTTCAAATGAACAGAGTAATGTAATATTTCTTCATACTTATTTCTTCTTCAATTTTCAAACAAGTTTGTTTTCTTAGATTCAAAAGTGTGCTAGGTTTACAGTTCATGTCTCAAGTTTTCTAGTGTGCCCAATGGTCCAAGATTTTGAACCACTTCTCTGATACCAAGTGTGATGCCCGGTTAAAAACAACTCACTTGAGACCCATGAACAACCTATGTTTAGTTAGAAAATTATGGAATAATTTTTTTTTGTATTAGGAGTTAACGACCCAGGGTCTTAAAGACAATTAAATTCAACTGATAACTTTTCCCATTATAATAATTACTAATTTCTCATTATAGAGCAACAAGAGCAATAAGTCCACCCTAGCTCAAATCTCTCTAGGGATTAATTTAATTACTGATTACATTGACATTTTAGCTAAATATTCCCTGATTAAATTTTAGGGTTAAGGGACCCAAAACAATTAAATACCCAAGGTATTTAATTTCCACTAGATCAAAGACATGAGCAGGATTAAATTACAGTGAGGAAAAGAACACATAAATAAAGTCAACAGAGCAAGGTCTCACTTACCCACTCCCAACACTTGATTGAGAGTGTCTACCCCCAAGTTGTCATGCAACAGTTGCCACTGATAGGTTCCGGAACAATTCAATTTCACTGGAACATACTTTCCATTTATTAACAATTATCAAGGTCACAAGGTTCAAATTTTAGGGTTAGAAGTTTCAGTTAGGTTCAGGGAGTAATTTGCCCCCATACCCAACTCTCTAACAGGCTCAGAGTTTCAACTAGATTTTTCTCATACTTAACACTTCCAAAATTTCCCTAAATCATTCCCAATGGATAGGAAATTTTCTCACCTTTTCGGTGATATAAAGAAGTCCTCCTAACTCCTTATAGAACTCAAGATATGAGCGGGTGGAGTTTTTAGGTCAAATTTTCCCCTAGGGGGACACATGTCAAGAGGTGGGGAAAGCAACCTTCAACGGGTTGGTGGGTCAGCTTGGGCTGGCTTGGGGATTTCCCAATTTTTTCCATCAGCACGGGCACAAAGGCAAAATTACTTCCGCGCCTTAGAAGTTTGGGTCCCTAGTGGACATGTGTCAAGTTCTGGCAAAAAGCAGGAAAGGGGTGAGGGGTTGGAAATGGGGTGGCGGGGAAGGATAAAATTTTTCACCCCAAACAACTCAAAACTTCAAAGTCAAAAACAATCCCGCGCCTCCGCCAAGCCATAGGCTACCACGTGTTGTCACATGATTGGACGTGGGTGGCGGGGTGGTGCGGAAAGGTTTAGATTTTTTCCCGGAGAAAAAAAGGGAGAAAAGGAAAAAATCAAAGTTTCAAAGGGAATAATTTCTCCACTTTCCCCGGTGAAGCTGGGTGATGCCACATGTCACTCCATGATTGGGTGCGGGTGACGGGGTGGCGGAAAAACTCAAGGCATTTCACTCAAATGGTTTCAAAGTCCAAAAAGTTCATGTGGGTCCACGCGTTTGCGAAAGGAAAATTTCCAAGCAAGGCGGGGTTGTGGGGCCATGGAGAAAACAAGTAAATTTTTTCAAAAAGGGGAAAAAATAAAGTTAAGTTTCAAAAGGGTCCACCCCTCCGCCGAGCCATGTGTCAGCACCTGATTGGCTGTGGGCTGACAGGGATGTGGGGAAAAGTTGGAAAATTTTCCCAAGACAAAATTTGAAAAAAAAAGTTAAGTTTTTAAAAAGGTCTGCCCCTCCAATGTGCCATGTGGTAGAACCTGATTGGTTGCGGGATGGCAGGGCCGTGGAATTTTTAGGGAAATTTTTCCAAAGTCAAAAATTAAAGTTTAACAGTTAAATTTTTTTTGAAGGCCAAATTGAAGTAAAACTTCGAATGGCCATGATTTTGATAGGAAATATAGAATTGATCAAACGAGGACTTTATGAAAAGCCCTCAAAGTCCTCTTTTCACAGAAATATTCAATTTTTAATTTTGATGAAGTTTAGGTTGTCAATTTGATGAAAACAATCTGTAGGGTTTTGCAAGCAAACTGGCAATTTCTAACTTATAATTGTTTTTTGTTCAATTTTGAATTCCTACTTTCTCAACATGTCAAACAGACATGGAGACTTGTTTTTAGATGAATTTAGGAAGGTTACAAGATTAAATTTGTTTAGGAGAGTTGCAATTGAAAATTTTCATCACTTGATAACAGGATGATTGCACAAGCTTTGATTTTGATTTTACAAGGTACTGAAAGGTCTTTCTTAAGTTTTACTGTCAAATTGAGTTCCTTAGGACTTGTTAAGTCTCAAATTCAATGTCTCATATCTTATTGCTTGGTGCAAGTTTGAGCTGCTCATTTCTTTGATAAATTTGATTTCCAAATTTAGAAAATAAAACAGAGATCAAACATTAAAGGTTCTTAAACATTTTTCCATTCTCCAAGTGTGGGAGTTCATTCCATGCAAGTCTATTACATTCCATCAAATTCACACAACATTTAATAGTCAATAAGCAAAGTCTGATTTCCAAATTTCAACTCATTTTGAAGAGAACAAAGCACTGTCTTTTCCTTCATACTCATTCTTCATTCCAACAGAGATTTGATTCACAAAAGAGATTGAAATTCCAACACAATCATGCAAGTATGAGAAGGTAGAGCATTAATTTATTTATTTCCAATAACAACTTTACAATTTTCTCTTTTCTATTTGATTTCTAAAATACAATATACAATGCATATAACAATCCTTTCACATTTCTTTTCAAAAAAGAGAGTAGAATATAACTCTTTACATTTCACATTTCAATCTTTCATCACCAATGAAAACATCTTTTCGATGTAAATAATTATAAAAATAATCCAATTGAAAATGGGGAGGATTACAATAAACTTGCTCACAAGAAGGGATTGTCAAATTGTATATTCCTCTTGCTCCAAAACCGTAACATGCTAGTTTCTTCATCTTTTCATCTTGATCACAACAACGAAGGGGAAAAGGCAACGCTCTCCACCCAACCAAGAAATCCAATGAAAGGAGAAGCCTTCCTTCATCATTGGCCCCCAAGCCCCAACCAAAGTACACTAATAGATGCAATTTAACCCATGACAACAACTGGCTTCCACAACACAACATTCTTTCATATGTGCACATTTCAATATAAAACATAACTCAATATAGAACAACAGTTTACAATCGCAATAGCAAACATTCAAATCACAACTCTGGCTTGATCATGTAATCCAAAGGAGCCAGGACTATGGGGGAAGCTACTTGTGCCTCCTAATTGGGAATTGGGCATCCACCTATAATCATACCACCAATATAACATATCATATCCCATAAACCTTATGCCTCCCAACACCTTCTTATGCCACCCGAAAATTTTTCCTTGTGCCCCCCCCAAAGTAAGAAATGCAAGCTATTTCTTTTCCATGGTGGATCCCAAACCCATACTCCCTCCACAAAGAAACTGATGCCCATGGCATTCCCTTATGCCCCCCAACATGGATTCCCCATAGCCTTCTGCTACACCTTCCCTAAGGCAGTCTACCCAATCAGCCAAAAAAAGCAATAAAACATTCTCCATACACACAACTCAACAAGAAAATAATAGCAATAAAAGGAGGAATAAACTCGTACCTCTCCATGGAAGGATTTTCTCCACACAACAAGCTTTGAATGTTAAAAAACCCAGTCCCAAAACAAAAATGCCAAAGTATCAAATGCTCTCCAATTTCCTCCAAATCAACATGAGCTCTAATCACAGAAAAATGTGCCCCCAAGGATGAATGCAAGGAGGTTCAACAACCAAGCAACATTCTTCACCAAAACTTCTCCAAAGTAAGAGCTCTAATCACAAGAAAAATGTGCCCAAGGTTGCATGCAAAATGTTTCAACAACCCCCAAAACAAGAAAAGAGTTTGAATTAAATAGAAGAGGGAGAGAAGAGGATGATGTGGATCCATGTAGGATGCCACATCAAACATCAACCAATTCAAACACATAAGACAAAAAGCCATTCCCCCAAGCATAATAAAGAGGTGGGTGAAAATATGACAGGTTACTTGCACACTCCAAAAAGCACCCACACCTCAAGGGACAACAATTTAATAAAATATAAGAGAGTGCAATCCAAAAAAAGCAACATGATGAATAAAATGCATTTAAAAGTCACAAATCACATCTCCATCCATAAGTATGGTTGGTATTGTAGACACTTAAAATTGGTTACCCAATTTAGTGTCCCTCTCATCCGTTTACTTGCTTAGGTAACCTGGGGCACGTTTACGTCACCAACTATCCCCTTGGGATATTATCCAATTTGTGATTTAATCACTTATTCCAAATTTAATTCATCCCATCACATCTTACCCATGAGTGATTAAATATTAAATATTTAATTACGCTTCTTCCCATGCATCTTAATCACTTATCCACCCCAAATTTATTCAATCCATGTATCACATCTATTTTTAATCTTCCCTAAGCGGGATATTTTCCCGTAGTCGGGATAAGTCTTATATTTTTTCAATCATTTTTGGCCACCTCGGGAGTCTTTTCCACGATCGGTGCCGACCCATATGGTTGGCGCCGATTTTCTAGGAGCGGCGCCGATTATAAAAGCAAGTCCAGAACTCAGTTCTAAGGACCGAAGAGACCGAAAAGAGATCACGAACGAGTGAAAAAGCGAACAGGCGAAAAAAGAGAGCACTTACGCATGAATAGAGAGCGAGAGAGATATAGGGTGTGAGAAAGAGAGATCTTTTTAGCATCAATTGTCTCAGATTAGGATAGATCCTGTCCAAATTAATCCCTGAGAGGAGCACCATTACTCTGTCCCTGTCACGACCATCTATAATCTGGTGACTCTGTTCCAGTATCTCGCCAACTTCGGCACATCCAACAGACCACATTCACCTTTCAATTCCCGAATCTTGTCGCACAGTCCCTGATTGATTGATCTGTCTCCAGTCGACGCCGATCTTATCCAGTCGACGCCGATCCTCCTCAATCGACACCGACCAGTCTCAATCGACGCCGATTCTACCCAGTCGATGCCGATTTCTCTACAGGTAGGTAAAAGGATACAGGTAACACAAATCCAGCATTTATTTCATAGTTCCCTGTTTTCTGTACTTTCTGTCTGCTGTTTAGATTCTTATTACTGCAATTAGAAAATCTAGTCTTTATTTACATCTTTTATCATGTATGCTTCTTTTCTTAATTGAAAACATGGACTGACATCCGCTGAGGAAGCTTATCGCTTCTCAGACCCGCTTCTCGGGCAGTCCACTTAAATATCTTTTAACGTGGTCTTTTTCTGTCAAGCATCGCTGTTTTGCAGGTTATTTGGATCTAGTGTGCGAATTGCTCGTGTGCGCCCGTCTTGTCTACATCGGCTTCCTCATCCGTCTACATCTTCGGATCTAATCCATCAGGTATCGATTTTATTGGAGTTTTTCAGGGTTTTTGTGTTTAGTTTGGTGCATTAACTTGGACAGGTAACAAGCGCAAAATTCTTGATCTACATTCTGGCACGCCCGGTGGGACCCAACCAAAGTCCCTTATTGGTAAGTTCATTTCTTTCCTAGTTTTGAACTTTGTTCCTTTTTTTCACTGATTTCTATCAGTCCCTATTTTGAGCATAATTCTTTTTCAACAAACCAACAAACTTCCATTATTATTTTCCCATATCCCCATTTGATTTATTTAAATTTTAATCATATGATTCTCACATTAATACCACCAAACTTTCCCACAATTTAAGGAATAATACTTACTAATAAAAATACATACAACAATAAACATTTTACCACAAAATAAAAACAACAAACATGGTCCCCCCCCTCCCCCCCCATGCATAACCACCCCCCCTATAAACTGGGGTAAAATTATAAAATCACAAACCCATGGTTCATGTAAAGATTATCCCCCCATCGGAATCTCACCCAAAAATACAACACACACACACAAAACAAGTTGCCATGGTGACCTGTCGAATTCACCTAGAATTCCACTTTGGTTAGTCTCCAATCCCCTGATGTCCTGTTTGTTTGTTGTAATATTTTAAACCTGTAAACAAAAAATACCTCCTTCGGCCTCATGGCCATATCAAAACACATCCAAAATGAATATATAATATAAAAATCAGAAAATCATCTATACATATGAATCACAACAATCACCAAGGCAATCAACGAAATCATTTACAATTTATATTGACAACTATATCATCATCAAATAATTTTCCTTTTCTAGGTTTACTCATAATCTCCAATATCACATGCCCGAATAACTTCCGTTAAAAATACATGTCAATAGTATATCATCATCGACATATGAGTATCTCTAATAATCACCATGCATTATATATAATCAGATTCAACAGTAATCCAAGATCTGACATTTAACACCATACTAAATCAAAACTATTAAAATTTTGGTCATATAGTCTACACTATCATGATCAGTAATAAAAGGTACCAAAGGGAAGTGGGCGCTACATAAACTCTCCCATCGTGGGGACCACCTATGATGTGTGCACACTTTGTACCATTCTTGAATTGGACACCTTTTGGGGAAATTAAAGATGTTTTGGAAAGTATAAGGTAAGGTGTTTGTGGAAAAGCATATATGGATCACTTTGGGGTCATAATATATCTAACCTAATAACCATTGCATAAATCATAGTCATCAACTATAGTCATTGAGTTGATATATTGGTCGGTATTTGATCATGTTTGAAAACACCCTCTTTTTAAATATCATTACATCTATAATGATGTGCCAATTCTTTACATAGTTAATGGAAATGATTATTGACTTTGATTTTTATATGGGGAAAACTTTCGTCAACAGGCATGACAATTAAAATGGGACTTGGTACCCTCCACCATGATGAATCACCACTTGGAATGTTTTTCAGTGGTTTACTTGATTACATCGGAATTAGGGTTTACTCTGATATTGACACACCCATGATTTTGTGACCGTGGGTGGTATGTGATTTTGCATTGATCTTGATGACTATTTCTCGTTCATTGATTGTTGTAATTATTTAATTTTAGTTGTCGATCCCTTTGACCCTCGGTTAGGTTCTAACCCTACAATTAAGATGGTCGGTGGCACTATAACCATAGTGGTGTGCATAGGATTTGAGGGTTGATTATTGATCATTGATCCTAGTACCTATCAATTTCGCACTGATGATCTTTATGTGTTTGCATTGATATTGATAAATTCTCTATGGACGTTGATCTTGTGTATTGTGATATTCTCCACCATGGATATTTTAACCCTATCTGGCATAGTGGTTTGGTACCCTGGTCATTTGATTTCGTACTTCAAGATGTGCACCGCCGATCTATAACTCAATGGTTGAGTTAGGTTTTACTGAAGTTAGTTGGGTGAGTAAAGAATACTCGAGCTCTATCATTTTGATTTATTCTTGCATGCTCGTTCTAAGTGGCAAATCCCTGGCCAATTTTTAGTAGACCTCCATTGTTGTAGTTTTCGAGCTCGGTTTTTTCCTGAAGAAGAATTCTATAAATTGGTCTTATGAAGCCCTCGTGCATGCATGTGCTTAGATTCGACCATTGCCGATCTTTCTTGAGCTCTCTGTGATTTTTTTGAGCATGATCTCTGGAGGCACTACGTATGTATTTTTCATTCTTTGAGGTTCTATGAGTGCGAATACTTGCATATTTTAAAGATTTTTCTCTATGGTTCACTGTATTCATGAGAACTCTGTTCTTATTACCGTTTTTTCTCTTGTTCGAGATCTATGAGATAGTGACCACCTTGAGTGGTTTAAGGTGAGCTAGTTTTATTCTTGCACATGTATACTTCCATTCTCATTTTTCCTTGGATCTGATACTCAATCTTTTGAAAATGTTTGTGGGTTTTGTGATATCTTTCTCTTGCTTGACTCCTGAGTTCGAAAATCATTTTGGGTGATCATCATTTTACTCTAGACCTCATCATTTTGATGGTTTCATAGCTTTGATCTTATTGTACTGGTAATTTCATTGCATTTTGATTATATATGAAAACTCTCAGTGGATCTGTATAGTTGTTGATGTGGGTATTTGAGTTTTCAGCTTCATCATTCTCTTTACTCTGAATGTGCATATTTCTGTTTCGAAATCTAAGGCATTTGGCAGCCATTTATTTATGAAGATTTAAATTGTGAAACTTCCTTGTACTTCATTGCGAGCTATGGGTTATCTCTGAGTTCGAAGACTATTTACTCCGCGAGCTTTTTTAATCTTTCTTCAGAATATGGTTGTATTTCTTTACTGTTGATACCGATTACCATGCGCTCAGACTCCTCTAATTCCACTTGGATTTGAAGTCTTAACAAGGCTTGGAATCCACATTTTGAATCCAAGCTTAACTTCATTCTTTGGTGTCTTTTTTACCATGTTCTTCTGCTAGGAGAGTCATTAAGTCATATTGGCCTCCCCAATCCTAAATGTCAATTTTGTGATCATCCTTAATCTTTCAAACATATTTTATTGAATTTTCCTTGAGCCTAATCTTCATGGAAATGGATACACTCTCTCTTTTTTTCTTTCCACCACAAGTTATTTGATTGGAAAGTTGCCCTTTTTTGGCGACTTTATTAATTTTCCTTCTCGTATTGTCTCCATATGGATATTTTTGGGCTAACATTCTCTTTCATTTATATTTCTTCAAGCCTCCCTTATGGTGAAAAATGTTGGAAAAACATTGGGTTACATACCTTAATCATTCCCACCTCTAAAACATTTAATATCAGACCTATGCGGGTTAGGATGCCCTACCTGCCTTTGCGCTTCTGGAGTGAAGATTGCTTCAGGGATATGGGTAATTGTTTTGGTAAATTTTGTAGCTGTAGATCCCAAGACTGAGTCTTATGATCATACCACATTTTCTGGGATTTTGGTGGATATGGATATTATTGTAGACATTAAAGATTCCATGGAGCTTAAAGTCAAGGATACTATATGGACAAAAAAATTATATTTTGAAGGATTTCCTTTTAGATGCAGAACTTGTTTTGCTTTAGGAAATCTAGCTTCTGATTACCGTATTATTAAGAAACATATTAAGGGACGAGTCTCATGGTGGAAGGATTTTAAATTGGAAAATTTAGTGGTATATGCTCTTGAGGAGAGTGATTGTGAAAATGATTCAGTTAGTCTTATGGATAATCATGATGAGAAGAAGGGTGAGATTGTTTCATCTCCCTCTAAACCATTTATTAACTCAAAGAAGGTTGCAAGAAAAGGGGGGTTTTTATTTTCTATGGCCCCTTGGATCTATGCAAACTCTTATTTCTCCAGCCAAGGAGGTTCATGAAATCTATCTACCTGTCCACCCAGATGAGAATGTTGATCCTAATGGGGAGATGGATGGAAGATCGTGAACAACAAGAAGAAAGGGAAAATAATTAATTTCCCTCTCAAGATGAGCCTTAAATCTTATAGGGGTAAATAATTTGGTAGTTATGGTTGTCCCTTGGGTTGACGGCCAAGCAGTTTTGATCACTCTTCTTTGTGGGCCCTTTCTCTTTTTGGGTTTTTCCTGCGTTGGGTTTCTTTTGGCTTGTCTAGATGTTTCAGCTCCAGCGTCTGGAGCCTTGTTCCTTGATGTCTCACTTTTGTACTTTTATGTTTATATTTCAGTAGTATAGGGTTCTTGATCCCTTCAAAATCTACTTTATTAACTTATCTAATAAAAACCATACCTTGATCATCATCAGAGTGCCAATCAAAATCAAGGGTACCTTTGTTGTGAAGAGTATCTGGAAATAATTTGAAGTTGTTAAGCCTTTTCTTCATTGGATTGGGGATGGCTTATGAACCATGATCTCATTCAATGATCACAATATATGGTGGTTTCACATTTTTACCAGTGAAAATCTCCCCTTGGTTGAATTTCCAGGCATCAAGGTATTCCGTCTTTCTTGCAAAGGCATTAACACCATCTCCGATCTTGTCTCTCAGAAATATTGGCTTCCTTGGCAGGAAATCAAATGAAAATTTGAGTTAGTCAGTTCTGACCTTCTGTATGTGCTCAAAATTCAGGAGTTGAAGCCTAATGTTGTGCTTCATAAGTTGTTTTTACAACCTCCTTTAGTCTAGTGGAGGGACCGACAATGGAATATTGATATTCCTTTGCTTAATGATGACTATGGCATGATATATAATCTTTTTTCTCCCTTATCTCCAGCCATCGAAAAGCTTAATTCACAATGGAGCTTAAACTCCTCTACTTCTACTTGGATTCGAAGTCTCAACAAGGAGTGGAATCCACATTTTGAACCCAATCTTAACCTATTTCTTTGGTGTATTTCTTACCAGGTTCTCCCGTTAGGAGAGCAGTTAAGTCATATTGGCCTCCCCAATCCTAAATGTCATTGTTGTGCTCGTCCTGAATCTTTCAAACATATTTTCTTGACTTATCCTTAAGCCCAATCTACCTGGAAATGGATACACTCTATCTTTCTACCGCAAATTATTTAATTGGAAAGGTTACCTTTTTCAATGATTTTGTTAATTTTCCTTCTCATATTGTCTCCATAAGGATTTTTTTTGGGCTAACATTCTCTTTCAGTTGTGGAAAGCTAGAAAAAGTGCTATTTTCAGCAAAATGAGATTACTTTGGAGCTAACCATTAATGAAAAAGTGGCTTTCATATCCTCTGTGAGTATGCAAATACGTGCCCGGGAACAGAAAATGGCGTTGCAATTCATGCACCTGCAACATCTTATGGATCACTAAGGGAGCACCCCTCGCACCATGAGTCGGGTTTCTTCGGAAGATGCTTGTGCCCTAACGTCAGCCCCTGCGCCACATTGTAGAAGTCGATCTTGTATCTGACATCCATCTCCCCTTCAAGGCCACCCTACTCCGTCCACTTCTAGATTGGGTTGGATTCTACCACCTTGGGGAAAGGTTGTTGCCAGCTCATGTAACTGGAACAAACCACCCATGGGAACCAATTTTGAAGGTTCCCTGCCGCCTCGCTATGGTATTATGGTGCCTATGAGTATTTAAATGCCACATCATGATGCCTAGATTCGTGATCCTCCGTTTGAGGAACCGATTGCGGGGGGAATTCATCCCTCATAGGGATGATCCTCCGCAACCTCCCAATGATGTTGCCCTGTGTGCTTAAGTACGTTCCTTTTTAGTTTTGTTCTGCTTCGTTTTCCTTAATAACGTGTCTCTGTTGCCTTTTGGGCATTTCTGTTTTGTGGACTGTAAGTTGTTTGATCGCCCCATTGTTGCAACACTTTTCTATTTTAATACAAAAGACTGTTCCAATAGTAAATTTGATCTATTATATTATAATTTCTATAACATGAGTGGCAAACAAATTATAATTAATCTACGGTACTTAGTGAAAATCAAATTACATGTTTACAGCAACCTCTTTTAAGATTTAAGGATTCCAATTTAAATAGCAATTGCATCAACTTTCCGCTTGGTATGAATCGTTGAGGAACTTCCAATTGCTTGGTATAATACATAAAAGTAGGATGCAATTACTAACTCATTAACATGTCTCCTACAATCTTATAATTGTGAAGAGATCCTAGGTACACAACCTGATCTGCTGGACTACATTTTTCTATTAGCCCGTGTGATTTAGAGTATTTAAGGTCCAAAATGTTCCAGCTGAATGCTACTAGCCTTAATAGGCATATACCCTCCACGATATCCCTCCAAACGGTTGGACAGAGACGATTTATCTATAACCTCGCGGTGACAAGATTTGCAGACAAGGTAAAAGACCGACTGTGTTAACAGCCCCATCAAATTAACAAAACACTGCAACACCACCGCCACAATTCCCTCCACGCTCATCACCTGCCCTCGCCCTCCATACACTCGATAGCTCACAAAGCCTGCAATTACGCCCACCACTAACCCATAAAATATGTTGAGCGTCAACGCAGTGTCACGCTTTCCTTTCATGAGATCTCTTCTTCTCTTCATCGCAGCCAATCCGTAGCCCTCCTCCGCAACAGACACCACGCTGGCAACCTGCCACACCATGCTGATGTACACGTGGACGGAGAGAGCCACTATGGCATATACCAAAACCCCAAGGAAAAGGGTCCTAATTTTCAATCTTAAGAATTCGCTCATCAATATCAATAAAGTAAGCGCAAATAGGACGGCCACGTAATATAGAAAAACAATGATAAAATACCGGAGAAAAGTTACCATGAGACGCTTCCAAACCCTGGGCACGACGCTCATAATCTTGGTGTAAGACACTTTGCTGGATGTGTAAATGGATGCCACCGTGTACACCACGGCCGACGTGGACATCAGCGAGAAGGCTATCGTAAGAATTATGTAGACCGGCGCTATGAGAATAAGTTCTCCCTCCTGCAAGTGCAAAGTGTAGTGTAGGATCTTTTCTTGCGCAGGGTTGCCTGCCCCGGTGCCCATAAATAATTTGTTCATGGCGATTTTGTGGACGAGAGGTTGTGAGATCAAACTATGCTCCAGAATTAGCAATGAAAGAGGCAATAGAAGAGTGAGACTGATGGCTGCCATTGAGTTAGTGGCAGAGCGCAAGATTTTGAAGGCTTCCGCCACAATTCCAAATGGGTGCAGCGACTGCAATTCTTCCAGATCTCTCTCCATAATGGCTTGACTTTAAAAATATCTGAAACTTTACAGAAAAATAAATTGGGGGATCTGTCACCCTTCACCTAAACATCTCATGAATTTGCAAGACTGATTGGTCAACTAACCAATGGGTTGTTTACTATTTTTTGGGATGGATTTATATGTGATGGATAGCCTTATCTCTTTTGATAGGCCTATAAAAAATTTATTATGTAATGGATGTGCAGATGATGATATAGGTATAGTGTGTCAATGTTGGAAGACTTAGTCGTTAAAGTAAAGACTTGATTATTTAAGAGATTTGGGGTGTATAGAAGATTGTGATGGATATGGGTGAAAAATGCATAGAGATTTAAGAAGATAAGGGTCTAACGTGCAATGGAAATGAAAATGGTAGGTGGTTTGGTTAAATGTTTTTGGTATGTACATAAAATTTTGTGAAAAACACTAATGTGAGCGGATAAGGTAAATTAAATGGGTGACATTTCTTAAATGGATCTTATTTTTTATTTTTAGTTGTTTTAGAGAATATTTTATTTTTTTATGGATTATTGTGGGTTTATAATATGTTTGTATTTTTAAACTTACTTGACCTTATGTGTAAGCTGCGTATTCTTGTTGACAACTTAACTTTTTTACTTTTTCTCACTCTTGTATTTATTTCCCTTACTTTCTAGATATGTTATAAGAACTATAACAATAAATTTTTTTGCATACATTAGCTCTATTAGTATGGTTATGATATATCAAAATTGTGCTAGAATAGACATGGAACAATTTTTTGGACCCCTTAAACATTTAGATTTATTGATATTTCTGGCCATTCTCTATGAGAATTTTCTCCCATTATTTGTTTGGCCACAATAAATTTTTTATTTAGATGTAAGAAGTCTCTATAAATGCATGTGTACTGTTAGTGAGTTTAATATGAATAAATCAATGAAGCATACAATCATATATTTCCATTTAAGTTTCAAAGTCAAGGACTCCATTTATTTCAAACAAATTCCCATGCCAAAATATAAATGTAAGAATTTGTAGAAGAGTTCCTAACATTCTTTTTTTTCATTGATTCGAGAATTTAAAGGATAATTATTGGCATCACATGTACATTTACTAGATTACATGACAAATTGCATTATACTTCAGTTTTTTGTTTTCGTAACTATTAAAAAATGTTGTAGAAGAGTTCCTAACATTCCTTTGTTTCATTGATTGAAGAATTTAAAGGATAATTATGGGGATCACATTGAGTACATTTACTAGATTACATGACAAATTGCATTATACTTCAGCTTTTTGTTTTCTTAAGTATTAAAAATTGTAGGATCCTAATAGTAATGGAGGATTAACACGTGAAACTATTATACACTCCTAACACTTTTTATAGTGTTGCAAAGTGTCGCGGGATTATTAGAAATATAGGGAAGTACAAATTGTTTTAAGGGACTTGTAGCGAATATTTGAGAAGTGAGTGAAGTTATTTAACCCCTAAAATTTTAATTATTTTTGAAATCATCTCATACTTTTCGAATATCACTTAATATAATTATAATTCAATATATTGATTATATCTTATTATAAAAATTGCAACGTAGTGTGATTGTTTTAGGGGAAAAATTCATGTAGAGTGGAATTGTCGATGATCAAGATTGAAATTCATAAAGAATTTATTGTTTTAAGATTGCGTTGTGCCAAAAGTAAAATTTAAAAATTCAGAGAGAAAAAATTAGTGAGGATGAACAATTAGTTAGGATTAGAAATATTTATTTATTGTAATATTTGTTAAGGTTTCAAATCATTTGTGAAAATAAAATTTAAGATTTGTTAGTGTTGAAAAGACGTATTTGATTATCACTTATAAACAATATATTTCATATATACTTGTGCTCAAAATTATTTTTATATTTATTTATCAATCATTATTTTCTTATTACTTAATATTTAAAAAAATCAATATCGATATAAATTTTTTTTATCATAATATCTGGAAACATGAAAAAAATATTAAAAAAAGACAAAATATTATGAAAAAACCAAACCTTTACAATAATAACGAAATAAATCAAGTACAATAAATAATAATGAAAAGAATCAAGTACAATAAATAATTTTTAAGATTACTAAATTAACTTATAGTTTAAGTTTATATTTACCTCATTGTATTTCAATTATAAGTTTTTATTCACTTCATTGGATTTCTATTATGTACTTTTCATTTTGGAGAACACTCATTATAAACATAATGTTATTTATTTATGCCTATAGAATAATTTAAAATATCTTAACTTAAATATTATTATATTAATGTGATACCTTTATATTATAAATAATATATATTAAATGTAATAAAAATTAAAAGGTATATGTATTAACTAAGAAAAATATCTATATATATAGAAAACATTAGTGAGGAGAAAAATAGCTCTCCAAAATTAAATGTGTTAAGTTGTAATTTTTTTAGATATTGAAAAATGTAATATATATAAAACTAAAAAACTTATGTTAAATAAATCTATGCAAAATATGTTGAGAGATATAATTCTCAAGGTGCCTATTCCACCTATGTCTTAAATTTAATATAGGTCCTTCCAGATGATATCTTTTGGCATATTTTATCTAGATTTATTTAAGATAAGTATGCTAGCGTAGAAACATTCATCTACTCCTACAATAAGTGGTATTTGATTTTATAATCACATGTGTTCTATTATATTATAACTTCTTAGACATGATTGTCAAAGAAATTACATGTTTACACATTTAATGTTGTGGTGCCCACTTCCCTTCGACACCTGTTTGTTATTAATTTTGATACTGTTGATTATACTTATGGATATAATTATAGCCTTTTGATTTGGCATGATGATAGATGTTAGAAATACTAGACTATTGTTGATTTCGATTCATATATGGAGTGTTGGATCATTAGAGACATTTTGATATTGATGATGATATGCTATTGACATGTGTGTGTGTGTGTGTGTGTGTGTGTGTGTGTGTGTGTGTGTGTGTGTGTGTGTGTGTGTGTGTGTGTGTGTGTGTGTGTGTGTGCGCGCGCGTGTGTGAGCGCGCGTGCATGCGTGTGTGTGTGTGTATATGTATATATTTCTGACATGCAATATTTTTGTCACACTTAGTAGGCCTTAATAATTGAACTAATGTTGTGATCATTTTGACATGGACGAAATGTATAATAGAGATGTTGTTAGAAATTGTAAACGATGTCGTAATTGCCTAGATGATGCTTTGATACATACGTAGATGATTGTGGATTTATATTTCATGTTTTATTTTAGATGTTTTGATGTAGCCACGGGGCCGAAGAAGGTATTATGTGTTTTGTAAGTAAATATACATTCACAACAAACAATAGGGGGATTGGAGACCAACCACATTAGAATTCTAGGTGAATTCAACAAGGGTCACCATGGCAACATGTATTTTTGTGGGTGTTGGAATTATTGTTAGGGGAAAATTGTGACCAAGGGGTTATGTGTTGTCTTTTATTTAGTTTTCCTTTAATTGATGTTAGTATGTGATTTTTAGTGATGTAATTCATTGTAGTAATTATTTGGAATTTGGTGTATGTACTTTTCCCCTTTATTATTAATGTGTTGTATTGTCTTAATTAAAGCTAATTTAATCTTTTCCTAAACTAATTATAGATGTGACCAAAAGAAGTTATTTTATTAGACTAGATGGCCCTTGGATTTTGTGTTGTACTTGCATGCTTGTGATCTTTAGTGTTGTACACTCTACCCCTTCATGGAAATTTTAATTTGGCCTTCATGATCAATTTTTGAAGGCTTGTGGGACAAGTTAAACTTAGAAGTATAAAGAAGAAGGCAAAAAATTTGAATTATATGGTTATTTTGATATGTTGCATGTTGTAGTAAGTAAAAATAACAATATTAGAAGTAGCTTTAAATCCTTGTTACTTTGGGACTTGCTAGAAATTTAGTTGTACAAAATGGTATAGATCTTGTTGTTGTTATTTCTTTTATTGAAATAGATAATTCTTTAAAATGAGTAATCTATCTAAGAAATAAACAAATGGAATGAAATCCCTAAAATTGGAAACCTTAGCTGCATAAAAATCAAGTTCAGAATGTATTTTAGAACATTGTAGTAACTTTTGTTTTCGATAAAACCTCGAATTTAAAGTTTTATTTTTAAGAAATAGGACCGTCGCCCTATGCAGAGTGATGGTCTTATAACTGCCACTTAGGCAAGGTGGTGGTCTCATAACCGTCACTCCGTAAGGCTGTGGTCCCATGGCCACGAACCTACTCTAAGTGGCAGTTTTGTCACTCACGACAGAACTTCTCGGATTGACACCTGTGAAAATTTCTAACTGGTATATACAAAATTTTAAATTGTAAATTTAAGTAAAAAACTACCAGCAATCAAATAATGTTCACATCTTATTGTATAAAATAACTAAACCTACAAATGGTAATTAAACACATCCTTTCTAAGTATAATCATGGGGGTATGGTTCTCCCCAAAATAGAGAACCCAAATACACATAGCTTTGAAACAAACCAGATTGGTGAAGGAAACCCCTCCCAATCCTTGAATGAAAGACATAACAATGATAAAACTACAATCTAATCTAATCTAAGTTTTATATCTTTGTAGAATCATCCAAAGTTCTTCCTCTTTTACTCCCATGGCTTCCTTCTCTCCAACCTAAAATTTTCAACAAAAGAGAAATGACCAAATGAGGAGAATAGGGTAAGAAGTGGTTTTAATATGAATGCTTAAGCATTTTAGGGTTAGTTTTAAACCCTAGGATATAATAGTCAAGATTGATTTGATCTAAGGGTGGAGGATCAACCCTACTTTTGTTTGGTAGGAATATATATTTTATAGATTTCTTAAATTAACCCTTAATAGTATGTTTAGATGGGTGAATGGAACCAATTAATTACCTTAGGATGTAAAGTATTTATTAGTTCTTAGTACGATTTAAGAATTTAATAAAAATTACCTTAAGCTATTAGGATAATGAAACTAAATTAATTAAGCATGAGGTTAACTATATTAGGATTGACCATTAACTAAAGAGGAGAAAACATTTAGCTAAGTAAACTAAATTATGACACCTTCCTAGTTGAATGCTGATTAATGGACCTTAGATATAAATTAATAATATTTTAATATTTTTACTAGACTTGGATTCTTCAATTGTAAAGTTAATACTGTTGGTGAAAATTAATGTAATGAACACTAGGGCTTAACACCCTTGTAACTTCTTAACTTCAACAAAAAAAAAAAAATAGTCACAATTTTTGGGGTAAGTGTTAGGTTTTAACGTGTTGCTAGAATGTCATTTTTGTGGGCATTAAAAATGTCAGGTACTTAGTGAAAATAAAATTACATGCTTACTATAATACCTCTTTTACTATCGAAGCTGCCCTGTATATTAATTAAGATAAAAGAGTGTTACTTAGTAAGGGTGACCGGAGAACTCATAGTCCCATAAAATGCCACAAGGGAACCAACAAAGTAGAAAACATTAGGAGGGATACATCAAAATGCCCAAAGGAAAACCAGAGAGAAAAGTAGAAAAAATACCACCACCAAAGTCAAGAACATGCCACAACACCTAGAGGAGGGGGAGGATCGTCCCGAAGAGGGATGATCACTCTACTATTTGGCTCAGCTAAGAGAGGATCCACTTGCCAATCGTCATGATCAGGAAAATATGTCTATAACAAAACCATAATTCCCCATTCAAAGGAGGAGATGCAGAAATTGTCTACATGCCCATTGGCAGAGAGCCCCACTCTAGAGAGCTAGAATCTCCTTTCACCATTGGGTAAGTGCACCAAGTTGGGGGACAATTAAGTGGACATCAAATCCTGAATTTTACATTAAAAATAGCAAAACATCAAATTTAGTCTTCCACGGACTTGAACCATGCCGAAAAGTAAAAAATATGTCATAAAAATGGTACCATTGCGTTGGGGAGACTATTAGCTTTGTATAAATACTGATTTTAAAGTGAATAGAATAGGATAAATATCATTTTATAATTTTTTACTAATAGTAGGTCTTTAAGACACTTTTGCCTGTGAATGTTTATGTCTAGGTTTAAGAATGCAAATTTTGTTTCACTTATCAGAATGTGATAAAACTTATACCATCCCAACCATGGTGAAATTATATACATGTTGAAAAAAAAATTATTTGATTTCAATATTTTTTGATGAAGTTATGGCGGGCAAACAGAAAGTGCTCTGTTTTCTTTATGTTTTCATACCACTTTCACGGAAAAAATCATAAAAAATAAAATATTACTCTAAAAAATAAAAAATAAAATCCATCCCAAGATAGATAGTGGCATCTACCTTCTCACCAAAGGATAAATATATATATCAATTTTTGGTCATCCAAATCGTGGGCAAACAAACTATAATTTTATAGGCGTTTTAAAAAAAAAATACCATGTCATTGAATTTTGAGTTTTTAATATAGCTAATCTTGTCCATTTTAAAAAAAAAATAGTATTTTAGAAACTAGATTCTGGATGCTACGATTCATATTAATATAAGTTTTTCTAATTTTGAGTGTATGTATTGCTAATAATCCCTACAAGTTGATATTATGTTTTTATTTACAATATGACGTCCACTTATGACCCCCTTTTTGTCCCCCAACTTGCTGCACTTACCCCATTGAAGGCCGGCTTCAACTAGGTCCAGAGGAGAATGGAGTGGAAAGGAGGCCACAAGGAGAGGCGGAACTATGGTTGTGCAAGCGGCTCCTTCGATGTGGTCCCACAGGTGGCAGTCGTTGGGATGGAAATGGCCAAGGTGGCGGAAGTTGAGGATCCTGAGGGACCCAACTCATAGTGCAGGGCACACTCCCCTAATGATCAAGAAGCTCCTGCAGATGAGAAAACTCTAGGGAAACCTTACCATCTCGAGCTTGAATCTGTATGCACAATAGAAAAAATAATCAATTTTTTAATTAGTGGAAAAATACGTAATAGATTGATCATGATTGAAAAGCAAGGAATTGTGAGCTTTCCAAATATGAAATATAATATAGACACAAAACAAATGCAAAAGTGTATCAATGTAGTGAGGCCAAGGATTGAAATCTCCAAATATGGCCAGGTGCCAATGAAATTATTTAGAGTGGTAAGGCTGAAATAAAGAATGGATCTACTTCTAGATCATTTAAGCACAGGGACAAGACTAGAAGAGGTGTATGAATGACTCAAGAAGAGAGAGAGAGAGAGAGAGAGAGAGAGAGAGAGAGAGAGAGAGAGAGAGAGAGAGAGAGAGAGAGAGAGAGAGAGAGAGAGAGAGAGAGAGAGAGAGACATTTAGGATTAGGGATGCAAATATAACTAAGCCAATATAGTTTATATTATTAATTATTTAATATAAACTTAATATTATGTTTCATAGTTATTTAATAACTAATTATTAATAAACTGGGGTTCAAACCACGTCACTTAATATTTATAACCCTTGGGGTTATTTAAATAACGTTGTGGTCCATATTTGTTGTAGTTCACTTCAGGTGAATTTATGGGAGATAAGTGAGGAAATTATATTTTTTACTGTACTATGTGTATTTTTTTCTCATTAATGGAAATTGTTACTTGTGTGGTTTTTAACCCAACTCGATCCCTAGCTTGAATCTTCATGAAGCTTGGTCGACACCATTTTTTGTATACATATGAACTTTATCTGAGAGAAGGTTCTCTTTGATGATATAGATCTCTAGTACTACTAATCAAGGGATAATTTTATCATCAAATTTTCCCTAAAATTCCCTAAATCATCCCTGTGTAGTATAGCCTTCAAAGAGATTTCTGATGATAGTAAGAATGTTGAAAATGAACACTCTGAGATCAAGATATGTCAAGTCAAAGTTTGGTCAACTGGAAGGTCAACATTGGTAAACATGTCCAAGGTGGCATGTACGTGTGCACAATTGGCTAAGTGGATCAGTTGGAAGTGGATAAGTGGCAAAAGGAAAAAGAGGAAAAAAATGAAGTATTTGTTTTTAACCTCTGGTCTTCATCAGGCGTAATAGTTGTTTGTTGAATCAAGAGGCTCAAATTTTGTTACGAAAGGGAGCCTAGCCACCGTGAGGATGATTATATCAATGCTGATGTGGTGGGTTGTCAAGCCACATCATGGCTTGCCATCACGAGGATCGAAAAGTGGTCTTTATTGCCATATTTCATTAGTGGAATATCATATCACACTATGGTAGAATTTTATATTACTTGTGTAATTATTCACCATGTAATCCATGTCACTATATTGTTAGACATCCACATTGGTAGCTTAAGACTTATCTCTTTGAATTTTATACTAAGTTCTTTGGATGGTATTTGTAACGCATTATATGCTAACTTCCTTTGCCACCAATTTGCATAATATCCTAACTACCATGATTTTTCCTAAGGTTATATTTTCCACACATTATCAAATCTCCAACTCCACCAACCTTATCCCTTCAAACTCTAAGCCAACATATCCTTCCAATGAGCTAAACGACCAAGTGTGCTAAAAACATTTTCTCTCTAAGCCAATAAACAATATATATGCCTTACTATATAAAGTGCTCCCTTATCCATAATGCCAAAAATATGGGATTTTTACCCACTTGGAGGAAATGCTGCAGAAAAATGGTAAGAGGTGAGATTTTATACATTACTAATTTGCTCCAGCCACCCACTTCACCTCTACCTCTAAAAGACCGGTCACCAGGGCCTCCAGGAAGCTCAACCTTAAGGCTCTAGCTGTGGAGAAGGATCGTTTCGAACTAGAGATTGCACATGATCTTCTGAATATCAGCATTGCCAGTCCCCAGGAAGTGCAGTTGGATAGCTCTTCAAAGAGGTTGGAGGCCTTAGAGGCTGAGATGAAACTGTTGAAGGATGAGGTCAAGAAGCTGGCTAACAGAAAGGCAAGAAAAGCATGGAGGGGGGAGGAGAACATTGATAGCAGTCAGATTGAGGAAATTATAAGAAGCTGACCTCCTTGACTCCCGCTTAGGGATGGCCAAAACTAGACATGATTACATCATTGCCGCCCTTAGGGCAATTGAGGAGTTCATTGAGGGTCATGCCAATAGTGTTTCCAACCTCAGCGGTGTCCCGACTACACTTTGTGGGCACGAAAAAGAGAGGCAAAAGAACCATTGAGGAGCTTGATAAAACTGATTCTGCCCACATGACAACTTTGGGGTATGTTTTGCGCCTGGAAGAGAGTCAAGACCAGCATTGACAAAGCTACCAAGAAGTAGTATTGGTTGCTTCTGCTGCTTTCTGTTTGTTTTTTTGCTATTTTTTTGCGGTCTCTTTACTACTTTTTTGCAGTAATTTTGCTGTTTTGTCTCGTTTGAGTAGCTGTTTCTAGGCTACTTCGAGCTTCATTGTAACACTCGGATCTTGATCCATTCTCTCTGATTCTCACTCTTATTCTGGCTCTTAGGCCTTCTTTTGTTCTCAAGGGTATAGTCCCTTTCAAAAAACTATTTGCCAATAATAAAAAAAAAAAATTGACCTCATATTTTCTAAGCCAATCCACTAACCACTCATCAAGGGGCTCGCTTGGGTGTAAAATGGCTCAGTGCAAACGTATACAAGGACAATTTCAAGTCTGTGGTAAGAGGCAAAAATAGGGGGACTTGCAAAAAAATGCAATTTTGAGGCACTTCCACTCAAAAACCAGATCTCGGATATATATGAAAATTGCTCAAATTTTGATAGGAATCGTGATTGATTGATCATTTTTCTAATCTGGAGCATTTATAACAGATTTATTTTATGTTAAAGTCACACAAATGTGTAGAACCAGGGAGACACCACTGGCAGAGTTGATCAGAAGGTTAATGAAAGAGGATGAGCTCCATTAATGTCCTTCGAAGGTCTAAACACATTTTGAATGTTTTGATTCATTATTGGTTAATGTAAAGGTTATTTTATTTACATATTTAACATTATTAATGGTTCAGTTCACCATGAACCTATAGAAGTAAGAATTTCCGACCCCATAAACAATTTGGGTGTTTGTTTGTGATTTTGTTTTATTTTGGATATTTGCAGTAATTTAAGATGCATAAAATGAATATGGATGCAACTATAATCAATACTTTGTAAAATTGGAAAATCAATTAATCTCAAACAGTGATAATAAATATAAAAAAAGGGGCTTCGATCAAACATGAATGTTTGAGTAAATTCTAAACTAATTTCCTTTGAAGTTAGTACTACATAGATTTTCATATTTTTTTGTAATCGAAAATATTTTTTAGTTGATTCAAATTGAAGATCCTTTGAATTATTAAATTATTAGTTGTAAGCACCTTTTTTGGATCAATTGCTTGTTATCAAAAGGTTTAGATAGTCGAAATAGATTCTGGAGTGGGTGCGAAACTTTTGATGTCACTTTTTAATGTGTAGCCATTTTGAGGCCTTGTTAATCATTCTTTTGTAGTGGTGTGGTTTTTGGAGGTACAGGTTGTTTACAAAGTACATAGGGAATCAATGCAAGCCATCCAAATAGAAGCAACTCTAGAATGATCTTGAGCCATAAACTGCCAACTTCCGGAAAGAAAACTCTTTCCCTGGAGGCTATTTTACTCCTTGGAATAGGAAATAGTGTGGTTAAAACTATGAGCCACAATCCTCTATACCAAGAAAGAGGAGTATATCACAACATGGTTGTAGAGAGCAAGAAGTTAATAGGCTTTGTTAAAGAGTTGCAGGAAGAAATACGGACTGAGGATTCCCTCTTAGAAAAGTTGCAACAAGGTGAACACAAGATGGAAATCCTTCCAAATCAGATGTAGGTACTATACAGAGATGCATGTAATTATTCACCATGTAATCCATGTCACTATATGGTTAGACATCCACATTGGTAGCTTAAGACTTATCTCTTTGTATTTTATACTAAGTTCTTTGGATGATATTTGCAATGCGTTATATGCTAACTTCCTTTGCCACCAATTTGCATAATATCCTAACTACCATGATTTTTCCTAAGGTTATATTTTCCATGCATTAGCAAATCTCTAACTCCACCAACCTTATCCCTTCAAACTCTAAGCCAACATATCCTTCCAATGAGCTAAACGACCAAGTGTGCTAAAAACATTTTCTCTCTAAGCCAATAAACAATATATATGCCTTACTATATAAAGTGCTCCCTTATCCATAATGCCAAAAATATGGGATTTTTACCCACTTGGAGGAAATGCTGCAGAAAAATGGTAAGAGGTGAGATTTTATACATTACTAATTTGCTCCAGCCACCCACTTCACCTCTACCTCTAAAAGACCGGTCACCAGGGCCTCCAGGAAGCTCAACCTTAAGGCTCTAGCTGTGGAGAAGGATCGTTTCGAACTAGAGATTGCACATGATCTTCTGAATATCAGCATTGCCAGTCCCCAGGAAGTGCAGTTGGATAGCTCTTCAAAGAGGTTGGAGGCCTTAGAGGCTGAGATGAAACTGTTGAAGGATGAGGTCAAGAAGCTGGCTAAACAGAAAGGCAAGAAAAGCATGGAGGGGGAGGAGAACATTGATAGCAGTCAGATTGAGGAAATTTATAAGAAGCTGACCTCCTTTGACTCCCGCTTAGGGATGGCCAAAACTAGACATGATTACATCATTGCCGCCCTTAGGGCAATTGAGGAGTTCATTGAGGGTCATGCCAAGAGTGTTTCCAACCTCAGCGGTGTCCCGACTACACTTTGGGGCAACGAAAAAGAGAGCAAAAGAACCATTGAGGAGCTTGATAAAACTGATGCTGCCCACATGACAACTTTGGGTATGTTTTGCGCCTGGAAGAGAGTCAAGACCAGCATTGACAAAGCTACCAAGAAGTAGTATTGGTTGCTTCTGCTGCTTCTGTTTGTTTTTTTGCTATTTTTTTGCGGTCTCTTTACTACTTTTTTGCAGTAATTTTGCTGTTTTGTCTCGTTTGAGTAGCTGTTTCTAGGCTACTTCGAGCTTCATTGTAACACTCGGATCTTGATCCATTCTCTCTGATTCTCACTCTTATTCTGGCTCTTAGGCCTTCTTTTTTTCTCAAGGGTATAGTCCCTTTCAAAAAACTATTTGCCAATAATAAAAAAAAAAATTGACCTCATATTTCTAAGGCCAATCCACTAACCAACTCATCCAAGGGGCTCGCTTGGGTGTAAAATGGCTCAGTGCAACTTATACAAGGACAATTTCAAGTCTGTGTATAGGCAAAATAGGGGTACTTGCAAAAAAATGCAATTTTGAGGCACTTCCACTCAAAACCAGATCTCGAGATATATATGAAAATTGCTCAAAATTTTGATATGATCGTGATTGATTGATCATTTTTCTAATCTGGAGCATTTATAACAGATTTATTTTATGTTAAAGTCACACAAATGTGTAGAACCAAAGGGAGACACCACTGCAAGTTGATCAGGAAGGTGAATGAAAGAGGATGAGCTCCATTAATGTCCTTCGAAGGTCTGAAACACAATTTTGAATGTTTTGATTCATTATTGGTTAATGTAAAGGTTATTTTATTTACATATTTAACATTATTAATGGTTCAGTTCACCATGAACCTATAGACGTAAGAATTCCGAACCCCATAAACAATTTGGGTGTTGTGTTTTGATTTTGTTTTTATTTTTGGATATTTGCAAGTAATTTAAATTCATAAAATGAATATGGATGCAACTATAATCAATACTTTGTAAAATTGGAAAATCAATTAAATCTCAAACAGTGATTTTTGGGGCTTCGATCAAACAATGAAATTTTGAGTAAATTCTAAACTTAATTTCAGTTTGAAGTTAGTACTAAATAAGATTTTAATATTTTTTTGTAAGTCTAAAATATTTTTAAGTTGATTAAAATTGAAGATCCTTTGAAATTATTAAAAGTATTAGTTTTAAGCACCTGTTTTTGGATCATGCTTGGTATCAAAGTGTTTAGATAGTCGAAATAGATTCTGATTGTGTGCGGAAACTTTTGATTTCACTTTTTAATGTGTAGACATTTTGGGCCTTGTTAATCTTCTTTTGTAGTGTGTGGTTTTGGAGTTACAGGTTGTTTACAAGAAATAGGGAATCATGGGCAAGCCATCCAAATAGAAGCAACTAGATGATCTTGAAGCCATAAACTGCCAACTCCAGGAAGGAAACTCTTTCCTGGGAGCTAATTTTTACTCCTTGGAATAGGAAATAGTGTGGTTAAAATATGAGCCACAATCCTCTATAACCAAGAAAGAGGAGTATATCAACAACATGGTTGTAGAGAGCAAGAAGTTAATAGGCTTTGTTAAAGAGTTGCAGGAAGAAATACGGACTGAGGATTCCCTCTTAGAAAAGTTGCAACAAGGTGAACACAAGATGGAAATTCCTTCCAAATCAGATGTAGGTACTATAACAGAATGCATTGTAAGTTGTTCACATTTTAATTCCTCCTCTCATTCAGTTTTAGATATTCTTTTGGGTCTGTTTAAAAAACGCACTAAGGGAATTGGGTCTAAACTAATGGTTAAGATGGGGTTTAATGGAAAGTTCCTTGGTAAAAATGGACAAGGTGATGTTAACCCAATACAAGTAGAGGATCAACCTCGGTTTGCAGGTTTGGGTTATTCTAGTGGAAAAATGGAAATTGGAGAAAGTTCCAAAGAAGCTAAAGGAAGACAAGCTTCCAATAGTAAAGGATCTACGCCACTAGAATTGCAAGATTCCTCCATCAGGAGGAATAATGAAATGTGTAAGAAAACAAGGAAATGAGGTAGTGAAATTCCTCCTCTTTTGGCTTATACTAAAAATAGAAATAAGGGGAAATTAAATCCTAAGACTTTTAAAACACTCTTTTAGTTTGAACAATATAGCTTTGGTAGATAGAAGTATGCTTTTATTTCGACTTTAGGTACTAATCATTTTGCAGCATATTGTTGGCAAAGGAAAAAAATGGTTAAGAAATTAATTCCTTTTTTGAATGATAAGGCAAGTGTTGAAGACCAATCTCACTCTGGTAAGGTGAGAAATGGAAAAATGGTTACCTCTCCTAAACAAAGGAATCATTCTCCTAGAAAAAGTTCAAGGAATGGAAAATTGGGTAAGACACCTAAAAATAGGGAAGTTAAATTTTTTTCCCATTTTAAAAGGAATGGTCATGATGTTAAGATGTGTTGGTATGTCCCTTCAGTGAAACATTGGAAAGTTGTTAAAAAGGAAAATAATTTCAAACCAATAGTTGTTGATCTAACTCGGGTATATACTCATTTTGGTACTGAGGAAAAACCACCTAAATGGAAAAATATAAGTAATTGGATGGGTAAAATAATCCTCAACTTTATGTTTGCATTGCATTAACTGGTGATTGTATGCTAGCATTTGAAATCTATATTTTAGGGATTTGATCCTATGTTTATATTTAGTTTTGAAATAATTTGGAAGCAGTTGTAAAGAAGATTCGAATGATAGGTTCATCATACTCATATTCGTCTTCTCACATTTTGGTTGGTTATTCCATTTATGATAACCATAAGTAGGGATATGGGCATCATCAGAATGTCTATTTTGAAACTTGTACTTTTTTATTTTTTTCATTTGTGAAAATTTATGGGTGGTTATAAGACCCATTTGGGAACCTGTTTGATATTGGAATAAATAGAAAAACTTGTATCCACATGTGTTATTTGCACTAATTTTTAAGACTCTTGTGTTTGGGAAAATTCATTTTTTGTAACTATCAGATGTGGTTGTAATTAGGGTGTAAATGACGTACACTAACAAACTGGTATGAAAAAGTACACTAGGTGATCAGTTTTATAGCCTATAGAATTTCATCGATTTGGGTAAGCATACAGTTTGTTATCTATCATTTTATAGTTAAGTGTATGTGTAGAATTGGTAGATTCATGTGGATTCAGTTTGTTGACTATAGCTATTTGTGGGATTTGATAGTCTATTTTATTCTAGATAGTGAATACTTGAAATTGTCACATTTTCAGATGGATAGTGGGCACTATCCTGATTGTGGGTAGTTTAGATGTTTGGTATACTGATATGCATTTATGAAATTGTAAATTAAGTAATCAGTTGTATCACAATGTGATAGTTGAACACTAGATTTCCATAATAGAATGGGTGTTATTATTTGGTTAGTTCTTTGTGATGGAATTATAGTTGGGTATGACAGTTCACACTTGTGTGCAGAGTTGACAGGGTTGTAGCATTTCAATTGAACAATAACTTAATTTGGTGTTATTATGTGATCGATTGTCTAATTACCTAATCAAATATTTGCATTTTATTAACCTATAATTTTATTTTGGGTTCTTGTATGTGCTTTTTCAATACAAGAAGAGATAGCAACGATTTGTGGACAAAAATCCTTTTCATTAGGGAGGAGTGATCAGGGGATACATTTTTGTGTCAAATGATCCCTAAACTTCCCTAAACTATACCAGTGCAGTAGAGGCTTCAGAGATCTTTCCAATGATGGTAAGAATGTGAAAAACAGACACTCTGAGCTCAAAATATGTCCAGTCAAATTTTGGTCAATCGGAGGGTCAACATTTGTCAACATGTCCAAGGTGATGTGTACATGTGCACAATTGGCCAAATGGATCATTTGGCAATGGAAAAGTGGAAAAAGGAAAAAGAGTACAAAAATGAAGTATTCTTTTTTAACCCCCGGTCTTCATTGGTCGTAAATGTTGTTTTTTGAATCAAGAGGCTCAAATTTTGTTATAGAAGGGAGCCCAGCCTGCGTGAGGATGATTATATCAATGCCGACGTGGTGGGTCCTCAAGCCACCACGTGGCTTTCCATCACAAGTTAAATTTTCCTATCGAGGATCGAAAAGTGGTCTTTATTGCCATATTTCATTAGTGGAATATCATATTACAGTATGGTCGAATTTTATATTACTTGTGTAATTACTCACCATGTAAATTCATGTCACTATATGGCTACACCTCCACATTGGCCACTTAAGAGTTATCCATTTACATTTTATACTAATTTATTTGGATGATATTTGCAACGCATTATATGTTAACTTCCTTTTCCACCACTTTGCATAATATCTTAACTACCACGCTTTTGCCTAAGGTTATATTTTCCACACATTATCAAATCTCCAACTCCATCAACATTATCCCTCCAAACTCTAAGCAGACACCTCACACATATGTGTCCAATATATCCTTCCAATAGGCTAAACCACCAAGTGTGCCTAAATTGGTTTTGTAATCCAATAAAAAATGTATATGCCTTACCATATAAAGCTCTCCCTTATCCATAATGCCAATTTTTTTTGTATTTTTACCCACTTGGAGGAAAAGCCGCGGAAAAATCGTAAGAGGTGGGATTTGATCCCCTGAACTCATAATTCTAAGGCCAATCCACTAACAAACCCACCCAAGTGGCTCACTTGGGTGTAAAATGGCTCACTGCAACTTATACAAGGATAGAGTCAGGTCAGTGTATAGGTAGAATAGGGGTACTTACAGAAAAAGGCAATTTTGCGGCACTACCACTCAAAACCAGATCTCAAGATATACATGACAATTGTTCATAATTTCGATACAATCACAATGCCATGATCAATTTTTTGATATGGATATTTTGTAATAGAGGTATTTTCTTTTAAAGTCAAAAAAAGGTGTAGAACCAAAGGGAGACATCACTGCATGTGGATTAGGAAGGTGAAGGACAGAGGCTAAGCTCCATTAACATCCTTCAAAGGTCTTAAACACATTTTTACATATTTTTGATTCATTATTGGTTAATGTAAAGGTTATTGTATTTACATAGTTAATATTATTAATGGATTAGTTTATCATGAACCCCGGGGGCGTAGGAATTCTAAACCCCGTAAAAATTTGGGTGTTTTGTTTTGATTTTGTTTCTAGTTTCTGATACTTGGAGGCAATTTAAATTTAGAATATGAATATGGATGTAACTATAATAAGTAATTTATCAAATTGGGAAATTAATTAAATCTCAAACAATGATTTTTGGGGCTTCCATCAAACAGTGAAATTTTGAGTAAATTGTAAATTTAATTCTAGTTTGAATTCAGTCCTAAATCAAATTTTAATCATTATAAAAATATTTGAAGTTGGTTGAAATTGAATATCCTTTGAAATGATTAAAATTGTTAGTTTCAAGCAACCATTTTCAGATCAACTACTTGAGTGAAGATCAAGTTGCGGACATGTTTTCAAAGCCATTGTTTGCTGTAAAGTTATTCAAGTTTCATGTAATTCTTGGTGTTTCAGAGTTTTGATTGAGGGGGAGTGTGCATGGAAATGTCACCTTCGAATGGCTGCTAGGTTGATATCTCCTTCTCCTCGATACTTCTACTCCATTGCAAAGCATTGCAAAATCATATGTTTATGATCTTTCTAAATTTATAAATCCATGTTTACAGTGTATAGTTGAGTGTGTTGCATCTATTTGTAAAGGATATCCTTGTGTTTAAAAGGATCCTAAATATGTGGTTTTAAGAATTTTCCATGAGAAACCATGAGATTTTTAGTCTCATAAATCATACTTAGCCTAAATCATAGCTTCTGATTTATGGATTTTAAATCCTTTTGTACCAAAAAGTAAGTTGAGCATGATGAAGGTGTTATAAATCCTTCAAAAGTGATATGTTAGCCTTAAATTTCACTAATGGTTTATGGATTTGTAAATCTTGTTATACAAACATGTAATATTGGCATATGGTTACCCACTTCATATTAAGGGGGAGTGTTAGAACATAATATTAAGTTTGTATAATGTTTAGTTTGTAATTAAATAATTTATAATGTAGTTTATATTATTAATTATTTAATATAAACTTGATAGTATGTTAATTAGTTATTTAATAACTAATTATTTATAAACCAGGGTGCACACCCCATCACTTAATATTTGTAACCCTTGGGGTTATTAAATATGGTCGTGGTCCATATTTGTGGTAATTCACTTCAGGTGAATTTGTGGGAGATAAGTGAGGAGATTAGAGTTTTTACTAGACCATGAATATTTGTTTCTCATTAATAGAAATTCTTACTTTTGTGGCCCCCTCAAGGGTTTTACACGTTAAATGTTTGTTTTTTGTTCTTTAAATTTTTGATATATTTATTTAATATTTGGTAAATGTTAAATTTATTCTAATGTTTTTAATTATTAAAGCAAACCTAGGTCCTGATACAAGAATCTCCTTCAAGTTGGTAAACTTGTTCTAAAGGACCAAACTTTGATACTAATTGTTGGAAGCAAAATTATTGAGAGGGAAGTGAATTAGTGTCCTTAAAATATTTATCTTTCAATTATTTTCACTTTTACTTAACTTGGATGAACTATTCAATAAGCCATCATTATATAAGGAATGTCTAACCATCAAAAAACATATGAATCATCGACATGACCATGAAACAATATAGAACACACATGAACTGATCACATATGTGGGAAAACCTTAAAGGGTAGAAAACCCATTGATATTTTCATTAATAAAAATAATCAAGATTTAGTGAATCACCAACTCCAAAATGAGTTCCAACAACAAATTTCCAAGCACCAACTTGACAAGGTTTTATCAAACAACAACATGTAAGCAAGCACCAACTCCCTAAGGTTTTAGCAAGCACTAAATTTCAAGGAAAATAGAACTCCTCAAGGTTTTAGTAAGCAAAAAATATCAAGTAAGCACCAACTTCCTAAGTGACTCAACACCAAATCAACCACTCCTTGTTGAAGCACCCACTCATCCAAGACATGTTTTTTATCTTCATTCTTGTTGGTCTTCTTTGCTCTTCTTCTTTGTCTTCTCTCTTCTTATTATCACATCTCTGATGTATCAGTCACATCATCATGATCTCAAGCCTCTTTCTCAGACTTTACTTCTTCAATCATCAAATGGTATCCATACCCCTGTTATTATGCTCTTAGACACTCTCAAAATCACTTGGCATACTTCTTCGCTCATTGAGCTTCTTCACCATCACAAGGTCATCTAGGCATTGATTTTGACATGCATATATCTTGTAGGATGACCATAATAATATTTATGATCTCCTTATATGGTCTATAAGTCCTTACTTTACTCAATCATGAGTCATTATCTCACCATTTTCATCCATCCTTTTTCAACTTCTCAAATAGGCCTCATTTTCCTTTCTTACATGCATGTCTCAAGCACACAAATGCTTAGGTCAGACATCATAGATCATTTAACATTATAAAAACATGAATCAAACATGAAACCATCATATCTTAGTCATTCATACATAAAATATGCTCAATTCTCCATTAGGTCTCAAGAATACCTCGTAGCATTATGCTTGCTCTAACGCTATACCATGAATTTCTTAAGGTCACTTATCCTTCTCCAACATTAAAAAACATTTCATATACACTTTAAAAGACCTATTATATCCTATTCCAAGATTTAATATTTATGTATTTTTCATTTATACCATTAAAAATTCATTAGGCATGTTTTCCCTATTAGGTTTGTATATCCAAGAAGTTTTTCTTACAAAATGAAGCTTAAACACTATCAAGCTGATCAAGCATGACCAAAGAAACATGTGTAAATATACACCATGACCTCAAGATCATCACCTCATGATTTTAACACCTCCACTTAGGTCATAAAGGAACAAGAAAAATTCTGATCCAAAATCACTCTAAAAAGAAAAACTTCCATAAAACAAATAATGAGAAATTGACATCATGAGACCACTTAAGGAATGAAACTTGTCCAAAAACTAGATGTCAAGGACATGCATTATGGGTATCGAACATCCTCAAACATCCATTTGTTCAGTATTTCCAATGCAATTCTTGAGAGCTACAGTAAAATCTTCATGATCAAGCTTTTTTCTGTGGGGTCCACTCACTCATTTTAAAACTCAATGCCACTTAAAGATAGTAAGGAGATTTCGCTACAAGATCCAATCATAAAAATTGATAAAAAAATCCATTCTGAGATTGTTTGAGAAATATCTTTCATATCATGTCCTTAGTAGGGTTTTAGAAGGGTTTATGTCCTATTTTGGTGTTAACAATTGTTCTTAAAGATCTAGATCTCATTTCCAAAACTATTGCCAGGAAATATTTTCTAGGAACCTTATCCATCTTTTCCCGAGAGATCAAGATCTCATGTAGAGGTTACACATGCTAATGAACAACTTAAATTGTCTCTTGAGTTGGGATTCTCCATTCTTATGATCTTTATAAGACTAAAATCATAATTTGTTGCTAAATCTTCCAAACCATGACTTAAAACTTCATCAACATACCTAACTAAACATTCCTTACCTTTATCCACATTCACATTTTCATTATTGCTTTGAAAAATGAACCTCATACCTCATTATGTCATGATTTCTTCACCTTTCCCTCTACTCCTTGGTATGCATACCTCACTAGGTCTTGATACTAGTGTGCCATAAGGACTTGAACTCAATAGTTATGACCTTTACAACATTGATTGCAACATAAGACAACATGTGTAAACCTACTTGTCATCATATCTTCACAATAACATATTTACATTGACCTCTATCTTTTTCCTTCAACTTGTTTCTCTCTCACTAATTTCCAACAACTAACATCAACTATGCAGACCTTGAAAACACTAAAAAATTCTCCCTTTCATTCTTTGACATCAACGAAAAAAAATTCCAAAAAATCAACTTGCCGTTAATGACAACTCACAACAAACTCTCCACGTCACATTTTGGTATGAAAAATATGCAATCTCAATCTTGACATCAGTGACAACTAACAACATTCAACTCAATAGCCTCAAGATACACCAAAACCTTATGTATCTTGTAAGTCATCCTCCTTAACCATTTTCATGTTTTGGGGATATCTTGAGTAACTGCAATTTGTTGTTCTTGATCTGGTCAAGATGGTGAGATAGATATTTACACCATCTCCAAGTCAACCTAAGAAACCTCCCTTAAAAGTTAGTGCTACATGGCCTCCTCTCAATTCTAAGCTCCAACCAATTAGTTTTGTTAAAGAAACTAATCCTCCTACCAGTGGTCATGAAACATTGCAAATTCCACCATAATCGCATGATCCTAATGTTACTTTTTCTAACCACACTTCCACTAATAAACAAAAACTTAGTCTTTGGTAAGTGAAAATATTCTTAATGAATTTACATGATCTTCTCACACACACTTAGGAGCATAATATCTACACCCCCCCATTTTTATATCTTTACATAATCGTACACCACACTTTTTGCATACACATACTCAGTTGCATCTTAACATCGACCATTACCCGATGAAAAACTCTTCTGATTCAGTTCACACTTGACTATTGAGGGCTTACTACCATGAACCCCACACACTAAAAAATAGGTCGTACACGCTGTGGTTTGGGAATTTTAATGTATTTAAAAATTCTTGACTTTAGTTTATCTCTTGCTAAAATAAGTAGAGAAGGGAAGTTTAAGTACTTGGAGTTGAGATAAATTGACTTCGGAACCTGATGTGATGCTTTAGAATTGTAGTGATTTATTCCCTAATTAGTGTGCATGTAGTGCCCACTTCCCTATAACACTTTATAAATAGATATTTCCTTCCATATTTTATTTTTCATCACGTGACTCATTATACACGTTATATCGGCATGGGGTATGTGGACTTATAGTTTACTTAGAGTATGTTTCCTTGGTGACATTGAGTTGGCACGGGGTGTCAATCTTATATTCTGAATAGTATGGTTATATCATGACACGTTAAGATATTGTTACTTTTGGATAGATGTACATGGTTGATATTCAGGATTATGTATTGCTTATATTTTTATTGTGACGAGGATGATGGTTATAATTTGGAATGTTTTAAATTATAATGAGATTATGAAATGTATGTGTGGTTGGTGTATTTTATCTTATATTAAATAGATGTTATTTGGTTAATCTATTTGGGAAGATATGATGTGTGTGTTGAGTGTGCAGATGATGAGTAGGTACCAAAGGCTACATGTAAAGAAACAAATATATATACTAAAAAAACACCTAAAAGGATGGAGTGGCACTAACTCCAACAAAGCTCCCTAGCCAACACGAGTCACCTGAGATATGGATATTTATGTAATATGATCATGTGTAAGGTGACAAGTGTTTGTTTTATTATTATTTTTTATCTTAGCTTGTTGCTAACCCCTTTCTTGACATTAGGCAATTTTAATTTTTCTTAATTCATCTCTTTTGTTGTTTAATTTTAGTATGCTCTATGGGGGTGAGTGTTTTCTAATTTTTGTTCATTTTTCCTTGGATGGAGTGCCTAGAATCTTTCTTTTTTTAGTAAATTCAAAATTTACCTTTTAGATCCATTTTTGAGCAAAGTGTGGGACAAGTAAACCTTGTCCCACACTCACAAAACTCATCCTTACACCTACACATGGGGTAGGTGTACTTGTTTTGAAGCTTAAAGAATTTTTGAACTCATTATGACCCCTTAAAGGTTCCTTGAAAGACCTTCACCCTAATATTATTTAAATTTGATCTGGCTTGATTTTGAAATGGCTCTTGGAATAAGTGATATTTATTTTGATTTTTTTGAATTATGTCCATTTTGACCCCTCTTGACTTTTCATTGTAAGAGCATTAATTTTTTATGGTTGAATTTAGAGTTTGAGTTGATTTGGCCCATGTGGGCATGGATCCTAATTTAATGTTAGTTTTAGGATTTGTTTTTCCTTGGGAAATTAGGATGTTTCCACTTGGCATCAACCTAAGGGACATGATCTTTGATACTTTTTCTATTTAAGTGGGCTTGTTTTTCCATTTTGGGAGAAAGCCTTTGTCTTAGGTTTATGATGTTGTATTTATTTTGGATTACTATTGGCTTTCTTTTGGATTGTTTAAAGCTTTGTTTGGAAAGAGGACAAGATGAGTAAGAGGTGGGTACCTTCCACATTATTCTTTCTTTTTATTAATTTATTTTTCCATCCTTCGATGGAGTGTTGTGTTTTATATGCTCCCTTGAGTATTATGTGGATTAAGTTTGTGTTGTGTCACTTAGTTTCACCCAATGTGTGGGATACCAAGCCTAATGTATATATGGGGGAAGGTATGTTCATTTGAGCGGTATAATTAGATGTAAAACTGAAGTAAATGTTATTTTTTATTTTTTAAGGAGGTTTGGGACTTTTCTTAATGAAAAGATAAGCGGGATTTTGTTTTAGAAAATCCAGGTGAAGGGATAAGTGGCATGTACCTTTATTCTTTGGCGAAACCTAAGACTTGTACCCAACTCCTTAGTGGAATGATTAGTTGTATGGGAGTGCCCTTAATTCCCCTTGTAAGTTGGTAAAGCTTCATAGTGTGTGATGGATTTGAATGTATTCCCTTTCCCTCATAAGTACTCTTGTGTTTGAAATTATTTTCATTGGATGGATATTATTGTGTGTTGAGATTATTGGGGAAAACTTGTTATCCTTGTCTTGATGTTGGTTACAGAGTTCTTTTCAAGAGTTGGGTTTCGTGGGGAAATGGGAGGAGACTTTCCTCATTGTATGGCTGGGAGGTGAATGTCACCTCCACCTCTATTTTTTTGTGTTAAATACACATTTTTGTTGGTGGATGAAGTTTTGAATAAGGGGGAGCTTATTATTTATTGTATTTGATACTTGGAATCATGTGGCTTTAAAACAAATTGTATTTTGATTGTGGCTTTGTATTCAAGTAATTTAGTCTTTTAAATGTATTTCAAATGTAAATGAAGGATGAAAAATATGATATTGTGATTGGAAAAGGTCTTGTGTTATATGTGAGGATACTTGGATTAAAGAAAATGAATGGTCTTTCTTGATGAAAACGGCACAATAATTATTAAAGTATCATGATTTTGGAAATGTTTATCCCTTATTGAATGTATTGAGAGTTGTTTAAAAGGATTTGATACATTTTGTGTTGTTAATGAGCATTTGATAGTTTCTTCACATTTAGTTCTTAGTTGAATAGTTTAGAAAATAAAGATATTATTTGTGTTTTTTGTAGTTGGAGTTCAAACTATGTTTGTAAAATACATCGTTATCAAGTTGTAGGTTTGAATACTAGTCCTTTCTCCCTTTAATAGGAATTTAAGTATCAATTAACTCCAAAATAACTTAGTATTTTATGTTCATCATGTGTAGAATCCTGTAGTAAACTTGAACTTTTTTTAATCCAAAGTCTAATTAACAATAAACATTTTGGCTAATGAATCCATTTTGTTCCTATAAAACCATGTGATAATATAATGTATTATTTTAAGTCACATTTAGAATCAAAGCTAAGTTCTTATTTTTTACCTTGCCTCAATGGATTTATAAAATAAATATTGAAATTAAATAGATATATGTATATAGTTTATAGTTTATACATATTAATATGCAATGATTGTTTGCGAAGGTATTGTTATAAAATTAACAAAGTATAAGTCTTAGTATAAAGAAAAATAGAACAATATAAAATCAATATGTATTAATTGTGGAGATATTATAACTATTATAATATTTATATATATTATATTATAATATAAGAATAATATAATATGATGCATACATATTACATATTAAGATAGTATATTATACCTAACATATCATATAAAATAATGTATGTATATATATATATGAAATAGGGAAAAGACAATTTAGAGATAAAACGAAATAAATATAAAATAAACTATTTTCACCCGTAGCTTTTAGAAAAAAGGTTTATTAAATAAATTTAAACCTAACTAAAAACCACATATAAGTAGGTTTGTTTATATAAAACTAAAAACCATATAAAATGTTTTCAAATAGTATCAGTGGGCACCAGACAGATTAGATTTGCTAGGTTTTTCTCGCATGATTATGCTCGTGGTAGCCTTCTTTCCCTAGTCTATTCAAGCGTTTTCCTATTATTATTTCCATTTTTCATAGCACTTTGGGCATTAATTCCACCCATTTTGGGTGGCGCCAGCCCCTTAAATGGCCACAAACCAACTAGTTACAACATAATTTACACATGGTGTTGAATATGGATCCCATGTGCACAAGGAAATTCATCACAAAAGTGTATGATGAGTTAATGCTTCTGACTCTCCCCCGGATGTTACTATTGAACTTTCTTTTGTTGATCTTGTTGTGTAGTTTTACGATAACAGTTGTTTGGCTGCCTATTTCTATGCTCGTATTCCATCTAAGCCTTATATCCAAAACTAGATTAAATTACATTGGGAATCCACCGGCATCCAGGTTGCTGGTGTCTGGAACCTCACCAAGCGGTTTTATTTTTTTAACCTTTCGTGAGTTGTTGCAAGTCCAGCTACTTCTAGAACATTGCATTTGTTGGTATCTAGGAAACACCTTGCTTGTCTTGTCATGAAGGAGCCCTAATTTCAACCCATCTAACCAGGTATCTCTTCGAGTTCTAGTTGGGTTGAATTTCCAGGTTTTCCATTGCAACTCTAGCCTTTTTTGTATGATATTGTCTGCCCACTTGGTCATGTGATTTTTCATGAGCATGACCATTTCTTTTATACTCGCCCACATAAACGGGTTTGTGTTGAGGTTGATTTAGCTTCGGATATATAGGACCACATTGAAATACAAGTTAGGTCCATGCGTATCTCATAGATGTTCATCTATTTCAACTTACCCAACACCTAATTTCGTTGTCAAGTGTTTGATCATCATATTCATGATTTTTCATTGTCCTAACATCCTAAGCATTCTAATGTGCAAAATGAGTATGTTTCATAGGAGGATAACGCTGAAGGTTGGACCTAGGTTGCTAACAAGAAGGTGGTGAGTATGCCTATCTTGGCAGCTACTCCACCTTCTCCTAAGACGCCTTTGGATTCTCAATCATTCACTTCTATGTCTTCTAAGTCTGCTCAAGCTACCCATGTCATGCAGATTCAAATCACTTCGGTTCAACAGAATGCTGGGAAGATGGCTGCTCCATCATCTTCACAACGTCGCTACCGGAGTCCCTCTAAGGATTATGTGGGGAACATTGGACTGAATGGGCATAAGTGTCATTCTAACTGGACGAAGCCACTTGCTTTAGAAAATTTTGGTTTTCTGTCAAATCACTTTGGAGTATTAAATTCAGAGAATATGTTCTAGGAATGATGTGAGGAACAAATTTTGATGTCTATCTTTTCATGAATTGTATCTTTTGGAATATTAGAGGTCTCATAGAATCCTCTCAAAAATATTCAGTGAAGCATTCTTGTCAAATTATTGGTAATATTGATATTGTTTTTTTACAACAGGTTAAGATTACTTGTTTTTTGCTTTGGACTTTCTTATCATGTATTGCATTGAATTTTCTGCATTTTATTCCTCTCATTCGGAAGGAAAAGGTGGTGTTTCTATTTTTGTGTCACCTAGAATTTTTTACCATGATCTCTGCCATGGGTTATGATCATGACAACAAGGAGGTTTGGGTGCTTTTTAATGATAATGGATTTTCTTTTTCCATTGTTAATATTTATGCCTCTAATAATGGCCCAAAAAGGACGGCTTTATGTTGATGGTTAGGAGATAATTTGCAATTTTTATTTTGGTTATTATTTGGTGAATTTAATATGATGGAACATCCTGATGATAAATTTGGTTTTCTGTTAATGTGATGGTGCGTTGGAGAGTGTGAAACATGATTTTATTTCAAAAACAAGTGGGGCTTTAAAGACCCTCTTTTAAAAAGGCAATGGTAGTTTACTTCTCAAAATTGGTCTACTTGGTCCAATTTTTGAGAAGGCTCAGTGCGTGTCCTTAAAAAGATTGATCGTGTCATGTTATATCAGCACCCAAGTTTTGAGTTGGCTTCCAACAGTCACTCTCTTGTCACCATGTGGGATAATTTCCTTCATGCTTACTTTTGATGGTGGCTCTATTGAAATGCCAAGCACACAATTTTATATGTATGTCTATATGTTGAGTCATCTATGGGTTTTGACGTATAGTTCCCAAGTCTAGAATATGGCACCACATCTTGCCTTTGTTGTCAGTTGGATTTCTTGGTGGAATGAATCCAATAAATTCACTTCCAATTTTCTTCGCCACTTTGGAAAATAGGTGCCAAGGGTCCACAAGCACATTGACGAGGCTCTCCAATAGGAGTTCCAGTGCATGAATCGATTGCTAGAGTTCCAACCATTTGACATCACCTTTTAGGTCCAAGCTATTAATCTTAGACATCAGCTCAAGATTATTAAACAAGATAGAGCCAAAGGAGCTGAGATTCGAGCTGGATTGCACTAGTTAAAGACTATTAATAGGGCCTCAAAAAAAAAATCAATATTCTTAGGGCCCAGAATGTCAACGAGAAAATCAAATTTTTCCATCTGGATCACTCTTGTATCACATCTTTACGAGAAATTTCTTCTACTTTTTTTACCATTATACCTTTTTCTTTCAAGCACAGGACCCTTCTGTTGAAAGTGTAACTGCTCTGCGCTAGTGCATTGAAGTGGTTCCTTGTAAGCTTAGCCCGCAGAATTGAAAGAATTTTGATGTTTCTCTTTCTTTGTATGAGAGTCATAATTCCCTTCTCTTTATTACAAAAGACAAATTACCAGGATTGGATGGGTTTCCATGTGAATTTTACAAGGCAACATGGCACATTGTTGGGCCAGATCTTTTGCAGGTTTATCAGGAAGCCTTGCAATCATAGTCTCTTGGGAACTATATTAATAAAGGAAATATCAAATTCATCCCCAATGCTAGAAACCCATAGTTTATAACCAACCGGAGGCCCATTACGCTTCTTAACATTTTTTTTAAAATTCTGGCTAAGGATCTTGCTCTTTAGGTGGCTTCTTTTCTCCCAAAACTTGCACGACCTAACAATCTAGTTATGTCAAAGTCCGTTTAATTTTAAATAATCTTATTGCTCTTTGGGAAGGGTTAGAATGGGCTCACTAGTCTCTTCAGAAGGTGGTTTTTCTAAAAATTGATTTCAAAAAATCCTACGAACATATTGAGTGACCTTTCATTCTTGCCTAGCTTAAAGCCCTAGGTTTTGGAGAATTTAACTGAATGCAGTGCACACTCTTTTTACTAATGCTTCATCTTGTCTCACCATTAATAAACACAAATATTAGTTTTTTGGGTTGTTTTGATCGATAAAGAAGGGTTTCCCCTTGGCCCCATCTCTATTTGTTCTTCCTATAGATACTTTCAGGTACCTCCTTTATAATAGAGTTGCACAAGGTCGATTAATAGGCATATACCTGCCTGATCATCAATCCCAACTCATCAATGAAAAATTTGTAGATGACTCTTTTCTCACTCTAACTGAATAAAAAAATGTGTAGGAAGCGCTTTATTCTTTGGATATTTTCTGTAAAGCATATGTCTCCAAAGTTCGATTTTCCAATTCATTGGGTTTTCACCAAATTCCCTATCTTATGCCCAACTAGATGGAAGCCTATCCCCAGCACTAGATTCAGAGAGGAGAACAATTATACTTTCTGGGAATTCCTTTTTCTTTTGATAGTGAGTCTTCCACCTTGTGGAAATTTTCGGTTGACCGAGTTGATTAGAAAGTGTAAAAATGGATCTCTCATCCATTATCTTTGGCTAATAAATTCCAAGTTTGCACTAAAATTCTAGCTACTACTCAGGTCTATTACACAGCATGTTGGTTTCCATCTCTAGATTCCTTTGAAAATCTGGCTAAGCTCTTGCAAGATTTTCTTTGGTCTAGCTATAAACAAGGTTATTGTCACAGGGTTACCTGGGAGTTTTATACCCTCCCAAGGGAACAGGGTGGTATGAGTGTTGTTGATATCTACAAGCAGACTATTTCTCTATACTCTACGTGGATTATTCATTGTATGCAGGGAAACCAATCTTGGTAAATTTTGTTAAGGCATTGTATTTCTTCAAGACCACCATATGGTAAAAAATGGTGGAAAAAATACTAAAGTTCTAGTAAAAATATCTGGCATGTTTATGGTTATAAGAATTTGAAAATCCTTTGAGATGGTTAAACCTTTAAGGTGGTGGGTTTGTTATGGATTCAGAACAAGTCTCTCTTTAAACAAGCATAATTTATGGTGGTTGCCCATGTTTTGTCTTGATGATCTCTTGTTGGTAGAGAAGCCCAACATTAAAGCGGTATGGTTAGCTTGTAAAGGAATCTCAGCTATTCGGGATCTGGCTTCCTTGGCCGGTGCTGAAACAAAAATACAACCTTGATAATTTTGATTTATCTTAAATCTTATCATTTTAGTATTTTTTGCCAGATGTTATCCTACAAAAACTGGGTCTTTAGCGACCTCGGGCTTGGTGGAAAGATCGATGATGAAATGTGGACATCCTATTATTACAATATAATTTAGAGTTATCTACTCCTTGTTATATCCTACCTCTTTAGCTTTACATAAGCTGAATTCCATATGGTCTTTGAATTCCTCTCATGTCACTTGGTTAAAGCATCTCCAAGGAGACTAGAAATCTCTCTTCTACTCGAAGCTCAATTTTTTTCTTTGGTGTCTGATTTATCATAGGGTTCATGTAGGGGAAAGATTAAGTCATATTGGCATCCCTAACCCTTTATGTAGATGTTGTGGTCACCTAGAGTCCTTCAAACAAGTCTTCTAGTATTTCCCTCATGCTCAACATGCTTGGAATTGGATTCACTCCTTCTTTCAGCCTTTTGAACTTGAGTTTTTTATTAGAAAGATATTTTGTTTAGTGACCATGCTAATTGGCCCTCCTACATTGCTTCCCTTTGGAATTTTTTTCATTCTATTATTTTGTTCTAACTCTGGAAAGATAGAAATAATTCCTTATTCCAATATTTTACTCTTTTTACAGAAGTAACCATTAAAAAAAGGTGGAAATCCTGTCTTTTGTTCATATGTAGATCCAGGCTCAAGCGTAGAAGGTGGTGCTGGAGTTTTTTCATCTCTAGAAGCTTCTTGATCACTGGGGCAGTGCACCTTATACCATGACCCAGGTTACTCTAGATGATGATGATGATCATTTCCCCCCACCACCTTAGTCACTTCCTAGATGTCGTGGAAGATCCCACATTCACTCCAGAAGTACCCACCCATCTCTTTCGCTAACTCTCCTAGGTCCCTCTTCTTTTGGTCCTCGTTAGAGCCCACCGACACATGGCACAGTGGTGGTTAGCTCTTCCAAATAGGGATCTCATATTGGTGGGACTTCCCTATTTGGTGGCTCGCCACACTCTGGGTGGGGAATTATGGTTATGCTGAGTATTTAGATGCCCACCTAGGATGGTTGGCTTCTCAATCCATCGTTTGACGATCTTTGTTTTCTCAACTTTTTTCTACCACCGGATTATCCACATCCTCCTCTAGGTGTCATGGCTCCTTGTGCCTAATTCTGTTATGATGTGGTTTAGTTTATGGTTATGTCTCCTTGCCTGTTGGTTGTTGTTTATAGCCCTAAGTGGCATGTTATTTTTTTCCCTCGTGGCCAATTTTTTTCTACCCACATGACATCATCTCTTTTTTAAGGCTCTGAACACTACCATCCACCCCCTTACTATGTAGCACTTTGTACTATTTTTTCTATAATTTAATATAATGGTCGCTCTAATAGTAAAACCATATAAAACAACACGCGCACACACACACACACACACACACACACACACACACACACAAAGAGAGAGAGAGAGAGAGAGAGAGAGAGAGAGAGAGAGAGAGAGAGAGAGAGAGAGAGAGAGAGAATTAATTAATTAATATGGGTGGGCATAGCCATGACCCCCTTATTTTATTAAACTAAGGAAGGGGTGGGCAGCCATGACCAACCCACCCCCATATAATAATATTTGGAGTGATTCGGCCATGGCCACCCACCCCCCTAAAACAATAACCATAAAAACATATATATACTCTCGTTTATTAATTTTTAAAAATTGAATATAATGATAAACTTCATATATATATATATATATATATATATATATATATATATATATATATATATATATATATATATATACACACACACACAACACTTCTGAGAATGCATATTTGAAGCCTTTCTCCATGATTGAAGTCATAGACCTGCATAATGAAAACTAGAAGAAGAACATGAAATAAAGAGAGTGAAATGAAGAAAAGAAATAGATAAGGGAAGTTATGATTGGGAGCACTAGGTTTTTCTTGGTGCTTTAGATCCAAGTGAGGGAAATTATTTAATCCAAGGGATGACATTTCACCCTGCCACCTACCTTTGACTAGTTGACTCTAGGAACTTTATTATTATATATGGGTTTAAGTACAGTAGTTATAAATTTGGAATTAATGTTTTTTTAGAATTTAATATTATAGTCTTATTAATGTTTTAGAAACTTATTCACATTTAAATAAATAACCCTTTCTTGATCAAACAAAAAGAAATCCATAATTTTTCCACTTAGATTTAATTGTTTTCACATGTTAATTTTTTAGTGTCATAATGCATAAGATTTAGTGATATTTAGGGAGCCTTTGGTGCCTCTTGCAAGTGTAGGAATTAAGAATATCAATGTAGTGCCATATGATTCCTAGGTGTTTAAATGAAAATTTTGATACTTACTTATATACGGTTCTAAATGTAAATTATCTATGAAATGATGACCTAGAAGGAGTAAATAACCTAACAAATAATGTGAAATTGAAAGAAAATATGGAGGATATGTCAGTGCAAAACTATACAATTCATCCATGAATGGATATAAACTTATAACCAAATTGGATAGCTTTTCCTAAGGATGATAAACATGAAAACTAAAGTGTACATCCTATCATTTATTTTTTTTCAATAGATTTTATGTTTTTGAATATCAACATTTGTCCTAATATCAATTTATATGACTAAGAAAGCTATAAAAGAGACCTTTAGATGCATTCAGTGTATAGAAAGAGTGTGTATATCTTATCAAGAGTGCAATGTCAAAACAATCATGCTAAGAGATTGTTTTGAAGTTTTCCCATTGTGTCTTGTGTTGGCATGCTCCGTGATGAGACTTACAACATAAAATGTTGTCAATATCCATTAGAGAAAGTTAAACTCTAACTCAAGTACGAAGTGTAATGTGTAAACCTTACATTTACATAAAGTGAAACTAAAGAGAAGTAGAAGTTTGGATTATTGAGCTTTTCAAAGGATTGGGAGTGATTAGTCACTAAATTTGTTAAGGAAAAATTATCATATTGGGTGCATACAATACAACACATAGTAAAAAACTAAAATAAGAAGAATGAGGTGTTGAAGTACCCCGTAATGGAAGAAGGCCATGTATAAATTTTATTTGACAAATATATTGTATTCCCTTTTCAAATATAAGAGACAAAGAAATACTTTCAAAGAAGAAATCAATTGCTTCAATAGTTTCCATAACCCCACTGACAATACCACTGCAGATAGATCTAGGCCTAATTTTGTAAATAAAGACACACAATATTAAAAATAATTGTTAACCACATTCCCTTCCCATATTTCAGGCAATTGAATAAAAATTTTAATGTACTTACATGTATATGGATAAAGGAGGTCCATTCTCTAAGATCCTTTAAAATGCAACAAAAAAAAAGTTCCTTGGTGAAGGAGTGAAGTACATCATGCCCTGTATACTAATTTGAATTGAGTTAAATGAACCTAAATTTTTCTGAGAAATAGTATTACCTTAGTAGGATTAGCAATAAAATTGACAATTTACATGCTAAGTATCATGTTAAGATAATACTTTACTTATACTTATAAGTATCATTTGCATCAATAGTATTTCATTTGGCTATGTATTTTATTGAAAAATTGGAATTAGATGGATTAGAAAGGCTATCAACTTACTTGAGTTTTTTCATATGTGAAAACTTAGCTTCGTGCTACTTGAGTGTATGAAATAGTTGTACCAACGATTAATATTTTTCAAATATGACCAATTCTAGCAAGAGAGAAGTCAAGAATTGAATGAAGAGATCTTTTAATTCACTCTCGGCCAGGATAGTTTTCATCTAAAAAAGTTGTAACTTTTTCAAAATTCCTAATTTTTCATAATTGTAAATTTTTCAAAATAGTAAATTTTTCAAAATTGCAACTTATTAAAAATTGGAACTTCTTAAAAATTTCAACTTTTATAAACTTGTACGTTTTTCAAAATTTCATCTTTTTCCAAAATAATTTTTTTTCAAAATTTCAACATGATCTTGTAATATAGTACATAATTTTTTATTATTTCATTATATCTCTTTCTCATCTTTAATTTTTTTTTGATACGAAACCTTGTTCCCAATGTTGATAGATAATTATTTCAATATCTAATTTGGTGTAGTAGTTAAAGAGTATCCTTGTCTCATCTTTGAAATTGTGTCCATATGAAACCCTGTCCCCGATGTTGATAGATAATTGTGCTAGTAATTTATTTGGTAAAGTAGATAAAGAGTTCATCGAATGCGTAAGAATGTCATAAAACCATTCTAATGAAAAATACTTAAGAATCCTACAGAAGAACTTGGTGAGAATTTTTTGTAATAATTTTGATCAATACCACCATATGAAATGAAAAAATATTCTCATTCGGATCACCATTTCCATCATAGATAGGAAGTTTAGATATAAACAAACCAATAGGCATATGAGAAGAACACCATGTAAGTGAGTTATGAAGAAACTGAGAAAAATCCAATGCATGAGGATAAGTGGATGTACTTTTTTTTATATGTAAGATTTGAGCTTATAATGTATAAGCAAGGGTTTCAAAAGATGATGTGCTAGATCAAGAATTTTTTGAAACATTATTATATCATATAGGATGTTTAGTAATAAAATTGGCTATAGAAAAAGGCATAGATACATTTGATAGTTGAGGTTCCACTAAGTATGTAGGAATTGCAGATTTAGGAGTAACATAAGTCTCAATATAAGATAAGGAAGACTTGTTGACAATTTTTACACTCGTACAAAAATGGGCAACTTGAAACTTCATTACGATGGATGGCAGTGGTGAATTGAACCTAAGCTAAGGGAGATTCTTTCAGTTTAATATTTATTCCTTTGGATTAATTAATGACTACATGTAATTGGCAACTATGTGTGTTGTTACAAAATGTGACAAATCACATAGTCTGCAATTTCATGTTTGTCTTTAGCAAAAGAACACAAAGGCCTTGAAGGATAGATGTGTGATCTTGGTGAAGACAGAAAATTCAGAATAGATGAAGTGTTAAGTTTTGGAACATCAATCAGAGTTGCAAATTACAGAAATCAAATTTCATTACTAAGGTTATAGGTCTTTTAAATTTATTTACTTCATTATTAAATACATTAAATTATGTTATTGAGTTTTTTAATTCATTATACAATCCATATACAAAACGAAAATACATAAGGAAGTACACAACTCAGTTTCATAATTCAATGTTTTATTCATATCGAATTTCGAATGTTTCCCACACAAGCCATGGGATGCAACTCAAGTAAACAACATAACTACTAAAATAGAAGGTGCATGTGCATGAAAATAAAAGCAAAATAATACGAAGAAACCGATTATTTGCTTATTTTTTCTTTGTTGCTCCATCTTCATCCTTACTATTTAGCAGTTCACTTTACCTAAAAGACAAATAGAAAAGAGATTACCAGTCACGAGCTCAGAATTAAATCATGTTCTTGTACTGTCTATCTTCATGAAAATGAATCTCCTGATATCATGAGGTATGATTATAGAAAAAATAAATGCATAGCAGATAAAGAATACTATCCTACATCAGTACATATGATTCTCAAAATCATTTCAGAGATCAAAGATAAAAATAAAAACTATGGAACAGAAGAGAGGCCAGAAAGCCTAATGTTTTCTAACTAGTTTTTCTAAATGTGAAGGTACAGGTAAGAAGAAAGAAATAAACGCTAACTATTGAGTTGACATATCAGAATTATTATGTTCGGTAACTTGAATCAGAAGAGTACATTTATTTTAGTTTAGACTAAAGGATGAATATATAAAGATGTGCATGTACTAATCCATAAAAGAAATGCAAAGTTTAGTACTGTAGATTCTAACAATTGGAATGAGATAAGATTGCAACTGAAAAATAATGGAAAAGGAAATATGAGAAAATTTTGACAGGGATTTGCATTGTAAAATGGACATTTTACATCTTTCTCTCATGTTATTTCACAACTAATACATGCCTGAAAGCTGTGACAAAAGATAAACTATTGTACTAATCAAATAGTAATATGAATAAGGAGGAGTATTACAGAAATTCAACTCAGAATCAGTAACAAAGAAGGGCCTAAAGATCAATTTCAAGTTCATATTTCTCATCTATTTTTCTCATTTCAAGTAAAGCTACAACTATGTTGATGAAAAGAAAGTTAAAAGCCTCAAGCACAGAAGGTACAACCAATTATAGCAGATCATATTTGCAGCCACAATATCATAAATGGAGTCTTGATCGTTTGTGCATGCAATAAAAGAGATGCTAAGTAAATGGTTACTAACTTACAAAGAAGTATGAGTACACAAAATACATCTAGCGCAAGTAGTGAGTGAGAACTTATAATAGAAAGCATGCATTTTAGGTAAGCAATTTCACAGCACAAGTGAATACATCAAATTCACAGGAAATTAAAGAAGATTATTACCAAGTACAAATTAGTAGAGTCTTGAATTCCAATTTCATAAGCACATAAGTTTATCAACTTAAGATAATGGAATAGATTATTTATGTTACAAACAAGGAAAATTCAACTGAAAGATATTTTCTCATACTTTCACAAGGAAATAGAAAAGGGAAAAGTAATGCTACTATTCTCCAAGTCTTTCAGTTAAACATATTTAAGATTTCATAAAGCATATTTTCAAAAAATTGAACTGCAAATACTCTCAATGGTTGATAACCAAGTTACATGATGCAAAAGCTTATCAATTTTCAGCTGATACAAGATAATGGACAGCAATTCATCAAATCTTTTCTTCAAAAATATGGGAGAAATAAAAATAGATTATGCCATAAAATATCTCAAATGCACGTTCTCATTGAATCAAAAGGTTGTATAAATGATCAAAATATTGTAAAAGCTATGAGGAAAATCATTGTTCAAAACAATAGGAAGATTTTTGTTTAGAATATTGTTCACAAGTCTTACCAACTGAGGGTGAGTAATTAAGTTTGAGTTCCAGCTAATGAGGCATTATTGATGCAAAAGAAATCAAAACTATAACTTTATATCAAAAGTGAGCAATAATTTCCAAGCACTTGAAACAGTGATAATGTCAGCTCAAAGGGTAGATCACCATAGATTCAGAACATAATGCAACACCAACCACATGTCAACAAGAATGCAACACAGTATGCAAGTAAGTGTTCAATTTATTGAACAATAAAGGTGAACATTTTTCCAACAGAAAATATTCATCCCCCTGAATCAAAAGGAATCTATGCAATAAGCACAAAGAAATATCAAGTAAAACTTTCAGAAAACTTCAGGGCATATAATGAAATGCAGAGATGAGCTACAGTCAGCTTCAAAGCTTTGCATGGAACAGTGTAAGAAGAGAAATGATTTTCAAACTGATGCAGAAACCTCTAAATCTACATAAATATGCTAGCCCATCTCGGGTATCTAGATTCAGAGAGATTCAATGAGCTTCAACATAAAATCAAACATAGATTCGGGGCAGAAATAAGAATATAGAGAAAATATCCCAAAAAAATCTAGAAGATACAGAGATTGATGGCACAAGAATGGTGTCCCTCATCAAATTTTTAGATATCTTACAATTACTTTAAGCTCCAAAAGCTCATACATGGTGGCCATAGTGAAAAGGAAAACTATCAGAGAAAGTTTGAAGCCGAAAATCGAATACCCTTGTCACTTACACAACAAATCTTATGATTTTAGAACAGAATACAAAATACCCATTTTGGCATAAGGAAATCACAAGTTGTGGAATCATTATGAACTTATCATTTTGAGTAGGAAGACACCATCACAAGATTTTTAAAAGTATAAAAAAAAAAATGACGCCCACATCTCAACCTATAAATATTATTTTTCAATGTTTCTAACAAATATAAGGTTTCCATATTATTTATTTTCTAATTATGCCTTTTTTATACCTTTTATTTTAAGTTTAAACATGTCCATCTTTTGTCGTGTATCTTTTTTTGACTGATCAAAATTGAATAATTTTTTTTTACGCAAAAACTAGGTGTAATTATATACATATTAAAAAAACTAATTTTTTATATTTTTTGAGGTAGTTAGGGAGGGCATGGTCGGAGTTGTGTTATTTTTCAAAACATAAAATTTTTGTACTAGAAAAATGATAAAAAAAAATACTCGCTAAAAAAATCTAAAAAAAATTCTAACACAAACTAGATGATCCTAGTTATCTTTCTACCAAAGGGTTTTCAAAAATATTAAATGGTGCTCAAAAAATGGTGAGGGGCACAAAAGTCACTCTATTATTTTCTTAACAAAAATCGAAGTACCTGTTGGTAATTTAGTTATTTGACCCACTTAAACTTATCCGTTTTCAATAAAATTTTGTTTCTTAGAAACTAGACTAAAAATTCTATGATTCATATTTCTACAATATCTTCCAATTTTGAGTGTAACTATTTCAAATAACTCATACAAGTTGAAGTTTTTGGTTTTTCAGAAAAAGGCATCCACTTAGGACCCCCTTTTGGCCCTCCAACTTGGTGCACTTACCCCTTACTAGTCTCCTGGAGCTAACTTAACTACCAATATCACACTGATTTAGGTAGTAGTTTCATTTCCATGCTCCTATATGTACATCTTTCTTATTGCATAATTCAAGTCATTGTATTGTAATGTATTGAGTATTATGGATTATGATGTATTTCCATATATTGTATTTTAGCTCGTCTTTTGCAAATATAATGTGGTGTGCTATTATCATTTGAGATCATGGCTTGGAACAATATTATTATCGTTCCTCTCAAGGAAAACTGAAAGTGCTCCATTTTCCTTATGTTTTCAGACCACTTTGAAAAAAAAAATAATTAAAAAAATACTACCAAAAAAATACAATATAAAATCTATCCTAAGATAGACAGTGTCATCTATCTTTTCACCAAATGAAAAAAAAATCAAGTTTTAGTCATCCAAATTGCAGGACAACAGACTATAATCTTATAGGATTTTTAAAAAAAAAACCAAGTAATTGGATTTTGAATGTTTAATATAGTTAAACGTTTCTTTTTAAAAAAAGATTAGTAGTTTAGAAACTAGATTCCAGATGTTATGATTGATATTTATATAATTGTTTCTAATTTTCAGTGCACGCATTGCTAATAATCCCTACAAGTTGAGATTTCACTGTTATTTACAATATAACTTCCACTTATGACCCCTTTTTGGCTCCCCAACTTGTTGTGTTTACTTGTCCCCATGGAATGCATACAATTCACTATGAGCATTAGAAGGTCAACGTTTGTCACAAAAACATACTGTCACTCACTATTTTTTTCCAATATTTACATAACTTGAAATTCCCATCATAGAATGACATGAAACTTGTCATGAAGCATCATGAAAACATCCTCTACCTTTCAATAATCACCATCTAGTTCAAATATCCCTATAAATCTCTAGCCACAACAACTTACCTATGCCAATATGCTTTATCCTCACTTGTTTGCTTCCCAAGGACCCTCAAACACCACCAAACCTCTATAAACTAACTTAAAACTCATATCACGCCTTAGGAACATTGTCACCATGCTTCAACATGACTTATTTAGTCCAAATCTCATGCCTCTACCTCATTTTGTATGCTTCAAGGATAGAAAGAAAATTGGAATGACTAGACTCAACCATGTAACCTCGTGACTTGACCATACTGACCTCATGCAAACCCATATATATATGAAACACACTTATATGACCATGTGTGACCTGATGACATAATCCAACTAGATTAGGTGGACACAAACCATGACTATGCATACTCAACCATGCATTAAGATACCATAAAACTCACCAAACCACTTAATGTTCATGTTTTACCACTGAAAGACACTTCTTGGAGACTCATATAACACCATGACACAATTTTCCATCAATGGAGTTGACATCAATGAAAACAAAAACACACAATGGCCAATAATCTCCCCCTTTGTCATTAATGGAAACCATCCTCGAAAATATTGATGACATCCAACAAGACCAACACTTACATGAATTATTTTCCATGTTTCTGATGCCTCACTCCCCCTTTTGCATATGTGAGAAAGACTATAGTGCTACTACTACATGGAAAATGAAAACACACAATGACAACAATGCACAACACTAACTTATTTTCTCAAATAGCTCCCCCTGCGATTAGAATCTCTCCTCTTCAAATCCTTCAAAAATATATAAAGATATTATGGACTTGATATGAGCATCAAAATGGATCCCCTTGAAAATTATATTCTTCATTTTTTCCTTCATTAATGTCATTAATCTCTTTCTAGGTATTATAATTGCAAGAAAACACTATTTTTCCTTCAAAGCTAGGAAAGTCACGATAAGGATTAATTTCCCCGAAGCATATTTTCAGTCAAAAATTGACCGGATTCTTTAAGCTCTAGCAACCAACATACCTTGTGAAGATCCTTATCATTAGTCCCCTTGGGCTCATGAAAGCTTTCATAAATGGAGAACACAAAAAATAAGCCTCTTACCTTGTTTACTTGCTTTAAGGAACATACAACTACCTTGACACAACCCTAAACCATTTTCTTGGTGTATTAGATCTTCTTTACATGTTATTTTCAACTTCTCAAATAAGGGACCATTTACCTTTGGAATTTTCTTAATGAACATCTTCCATTTTACTTAATATACCTTCTATCACACTGAAGCACTTACTAGAGAGGAATATCATGCATTCATTGGCTTCATGGATTTCACATGAACTAGTAGCTTACTTTCTATAGACTAAATAAGTTTTGACAATTATCCAACTTACCTTAGGACATCATAACTGTATATAATTTGGAAACATTTTTAGTACCATCACATGATGAAACATTCACTAACACATCAAGAGATGGTTGATAGATGTATACTATTATCAAAAAATGTAGCACCCTAGGATATAGAAATGACAAATCCCTACTTTTTGCCAACAATGGACCATCTTGCAAGATGTGGGACTTGAGAACTTGATCTGGCCTACTAGAGGAGGCTAGTTCCTCTTCCTAATCCTATGCTGTAGCTACTTCTAATGTAAGAAAAAAACTTATCTAAACCTATCCTAACAATTCCAAGGAGATATGGAGAAGGGAGAGAGGGTGAGAGGGAGAAATCCTACACTACGAAGGTGCTAGCACCAGAAAAAGGGGGTGTTAAACAATCCTCAAATGCTTGAGAATGGAGAAAGGTGAGAATGGAGAAGGAGGGGAAAGTCATCACAGACCATGATTACACACAATGCACGCAATTTTCAGTTAAGAAAAAACTATATTTAAACATGTAATGGGAAAAATAAGCTACACAATACACCTACAGGCATGAAGAAAGGAAAGAAAAGAAACAAAACAATGCGAGGATAGAGAGATAATCACAAAAATTAATTTTTATTACTCTCAAAGTATGCACAATACATCATTGTAGAAGGGAGAGGAAATATTCACCATTATAGAGCTTACAACATGGAGGCTTGAAGCTCTAAAAACATCCTCACATGGAAGAATAAGGGAGGGCAGCACCAAAAATTTCCAACTTTTTAAAAATGATCCCTCCATTACAATTTATAGAAAATGAGAGGAGAAGAGAGAGAAGATGAGAATCTTGAATGCATGCCTTCACCCAATTAAAAAATTAAATTACTAATTTGAAAGCATCATGGGACACCTGTAAATCCCATACCTCCTATTGTATCAAATATTGTTGGAGGAGAAAATGGTTACCATGCTTCATTACTATTGGTGGTTTGTTGTAAATGTTCACCTGAGTATAGAATAATTTTTCAATTTTACGCCAATTTTCCAAAATAAAAATTTATGTTTAACTTTCTTTTGTGTATAGGGCATTGAGATCTTTTTGAAAGTTTAATTTTTTGAAAAACAGATTTCCCGGTCAGAAGTTATGGCCATTTGAAGATCTTTAGTTCTACAGGAAACCAAGGGGGGCATTACTTGATACTTCCTTCTTTACGGACCTCTGAGGGTGAAGTTATTCACTTCTTGTTTTAGAAATAAATTAATTCCAAAACACCACATTACTTAACTTTCTCCTTTTCCTTCTTTTTGGTCTTTGGGGGGGCCACTACTGCTTGGGGAGGTGAGCTAGCTCACCGTTTATCTCAGTTTGTATGACTCGCTGCACAACTCAGTTGCAATGAATTGGGCCTCCTATCAAGTTTCCATAGTGAATTTGGTTGCATCTATTTCACCCCCACTAATTCAAAGTGGTCACCTCATCAAACACCACAACTCCTCCTCACTCACCCGACTTCAACTCCTTGCTCGCCAGCTCGTCCGTTTTGTATGGTTTGGGAATTATTTTCCTTGTATTGACTGGGGGGTACATTACTTCTAAGTAATGACCCCCATAAATGTGAAAACTCCATTATCTTTCCCCGCATAAGTTTTCAACTCACCCATTCATAGTGGGGTTTATCTTTACTCTGAATTATTACTTACAGGGGGCATTACTTATAAGTAATCCCCCCTCGATTCATTGCAAGTCCATTAGCTTGCATTGAAATTTCCCATCTTACCTGGGATACGCCTGGTGCATGCTCCAAGTATTCATGTTGTGCCCTTGGATCAGACCTCGAAGCTCATTTTTCCCTAAAATCCCCATGAGCTCCCTACTCCATCACCGCAACTCCCCCGATCTTCTTTGAACCGGTTTCATCCCACCGAGCCATTCCTCTACCTCACACTTAGCTTGCTAGCCAAGATTTCTACCTCTACCTTGGGGATCAGTTTAAAAACCTCCCCGAACTCTCCATCACTTCCAAGATCAGATCTTGTTCCTTTGTGTGGCTCCCCTACATACCATCAAGCTCGCTTCACACATCCAAGACCCCACATTCACCTCATCGCCTCCATAGCCCAAGTTCACACTGGCTCACCCAATGCATGCCAAGCTCACCTTCTAGCTCAACCCTAGCTCAAAAATTCCTTCTACATCCATTTTGATCATAAGCTCAAAGATTTCCCCTACGAGATATTCATTTTTGCCTCCATGATAACCCAGTCAGCTCCTCACTCTGCAACCTTGCCTCGATGAGTTCCAACTTCCACGCCACCCATATGGCATGACTCGGCTCACCGAGGTAACTCGGTGAGATGTGCTTCATGATGTAGACCTTCTCCACTCCGAGCCATTTCCCTGGATCACCCCCAACTCAAATTTAGTGAGTTATCTTTCCTCAAACCCCTAATGCAACCTCCTCTAACACACATCTCGTTGAGTTGATGTAGAGCTTGGCCCCACCCATGCAACTTGACCTGCATCCAACCAGCTCACCCAATAGCTTGGCAAGCTATTGGGGAGCACAGAGTTGTTTTTTGACCCCCTTCCCATTTCTTGAGCATTTTTGTATATTTTATGAATTTCTTGGGATCTTACTAAGTTAGTAGGCCATTCAGGGTACACTAAAATACTTAAGGTACACTAAAATGCCTTCGGGCAAATTTTGTAACTTTTTCCCATTTTTGCTAAATCTAGTCCAATTGGGGCCCTCTTTCTCTCTCCAATTGGACCTTAAGTATTTGAAACCCAAAATAGGAAAATATCCCTCTTCTAATATCATACCTTCATTAAAACAATGTGAATCCTCCCAACACATGAATTTTTCCTACTAACTCAAATTCACCCCTAGCTTGTTAAGTGCTTAGCTCTAGGCTTCCCAATTATCCATTTCACCCAAGGGGTTAAAATAGATAACAATTTGGTGACTCACAAGGCAATATGTTTATTATATGGGGCTAACCAATGGCCTTTAAATATCCATTTGGTATGGATTCATCGTTGATAGCTCGAAATGACACGTACCTTGAAATTTTTACCCCAGAATCTGCTTTAAGTACTATTGAACCTGAGATGACCTGCTACTCACATTTTCCAACTTCAATAAGAAAATATTGAGAATTAGATGGAGTGGAAAAAAAAATTGATCTGAAATTTTTATTTTTCTCTGCAAATATGATCTATTGAGACTAAAAATAAAGACCTTAATCTTCCCCAAACATCTGATTTTTTCTAATTCTGGGAGATTATACTAAATTCATTTCTTTTCTAATGTTGAACCTTGCAGAAATTGTGAGAATATGTTGATCTAGGTAAATCTAGGAATGTTGTTAAAAATGAAATATTTATTTTCCATATGTTTCTCGAAACACTATTAAGAGCTGGAGCTGCCTCAAATGAATTTGGGAAGGTTTCCTTTGACCGATTTTCTGATTTTTGCAAGGGTCACTAGAGGGCTTGCTGCAATTGTTCTTGAACAAAAAAGAGGATGGAAATCATTAAAAATTTTCCCTAACTTATTTAGTTGCTCTGTATTAGTAATGTCTTGAGAATTGCAATTTTTTCTTGCAACTTTGAGCTTCTTAGAACATTTTCTCCCTCCCGAAAACATACTAAGTTGTGGAAAGAGAATACTATGACCAACAATGGAAAAAAACTATGTACAAAGAGAAATATCATACATGATTCAAGTGAAGCATGCAGAGTGTGCACAAGCACTTCTTCTGTTGAAAGTAAACCTACTCCTACCCTATGCTAACCAAAGGCAAGGAATACCTCAAACAAATCCTAGCACTGACAGGGAGAAGTAACTTCCCTTCATTAAAATTTTGGACCACACAACTAATTTTTCAATGAGCATGGTCAAGTAAATGAGTGAAAAATTGACAATAAGCTTATCTTTCACCCAATTCATCAAGGTATCAACTAGGACCAAGACAAATACCTCTTTTAGTTTTCCTTCAACTGGTTTTGAGAGGTATTACAACTGATCCTTGGCATTTTGAATATCATCCTCATGCTTAGAAGTAATCATGACCAGTTGTGGATCCAACCTTGACTCCAATGAAGCCAATTACCTTATGGGGTAAGGTCTGATCTTCTCAATTTTCCCACTACTCTGAGTCCCAAATTTAATAAGGAAGTCTTCTTACAGACATTCCTAGAAAAGTTGACTGTCTGTGAGTTGATCTTACCCTTTTTTCTCATCTATAGATGACTGATATTCTTCCTTGATGACTGATATAGAGATAATGGCATCCTTATTCACTTCTCCTTCCTTAACATCCAGCTCCTTAGGATTAATTACAACATCTAATGGGATCGTTTTTGGATTACTGTAACTAGTTGAAGCTTACTACTCACTTTGGAGTTCCTTCTTTTCTGCTTGAAGAAAAAATTGACCTGCATATTTAATCTCCTCATCCAACATGAAGTTTGAAAGGTCAAAATCTTCCATTTTCTACTCTTGAGGTCTGATACGGATAGTAATATCTTCTTGGCTTCCCTTCATGGTGGATTCATTAATCAAATCATTCTCAACAAAATACGGATGAAGAGGAAAATCTAAATTATCATTACCATAAGAAATAAATAAGCTTTCTATGATCTTTTCTTCATATAGATCTCTAAAAATGATTTTTTCTAATCCATGTGATCATCCTCAATTGGGTTTAGAGATGATTCATTCTTTAACTGATTCTGAAACTGATGGTGGATCAATAATCTTTGAGGATATGGTGCTAATGTGAACACTACACTCTGAGAAAATAACATGTTGATCACTATCTTCTTGTTTATGCTCTATTGTTACTATAACCTTGTTTTTCACCACCTATCCTCTAACCTTGACCTCTTCAGAAGGCTTAACTAGAATGGAGATTTTTTATATTCCAAACCTTAAGGCCTAACTCAATTTTTTTATCATTTCTTCTCTATTGGGATCATTTTCTTGTTGTGCCTCTTGAATGGTTTTCTGAGTTTCTTCCCAACATGGATTTGGGAATGTAAGAGGAGGGGTGGTTTGGGATTCAAATGGTTTTTGAATGTTTTTTGGTGGAAGGGAAGGTTTAGTTTCTTTTTCTTGAGGAGGGGATGGATTCTTGGAAGTGAAAAGGGAAGAAAATCCAAGATGAGGTTGAAATGTAGAAGGTGGAGAAATGGATTCCACAATGGGGGAAACATGCAAAAAGATAGAATCATGACACTCAAGTTGAAATGATGAAGAGTTGGAAAGAGAAATAGAATTTAATATGAGGTAGTGGTATAGGACTTACCCATTGACAAGGTTTCATTGCATCAAGTTCATAAGCCTCTATCTCCTTAATCCACTTTGCAAGTTGTGGCATAATTTCTACCATGAAGTCAAGCTTCTACTAAGGGATGTAATGTGTTGGCATAAGTCCAACCCATGGATAAGGGACCTTGAATCCATTCCTGAATTCTTTTAGTTGATATGTAATCGTAGAATGCACCATATTATCCTCCATTCTCTGAAGTTTCTCCTACAAATAATTGTTCTCCATAGGATTGCCATCATCACCTACATACCCCTGTTCTTGATAAGATCCATAGCCAAACTAATTTTTATATTGCTCGTAGGGATAAGCATAATAGTTCTAAATTTTATTATAACACTTATCTAGAGGTGAATTGAAAAAAATTGGAGGTGGATTGTACAAGTTTTTCTGCTACAAGTGTCAATTCGATAATGGGAAAGAAGTCATGATTGCACAACTTCATGAATTAAAGAAAAATGTGAGATATGGAAATAAAACTAGATGGAAATGGATGAAAAGGAAGTTCTGCAACTCATAAAATGAGTTATTTGGATCAATAGTGTCACCAGATGTGTTTTTCATTTGCCTCAAAAGGATGGATTCCCACAAGAATACACTAACTTGTTGGAATGAAGATGTAAAGTTCTTCAATCTTGTCCTATGTCTCATTTGTATCCTTCTCATAGACTAAGACAGTTACTTCTAAAACTAATAGATCTTTTTTTTTGGATTCGCCAGATGTGTTGCAGGTTATGGACCATAGATCACTTCAGTATTTCAATTGTGTATAAATTGAAGTAATAGCATAACTTGAATTAACATCACCTTGGAGTACCAAAAAACTTTGTTTCTTCTTTGCATAGTTTTGGAGTTCAATTACTTAATTATGATTTTTAACTACTTACTTATCGATATTCTAACTTCTTATCACTCACTATTTTAACTGTTTATTACTCAATAGTAATTCCATGTCAGATCACCTATTACTTCTTCTTCCTTTTGGAGTCCCGAGACTTTTTTACTTCAATTTTTTTTTCATGCAGAACTTCATAAACTACTAAATTTTTTCCAAGAAGATATTAACTCAAAAACACTTAAAATTATTGACTACTCTGGTCCCACCGGGCATGCCATAACTATTAGTGTCAATAGCATGCTGGCTAAGATATTTCAATGGAACATCTGTGAAATGAAGAGCTTCTAACTTCTTCTCCCACTGGGCATGTCAAAAATTTTATCACAAAAAGTAGCACCCTTGGATATGGAAATGAAATATCCCTACGTTTTGCTAACATTGGACCATCTCTCAAGATGTGGGACTTGTGAAATTGAGATGGCCCTCCATAGGAGACTAGTTCCTCTTTCTAATCCTATGCTACAACTACTCCTAATGCATCAAAAAAACCTTTCTAAACCTATCCTAATACTTCCAAGGAGACATAGATAATGAGAAAGGGTGAAAGGGAGAAATCCTACACTAAGGGGTGATAACACCAAAAAAGGGGGGTGTTGAACAATCCCCAATGCTCGAGAATAGAGAAAGGTGAGCATGGAGAGGATGGAAAATCATCACAGACCAATATTACACACAATACACAATTTTAATTAAGAAAAATAAGATGCACAGTACACCTGCAGGCATGAAGAAAGGAAAGAAAAGCAAAAAAACAATGAAAGGATAAAGAGATAATCAAAAACATTAATTTTTATTGTTCTAAGAGTATGCATAATAAATCATTATAGAAGGGAGAGGAAAGATTAACCATTACAATTATTATAAATGGAAGCTTGAAGCTCCATAAACAACTTCATAGGGAAGAAGAAGGGAGGGCAGCACAAAAAATGTCACACTTTTTACAAATGAGCTCTCCTTTACAATTTATAGAGAATGAGAGGAGAAGAGAGAGAAGATGAGAATCTCAAATGCATGCCTTCACCCACTGAAAAATGTAACTAATGATTTAAAATCATCACGGGACACCTGCAAAGACCATACCTCATATTGTATCAAATTGTTTTGGAGGAGGAAATGGTCTCCATACTTCATTAATGTTGGTGGTTTGCTGTAACTATTCATTGGAGTAAAAAAGACATTTTCCAATTTTTTGCCACTTTTACCTCATCAAAATTGAAAAGTTAAGTTTATGTTGTGTAGATTGCATTGAGAGATTTCATAAAATTTAAATATTGTTCAAAGTGGATCTCCTTATCAAAGCACCGCATTACTACACTTTATCATTTTCCTTCTTTTTTCATTGTTTGGGGGGGCCAATTCTACTTGGGGAGGTGAACTGGCTCACCCTTTAGCTCATTTTGCATGAATCGCTACATAACTTGGTTGTATTACATCGGGCCTTGTATTGAGTTCGTATAATGATTATAATTTCATCGATTTCAACCTCACCAAACATTTCAAACTCCTCCTAACTCGCCTGACTTCAACTCCTCGCTCACTAGCTCATCCTGCTTGCATGGTTTGGGATTGATTTACCTTGCATTGATCAAGGGGTGAATTAATTATAATTAATGACCCCCCAATAATACCACAACTCCATTATCTCTCCCCTCTTAAGTATTAGACTCACCAAATCATAGTGGGGTTTATATTTACTCTGACTCATTACTTGGGGGGACATTACTTATAAGTAATACCCCCTCGATTTACCACAACTCCATTAGCTCACCCTGAAATCACCTATCGTGCCTCAAATTCACTCAGGCCAAGCTCTAAGTCTTCATATTTCACCCTTGGCTTGGCCCTCCAAAATCCCCGCGAGCTCACTACTCCATTGTTGTAACTTGCCTGATATGCCCTGAGCTACTTTCATCTTGTTGAACCATTCCTCTGCCTTGAACTTAGATTGTTGGCTAAACTTTCCTCCTGAATCCCAAGGCTCAGTTCAAACATCTCCCAAAACTCGTCATCACTACCAAACTTGGCCCAAGCTCCTCCACGCGGATATCTCACATATAATCGAGCTCCCACAGTCACCTCACCATTTGCATTTCCTGAGTTCATGATGACTCACCTAATTCCTATTGAGCTCACCTTCTAGCTTAACCCTAGCTTGTTCATTCCTTCTACATACATTCCAAACCAAAGCTCAATACTTTCCTCTGTGAATTATTCACCCCTTCCTCCATGATGACCTGGTTGGCTTTTCACTTTTCCAATTCGGCTCGGAAAGTTTCAACTTTTATACCACATGTATGGCATGAATTGTTTCAATGAGTTAATTTTCCAAGCCACCCTTCACGTTGTGGTCATGCTCCACTCTGAGTCATCTCCCTAGCTTGCCCCCAACTCCACTTTAGCGAGTTATCTCACCCTTGTACTCGCCTTGACTCCCTAATGCAACTACCTTCGAAATACAGCTCACTGAGCTAATAAAGAGCTCAGGCCCACTCATGTAACTCGACTTTACATCCAACTAGCTTTACCAATAGCTCCATGAGTTGTTAGAGATCTCTAAGTTTTTTTTTTGACACCCAACCCATTTCCTGAGCATTTTTGTATTTTTTTATGAATTTTTTGGAATCTTACTAAGTCACTGGGCCATGTAGGGTACATTGAAATGCCTTGGGTCCAATTTTGTACCTTTTTCACATTTTTGCTAAATATCAGCCCGCTAGGGCCTACTTTCTCTCTCCAGTTGGATCTTAAGTCTTTAAAACCCAACAAAAGAAAAAAGCCCTCTTCTGATCTCAAACCATCATTGAAACATTTTTTAATTCTCCCAATGCATAAATTCTTCCTACTAACTTAGATTCACCCCTGGCTTGACAATTTCTTAGCTCTAGGATTCCCAGTTATCCATTTCATGCTCGGGAGTGAAAATGGATAACACATACTTCATACTCTATGAGTAATTCTATCAACATGTAAGACCTATTCTTCCTCAAGACATGTGTAGTAAGCAATTATAGACCCTACAACTTCAATGATATCTTTCTCCCCCTGGGAGAGTACATTCTTCTTACATATGCACACAAGATTCAAAATTTTCATAATTCTTTTTAGGACACGCACACTAAGATCCTCAAATATTCAAAAAAATGCAACTTATAGCCCTCATACATAATCATGTCATGATAGTGACCATATTGACTATTCAGAGATTATACGACAACATAGAATTAAAGATACATGCTTGAGATAATTCTTCATAATCTCTACAACATTTCAATTTATACTCCAAGACCTGTAACATATCCTTATTTACCATTTCCCAAACTTAGGAAACTATTTAATTAAGTTTATATGCTCCAAAATAATTCTCCATGTCACTAGTTTATGCACATGACCTGATTAGGAACCTCCACAAAATGGCAAGTCGTCAACTTATTTTTAATACAATCCAATAGTGCTTTCTTTCAATGCAATGCATAATAACACCTTGATACTGTAAACATGCTCGGTAAAATTTTTTCAATAAACATGAAATTTCCATCATAACCAAGGGTTTATATAACTTAGACCTAGACCTTGTGATCTCTCCCTCACTTGTACCTTTTATTCGAAATGAGCCCCCTGCTTATTTTGGCTAACTTTCCTTCATTCTTTCCTTCCTTATGATTCAACTTCAATTTTCACACATTGAAAGCACTCAAAGGATTCTAGTAAATGGCTTCATCAGATAGAGAATTATTTCCCCCTTCCTAAATAAAGGTAAAGAAGTCCTCCTAACTCCAAATATTTTGCATGTTATGGCTCGGCAGAGTTTGGAGGGGAAATTTTCCTAAGGCGGGCCCACAGGAAAATTTTTGGCACTTAGCCCTTTTGGGGAAAAAATCTCAATGGAAAATTTTGACCTGAGGGCCCATAAGGAGATGAGAGGCTGACACGTGTCTCAGTGGTGGGTGTCAGGGGAAGTTTTTGGCACTTAGCCCTTTTGGTCAAAGTGTGCAAAAGGAAAAAGTTGGAGCACATCCCCGCCGAGCGATGTGAATGTGCCACATGTTGTGTCAAGGCTGGAGTTGGTGCGGCGGAAGGTTTTAGGAAATTTAACCAAATTTTCAAAAGTTGAAAAAAGGCATGTATTGAACCAATGCAACCCCATCATCCAATCAAATGGTGCCACGTGTCCATGTTGGTAGCAAAGGTCGGGCTCGGCAGAGAATTTTGGGAAAAATTTCCCAATTGCGCAAAAGGCCAGAAAGTGATCATGAGGTCCGCAGATCAGCCATAGGGTGACACATGGTAGTGGAGCAATGGGGTATGGAGAATTTGGGGGGAACTTTACTCACATTCAAAAAGGGGGAAAATTTTCAAGTTTCTGTCCACCAACCAGAATTTTTCCCTGAAATTGCCATTTTTTCCCTAAATCTTCAGAGGGGCATAACTGTTCGATCCTGAGCTCAAATCTTCAGCGTTAATTATATCATTGGAAATATTTTGAAATCCTCTACACAATGTAATATTAAATTTTATTTTTTGATGGATATTCATGGGAGAAAAAATAGGAAAATGTCTTTGGCATTGTGAAAAACATATAGAAAAACGCCCCCCAACCACCAAAATTAATGAAGTATGGACCTTTTTCTTGCTCTGCAGAGCAATGTACTTTGGCATATGGGCTTTTCCATGAATCCCATAAATTTTTAGGTGAGATTGAATGGATTTATTGGTGGTTGGAGTTTCAAATTTATTTTCCGATGTTTTCCACATTTCTTTCATTCTTTTCGATGGTTAAAAGCCATATTTGGCTCATTTGTAAAAGATTGTTCATCATTCTTCTCTGCCCCTCCCTTATTTTCTTCCCATGGGTTGAAAATGGAGTTTGAACCTCCTCCCCTACTTTTTAATGGCATGTTTTACCTCTTGCCAGCAAATGATGTTTTGTGCAAACTTCTAAAGTAATAAAAAACGTATTTTGTGATGCATTTGTCCATTCGTGTTCATTTTTGAGTTGTTTTCTTCTTACCTCTCTTCATTACATGGTATTTGTACATGTTTGGATGTTCATTACTAGGTTTTTGAGCTATGTTCATGGAGTTTTGGAAAATTTTCTGTGTGAAATCTATCCTTTGATTTTGTCGATGCACTTTTCCATCCTTTCCATTTCTCACCCCTTCTTGTTCCATGGCAATTTTGATAGATGTTCAACAATTTCCTTCTCTGGTGTATCACCGTTTTAGTGTAGGCTCTATTTTTCCTTGTTTTCTTCCTCTCCTTGTCTCCTTGGAAGTTAGATTAGGATTAGATTAGCTTGCCTGCACTGGAATAGCTTGTGGCAGGTAGTTTAGGAAGAGGAACCAACCTTCTCTAGAGAGATTTCCCCATTTTCAAAGGTCCCACACTTTGGGAAAGCTCAATGTTGTGCATTCACACCAAATGACATTGCCTTAGAAAATTAGATCCATAGGTCATTTTGGGGGTGTTGTGAATTTGCACTAACAATTTTGGCATGCCCGGTGGGACCTTAGAGGTCTTCCACTTCATTTTTTGACAGGTTGATGTGTTCCTGTTAAAGATTTCTACCTTTGGAGGCATATTGCAAAAGCACATCTAGCGACTCCATATGGTCAACAACCCATTCTCTGAAGTCGTAGACATTCCTTGCAATTCATTTCCATTCCTTTTTCATTCATTCTTCTTTCCATCCCTTTTACTCTTTTCCATTCCATGAAGTTTTGCAATCATGACTTCATTTCCATCATGGAATTCACATTTACAACAGTAAAATATTCCACCTCCAACATGTTTTTCAAATCCTCCAGATCAGCATTTTGATCAAATTCAAAATAAGTATGCATATCAATATGAGCAAGGCCAAAACCAGTTTGGCTATAAAGCATATCAAGAACAAGAGTATGCATATGATGAGGGTAGTCAAGAAGAAAATGCATATTTTGTGGAGAAGATCCAAAAAATGGATATTGGCATGGTGTAATCAAGGGCTCAAGCACAAATGAAGGCATTTCATATTGGTTTCAGAGCACCCTGTCCATGGGGAGGCCCTTTTCTAAGACACTTTAGCCCTCAGGAGAAGCTAGGAATTCATGAGTTGAGATATTGCCCCAACTTGCACAATGGACATTGGAGATAGAGGCCTATAGACTTGGTGTTGAGAAACCTTATAAATGGGTAAGTTCTACACCATCATCTAGTTTTTCTCTTTCCATTCCTCAAGCAACACCATCTCATTTTGAATGCCAAATTCTAAATCCAGCCCATGCTTCCCCAAGTGTTGATTCCATTTCTTCATTCCCTAGTCTTCCACTCATATCAATTCTTCTCTCCTTTTCCCTTCCAAACAGCCATTTCCTCCAAAGAAACAAGAGTTTCCACCTCCCTCCCAACTAAAAGAAAATTCAAAATTGGTTGAACTCCAACCTATTTCTCCTCTTTCCTTCCCAATTCCATGTGGGGAAGAAGAAATTTCAAAAATCAATCATGAACGATAGCAAGAGGAAGAACCAAGCAAATACGGAATGATTAAGATCTTAGTAAGTTTGGCTCTTAGATATGGGATTGAGAAAATTCCTTTGCTGGTGAAGCCTACAGAAGAGGCCAAGGTTGAAGAACACGTGGTGGTCAAGATTTATTTTGTTGTAGTAGAAGAAGATGTTGGTCTAATAGAAGTTACAGAATCAGCCATGGAAGAGTAGAGCTCTAAAAGAGATCTTGCAGCCTCAACTTGTCCTCTAGAGCAGTAAATTGAAGAGTTTGACTTAACAAAATTCATGCTAGAGAAAGAGTTCAATCAAGATCAAAATTGTCTTCAAGCAGTAGAGGAAGGAGAAGCTGCTCCAAATCCAAAAGAAGAGGAGCACATTCTAGCTATGGAGGATAAAATGACAAGTCCAAGAGCTTTGAACTCAAAATAGGTTATAGAATAACCTTCAGTTCTTCCTCCCACTTCATCTCTCTCAAGTTCAAGTGCTGAAGAAGAGTTTGATCTTTCAAAATCAATGATTGAAGATGAGAGAAACCATGGTGATCAAATTACAGATCAGGAAGACATCATGGAGGAAGTTGAACATTTGCAGCAGAACAAAAATGAGGCAGTTTATCTATTTGATTTAGAGGACTGTTTGATGGAGAGGAACCAGTTGAAATCACTCCATTTTCTCCTTCACCATCCACCTTCCAAGCACATGAACCTGATGTCATGAAGGAGAACTCTCAATTACAATAGCCTACACTTTATAGCATCTCTTTGGAATCAAGGTTGGAAGATATTAATCTTCCATGTTCTTCACTTGAAGAGGAAGGAAAACAACAGAAGAGTTCCATCATTTCTTCCACACCATCCACCCAAGAAGGTCCTCAAGAAGACTCCATTTTTGGATTTGAATTTCAGAGCTATAGGCATATCAAATGGACTATACCTTTCCCAATAATGTATTTGGCTTCATTGGAGCTAAGGGAGAAGCCAAAACCACTCATGCTTGCTTCTAAGCATGAGGATGAGCTTCAAAGTACCAAGGATCAGCTGCAATACCTCTACAATCCAAATGCAGAGCAACTAAAAGAGGTATTGGATTTTTTTTCAGTTGATACCTTGATAATTTAGGTAGAAGACCAGCTTCTTGTTGATTTTCCACTCATCTAACCAGCCATGTTCAGTGCCAAATCAATTGCATGGCTGCCAATTTTGAAGAAGGGAAGCTACTTTGCACAACTAGTTACAGGGTTTGTTTAGCCCAGCTTTTCTTCCAGTTAGAGTAGAGTAGGTAGGTTTGCTTTCAGCAGAAGAAGTGCTTTTGCACACTTTGCATGTTCCATTCGGATCATGTATGATTTCTAATTTTGTACATAGTTTTTTGGTGTTTTATTGGTTTCTCTTGCACAGTGTATTCAGTGGCTTTTGGTGAGGATCAACTCCAAGTTTTAGTGGGTTTCCAAGTGGCTTAGAGATCATATTTTCATAGTTCAGATCAGAATTGGTTATCAAGCTTGACTCCATGACCAATGGATGCTTCAAAGGCCATTGATCATTCATCTAGTCGGTAGATGGCCCCTGAGAGTCGCCAAATTTTTATCCAAAATGAGCCCCTTACTTATTTTCGCCAACTTGCCTTCATTCTTTCCTTCCTTGTGCTTCAAATTCAATTTTCACACATTTTAATCACTCAAAGGATTCTGGAAATGACTTCATCAAATAGAGAATTCGTCCCCTTTGTAGAAAGGTAAAGAATTCCTCCTAACTCCAATTTTTTTGCAAATTATGGCTCGACGAGTTTGGAGGGGAAATTTTCCCAAGGTGGGCCCGCGAGAAAATTTTTGGCACTTAGCCCTTTTGGGAAAAAAACTCAATGGAAACTTTTGGCCCAAGGGCCCACAAGGAGATGAGAGGCTGACACATGTCTTAGTGGTGGATGTCAGAGGAAGGTTTTGGCACTTATACCTTTTGGTCAAAGTGTGCAAAAGGAAAAAAGTTTGAGCGCATCCCCGCCGAGTGATGTGAAGGCGCCACGTGTCATGTCAAGGTGGGAGTCAGGGCAGTGGAAGGTTTTAGGAAATTTCACCAAAGTGGAAAAATTCAAAAAGGCGTGTATTTAACCCATGGCCCCATCGACTAATCAAATAGCACCATGTTTCCACATTGGTAACAGAGAACGGGCCAACGGAGAATTTTTGGAAAATATTTCCAATTGCACAAAAGGGCAGAAAGTGATCCTGAGGCCCCCAGATCAGCCAGAGGGTGACAAGTGGCAGCAAAGCTATGGGGCAAGGAGAACTTTTGGGAAATTTTCCCAAATTCAAAAAAGAGGAAAATTTTCAAGTTTCACCCCGCCAACCCGAATTTTGCCCTAAAATTGCCATTTTTGACCTAAATCTTTAGAGGGGCATAACTTATGATCCCAAGCTCGGATTTTCATGTTCTTTATATCATTGGAAATCTTGTGATATCCTCTACATGATGGAATATTAAATTTTAGATTTTTATTGAGATTCTTGGGAGAAAAATTAGAAAACGTCTCTGGCATGTGAAAAACATAAAAATGCCCCCAACCACAAAAATTAATGAAGTATGGGCCTCTTTCTTGCTCTACAGAGCAATGTAATTTAGCGTATGGGTTAGTTCATGAAGCCCATAACTTTATAGGTGATATTGAAGGTATTTGTTGATTGTTGGAGTTTCAAATTGATTTTCCCACATTTTCCACATTTCTTTCAGTCTGTTTGATGGTTAAAAGCTCTAGATTTGGCTCATTTTGTAAATGTTGTTCATCATTATTCTCTACCCCTCCCTTCTTTTCTTCCCCAGGGTCAAAAATGGAGTTTGAACCTCCTCCCCTACTCTGTAAAGGTGCCATTTTTTCCTCTTTCTAGAAAATTATGTTCTGTGTAAACTTATGGAGCAATAAAAAACGTGTTTTGTAATGCATTTGTCCATCCTTGCTCATTTTTTGGTTGTTTTCTTCTTGCCTCTCTTCATTACATGGTATTTGTGCATGTTTGGATTTTCATTGCAAGTTTTGGAGCTATGTTCATGGAGTTTTGGAACATTTTCTATGTGAATTATATCCTTGGTTTTGTGATGCACTTGTCCATCCTTTCCATTGTCTCACCTCTTCTTGTTCAATGGCAATTTTGATAGATGCTCAACATTTTCCTTATCTAGTGTATCATTGATTTTAGTGTAGGCTCTATTTTTCCTTGTTCTCTTCCTCTCCTTGTCTCCTTAAAAGTTAGATTAGGATTATATTAGCTTTCCTGCACTGAAATAGCTTGTGGCAGGTAGTTTAGGAAGAGGAACCAACCTTCTCTGGAGAGTTTTCCCCATTTGCAAAGATCCCACACTTTGAGAAAGCTCAATGTTGTGCATTCACACCAAATGACATTGCCTTAGAAAAGCAAATCCATAGGTCATTTTAGGGGTGTTGTGAATTTTCACTAACAGTACCATCCTAAAAAATAACATTTCTTAAGGCTTCTCATAGATTCTTAAGAGATCTTAGTCAAATTATATGACTGCTACAAAACTTATTGCACCACTACAGACCATGATGCCTTAAATTTAATCCTTATTTCTTGTAGCCAATCAGAGAAGCTTAGACATAAGAAAACCTTTTACGCTTTGATGATCAAATGATATATTTTTACTGTAATAGATCTTCAAACATGTAGCATCATTTCATGTCATTACCTTGCATCCACCATTCTCTTACCTACTCTACCTTGAAAATACCTTACAAACCCGTGCAAGTCCATTCTTAGACCTTACTAGGTGTACTCATCTTGAATCAACCTTAGACTCCTTTTAAGGTATACTTCACACAACTACAACACATGTTTTTGACATCATGGAACCAATACGACATTTGAAAAATGTGGTCAGAGACCTACCTCTTTCATTCATTCTTATTCAACTTTTTTTGAATAATTTATTCTTACCATGATAGAACACCATTTTAAGTACTAGTCACTAGAGCTCCTGATCTTTCTTTCAAGATAAAAATTGGAAAGTAAGATCACTTATCTATGTCTAGACCTTCATTTAGATGTCTTTATTACACCACAAGATTTCCAACAATCTGTAGCATAATATCTAGATCACTATGATACCTTCATTATTGAAAGAATCACTAGGCTGTAATTTGTTACTTCTTAACAAAAGATTGATATGCACTAACTATCACCTTACAGAAAACATGATTTTTTCATGACTTATTTATTACAATAACCTGACCTACAGACTTCATGTCGTAAATTTATGAACTAAGACACATTTGACACATGTCACATAATCTCTAAGAGAAATTACCACTCATAATCCTATTCCACTTAACAAGGACTCACACATACAATACTCCTTACTATAAACTTATAAGACCCATTACAAAGCATAATCAGGACCATAGATAGACACTTAAAGTGAAGCCAAACCCATGACATAGAATTACACATATTATTCATTTTTTTATTAGGGATAGAGACACATTTACATAGTCTTGATAATACTATAACAAAAATATATATATTTAATAGTGGTCACCTTTCCAAACATTGTAACTCCTAACTCAGCCGACTTCAACTCCTCACTCAACAGCTCATCCTCTTTACATGGTTTAACATTGATTTACCTTGCATTGATCGAGGGGTGAATTACTTCTAAGTAATGACCCCCAAGAATACCAAAACTCCATTAGCTCTCCCCACTTAATCCTTAGACTCACCCATTCATAGTGGTGTTTATATTTACTCTTACTTGTTACTTGGGGATTACATTACTTATAAGTAATACCCCCTCGATATACCACAACTCCATTAGCTCACCATAAAATAACCTGTCTCACTACAAATTCACTCGGACCAAGCTCCAAGTCTTCATATTACACCCTTGGCTTGTCCCTCTGAAATCCCTACGAACTTACTACTCCATTGTTGCAACTTGCTCAATATGCCCTGAGCCTCTTTCATCCTACTGAGCCATTCCTCTACCTTAAACTTAGATCACTGGCCAAACTTTCCTCCTGAACCCCAGGGCTTAGTTTGAACATCTCTTGAAACTCATCATCACTACCAAAATTGGCCAAGGTTCCTCTACGTGGATCTCTCGCACATAATCGATCTCACTTCACCCAGCAGAGCTCCCAAATTCACCTCACCATCTACAGAGCTTGAGTCCACGATGACTCACCCAATGCATGTTGAGCTCACCTTCTAGCTCAAACCTAGCTTGGACATTCCTTCTACATACATTCCAAACCAAATCTCAATACTTTCCTCGATGAGTTATTCACCGCTGCCTCCATGATGACCCGGTTGGCTCTTCACTTTGTCAACTCGGCTTGCAAGTTTCAACTTTTACGCCACCCATATGGCATGACTCATCTCACCGAGGTAATTTTCCAAGCCACCCTTCATGTTGTGGTCATGCTCCACTCTGAGCCATATCCCTAGCTAGCCCCCAACTTGACTTTAGTGAGTTATCTCACCTTTGCACTCACCTTGAATCCCCAATGCAACTACCTTTGAAACACAACTCCCTGAGCTAATAAAGATCTCAGCCCCACCCATGTAACTTGACTGACATCCAGCTATCTTTCCCAATAGCTCAGTGAGTTGTTAGGGTTCTCTAAGTTGTTTTTTTGACACCCTACCCATTTCTTGAGCATTTTTGGATTTTTTATGAATTTATTGGAATCTTACTAAGTCATTGGGCCATGCAGGGTACACTGAAATGCCTTGGGTCCAATTTTGTACCTTTTTCACAGTTTTTCTAAATATGGGCCTGTTGGGGGCTACTTTCTCTCTCCAGTTGGATCTTAAGTCTTTAAAACCCAAGAGAGGAAAAAATCCCTCTTCTGATCTTAAACCATCATTGAAACATTTTTTAATGCTCCTAATGCATGAATTCTTCCTTCTAACTTAGATTCACCCCTATCTTAACAAGTTATTAGCTCTAGGATTCCCAGTTATCCATTTCACCCTCAGGATGAAAATGGATAACACATACTTCATACTCTATGAGGAATTCTATCAACATGAAAGACCTACTCTTCCTCAAGACACATGTAGTAAGCAATTATAGACCGTGCATCTTCAATGATATCTTTCTCCCCTTGGGAGAGTACATTCTTCTTACATTTGCACACAAGATTCAAAATTTTCATAATTATTTTTAGAACACATACACACTAAGATCCTCAAAGATTAAAAAAATGCAACTTACAGTCCTCATACACAGTCATGTCATGATAGTGACCATATTGACTATTCAGAGCTTATATGATAGCATAGACTTAAAGATACATACTTGAGATAATTCTTCATAATCTCTGCAACATTTCAATTTATACTCCTAGACCTGTAACATACCCTCATTTACTATTTCCCAAACTTAGGAAACTATGTGATTAAGTTTATATGCTCCAAAATAATTCTCCATGTCACTGGTTTACCCACATGACCTAATTAGGAACCTCCACAAAATGGTAATTCACCAAATCAATCATTTATAGAGTCCAATAGTGCTTTCTTTTAATGCAATGCACAATAACACCTTCTTAATACTGGAAACATGATCAGTAAAAAATTGCAATAAACATGAACTTTCCATCATAACCAAGGGTTTATAAAACTCAAACCTAGACCTTGTGATCTATCCTTCACTTTTACCATGCTAAAAAAGAGCGTTTATTAGGATTCTTGTAGATTCTTCAAGATATCTTAGTCAAATTATATGACTTCTACAAAACTTAATGCAATACTACAGACCATGATGCCTTAAATTTAATCCTTATTTCTTGTAGCCAATCAGAGAAGCTTAGAGATAAGAAAACCTTTTACACTTACTTTGATGATCAAATGATATATTTTTACTGTAATATATATTCAAACATGTAGAATCAATTCATGTCATTACCTTGCATCCACCATTCTCTTACCTACTCCACATTGAAAAGACCTTACAAACCTGTGCAAGTCCATTCTAAGACCTTATTGGGTTTACTCATCTTGAATCAACCTTAGAATCCTTTTAAGGTATACTTCACACAACTACAACACATGTTTTTGACATCATGGAACCAATACGACATTTGACAAATGTGGTCAGAGACCTACCTCTTTCATTCATTCTTAGTCAACTTTTTTTGAATCATTCATTCTCACCATGACAGAACACCATTTTAAGTACTAGTCACTATAGCTCCTAATATTTCTTTCAAGAGAAAACTTGGAAAGTAAGACCACTTATCTATGTCTAGACCTTCATTTAGATGTCTTTATGACACCACAAGATTTCCAACAATCTGTAGCATAATATCTAGATCACTATCATACCTTCATTACTGAAAGAATCACCAGACTATAATTTTTTACTTCTTAACCAAAGATTGATATGCCCTAACTATCACCTTACAGAAAACATGCCTTTTCATGACTTATTTAGTACAATAACCTAACCTGCAAACTTCATGGCTTACATTTATGAACTGAGAAGCATTGGACACATGTCACAGAATCTCTAAGAATAATTATGCTACTCATAATCCTATGCCACTTAACAAGGACTCACACATATAATACTCCTTGCTATAAACTTATAAGACCCATTACAAAGCATAATCAAGACCATAGATAGACACTTCAAGTGAACCCAAACCCATGAAATAGAATTACACATATTATTCATTTTTTAGTAGGGACAGAGACACGTCTACACAGTCTTGATAATACTTTAACAAAAACATGATAAATTCAATCCTTCCTTACTAACTTTGTGAAAAATCATACAAAAAATTCCAAGTACATTTGACTGACCTCCATGACTTATACTTCACCTTACTGGATGACATACCTTTTGCATTGACAACTATTTTGACTTCATGAGATGATGTAAATCAACTTCCCATCCTTATCTTTACTTTATTTTACTTAGATATGACTTCACTCAACATTTTCTAGACCTTTTCCTAGATGTAGAATTCTTTACAAACTATAGGCTTTTGTCAACACTTTTAAAGACTTTCACAAGGTTTCACAGACCTAGTTTCATCCTTTTCTACATGACTCATAGTACATGATCATTCAAGACCTACATGAAATTATCACTTTCTTTCTTGAATTGAATTAGACATTTATGAATCGAAGACCTTTTATTTCGTGAAAAACAATCCTAATGTAACATTTAGACTTAGAGACCTTTTATTTCATGAAAAAAAATCCTAATGCAACATTTAGACACAAAGACACATCACAATACTGATAAAACTCACTCATGGAATAATGAAAAACAGAGACATTGAAAAACAATCTCTAAAATACAAAAAAAATCACATTAGAAGATTGATGACAACATGACAGATGAGAACAACAACTTTAGAGACAATATTTGAATGAATAAACTAATCTTATTTGACCTCTTTTGCAACATATTTTTCTAACCTTCTTGACATAGCTCATAGATTGACAATGTTCAAAATACTCTATAATCGATCACAAAGATGCACCACAAACTCTACTCATGGTTTAGATCACATGCTCTCTTTCTTGATACTTAAAACAACCCTTAGACTCAAATTCCTTCTTGAACTAGACAAACCAACTTAGGAAAAGAGGTTCAGGCTGAAACACATTCTCCTTTCTCAATCTAACAAACTCATAGATGGTCAAAAACAACATCACAAGGCTACATACACCTTAAGCATATCAGAGATGATCATATGACTTAGAACTGAGACACCTAAAAGTAAAATGACTTAGAGACACATGAAATATTACTTGGTATACCTTATAATTTTTTTGGTATCCCAAAGACCTAATTTCTTCAACTTGTCTTGCACTGGAACTTGAATGGTTGATAGGCATAAATGATCTCCTTCAACAAGAGAAAGCGTTCTTCCTTTGGCTCATTTTGGAGTGTTAACAATGTTTCCAACATTGATACCATTATAATACTTCTTGAAAAACTTAATAATATGCATAGTAGATAGATAATAAACTCTCTTAACATCTTTAGCTTAAAAAACATCCTTCTTGGCGATAGGAGTAGACCTTAGAATGAACTTCTTCGTGCTTTGAAAAACTCTTGTTATATGACGATATTTTTGACAATTGAAGCAAAAAACCTCTTTCTTTGTTCTTGGCTCAAACACACTAAGATTCCATACACAATCCTTGGTCCTATGACGATACTAATAATAGGAAGAGGATTTTCCTTTGAAGAGAGTTTTATTGTTCCTAGGAGACCTCCTATTACAATCTCTAGCTCTATGACCAAAATCATGAAAAATAAAAAATTATCCATTGAAGGAACTACCCTACTTCGTAGCATTAGGTTCTCTGATTGAGTCATAACTTCTCAAATAATCCTTTTTTGTCACCTTCTCATAATATTTATAACTTGGACAAGCTTCACCATCATTCTTGACATGTTCACCTTTAAATTCTAGGCATGTTTTGTTACTTATATCTTTCCGACCTTTTAAAATTCCATCAAGTTCTTTGAAGATATTTTATAACTTGTCATACATTTTCAACCTATTAGAAGCATCTTTTAAATCAAATTCCAAATATTTCAACCTCTTTTCATACCTAGAATAGGAATCCTCTTTATCTCTTAGGGATTTAGTTAAAATTTCCACTTGAGATTTTAAACACTTGATGTCTTGACCATGATCTATATCCATATCCTTAATTTGATCTTGCTAGGCATTAATCAAATTATGGGATATTTCATTCCTCTTCCTTAATTCTACTTCAACATCTGAAGACTTACCAATTGCTTATGCTTCAAAGGATCCTCTTCAAGTTGCTAACATTTCTTGACAATGACCCACTTTGATGCCAATTATTGGAAGCACAATGGACTGAGAGGGAAGGGTAAATTATTCCTACAAATATTTGAATTAATTTACCATTGCATAAATTCATTATTCCATTCATTCATTTTCAATCCATATTCATACATGCACATCAGATGTGTATTAAGCATTCACAACAACATGAAACAAAGAAGAAGACACAAGAACACCATATAAAAGTGGGAAACCATCATGGGGAAGAAAATTCACTAAAACATTTATGATATTACTCAAAACAAAAACTCAAGTGAATATTACACACCACATGAGATTTCTTTAGTGAGGCACCAACGCCACAAGGAGCACCAACCCCCAAACCCTCGTTGATGTTACTCACAACAAGATACTTACATGAATATGAATAATCACACAATTTTTTTATGAATTATAACCACTGAAAATATGTTGATACCACAACTAGTTGTGATCCCAAAATTCAGCTCCAAATTCCTTCAAACCCTCATTCCACGCTCTCTCCTTCAACTCTCTCTATCTTGATCTTATTAGACTTATATTGGCCATAAAACCTTTAACACATTATATCAATAAGTATTAAACATGTAACACACATCATCAACCTTCAAATTATGCATTCATACCTACAAATAAATTCTACTTGGGTCACACTTTTACCTCTCAAGTAACTAGTGCACAAATAACCCAAAAACATGCTTTTATACGCTTCTCTTGATTTAAAATCAAAAGAGGTCATTTAACCTCAGTTGGTTTGACCATAAAAAAATAATAAAAACACATATGAGTCATTAAAACATTCAAATTCGACCCATTTAGCTCGGTCATGCCAAAAACCTCTCACTTTGCACCAAAATTCCTCAAAACCCCATCACTAGAATGAAAAAAATCCACTAATCACAAAACCATGATTCGTAAAGGTTCCATATTCACTAAACATGAGTGATATATCATAAAAAAATCATAAATTGTCACACATTTACTTTAACTAATCAAATTATTTCATTTAATGGGCCCACTAGCTCATTTCCTTCACAAAATAATTGCTTATGGGATCTTCATTTCACATTTGGGTCTCAACACCACCCAAGATGATATAAAATATGGCATGTGACCACTATATGGAATTAATAGGACCCATGCATAAAAAATATTCAACTTAGAATTCATGAAACATCCTCAAGTTCAAATCATAGCTACTTTTATCTTCACCAAAATAAGCTTCCAAAAACCCAGTTTTGAAACCTCAACTATTTTGCACACTTTATGACATTTTAAAGACCTTAAATTTCCTTCAATAGGAATAAAATTCACCCCTCTTAAATTTATAGGTGATATCAAGCATCAAATTATCCATCTCATGCTTTAACCAACTCAATATTTCAGCAAGAACAAACATGTCCTGACAATGTAGCTACCTTCTTCACAAATCAACCTGAAAGAATGATCAATTCTACTCAAAATGAGAAAAAAAATAAATCAATATAATTATATACTACTCACATTTCTAGAACATATTATAAATCCTTACAAATCGTAGTGGAAGGCTGTAAACCAATCTAATCTCGACAAAATGCTTTTTAAGCCTTCATGATCTCAAGAACTGACCATGAGATCAACTTGCTCCATCATACCAAAACACATTTAAACACTCAACCAAAGAATGGAAAACAATTATACATGATGCATAAGCACTCCGAAACCTTCACAAATCATGAATAACTCAGAAACATCATCTTATCTCATCAAGCCACTTGACAACCTGCTAGAACAAACATTCTTCAAACTTGACCCTCAAAGAACAACTCATAAATTTTTCATACCTTATCCTATCATAAATTTTGATACAAAAACGTAATTATTTCTAAACCATATTCATAAAAAAATGAACGGATTCCTAACTCCCATTATAGCTCCTGCAATTTACATTTTATTGAAAACTGCTCCAAAATGTCCCAAAAACTAGTATTCATAAATAGGGCACAATTTGAAATTTATCATCACAACCATGACCTGAAACATTCATGGAAATCAATAAAAAATATTGTGATATCATAAATGTCAATTTATCAGTTACCTTTTTTGGATAGCATTGCCATAAAACCTACTTTAGGAACAAGTCATTTCAAGTGGGGCCCACATATCACCACATGCTCTAACATAAAATATGTAAGATTCCTCTACATCATTCAATCATAATATTGAACTATAAATAAAACTAGGATCAATATACTCACTCTTTTGCAACTTGTTCCTAGCTAGAGTTTAGCTAGGGTTGCAAACCACCACCTTCTTAACGATTGTTATTAAAAACATGATGATAAAACCACCTTAGTATTTTTTGAAAACTTCATAAACTACCTTATAATATATTCCAAATAGTTTAGGTCCTCATGAAAAGAATAAAATTCACAACGAGCATCAGAAGGGCAAATTTTGTCACAAAACCACACTGTCACTTACCCAGTTTTGCCAAAATTTGCATAACTTGAACCATTATAGAATTGCTTGAAAATTGTCATGGAGCATAATGAAAACATACAATACATGTCAATAATAACCATATAGCTCAAATATTATTTTAACTCTCTAGCCACAGCGACTTACCTATGCCAAATGCTTGTTCCTCACCTGTTTGCTTCCCAAGGACCCTGAAATAGCACTAGACCTCTACAAACCGATATGAAACACATTGCAGACCTCAAGTACATTGCCACCATTATTATACCATACTTTCGTAGGACTTATATGGTCCAAATCTCATACCTCTACCTCATTTTGCATGCTCCAAGGCTAGAAAAACGTATGGAATGACTTGACTCAGCCATGTAACCTCATGACCTCAGACCTGACCATAATGACCTCATGTAGACCCATATACATCTGAAACACACCTTATTACCATGTGTTACCTCATGAAAAACTCCAACCAGATTACGAGGAATCAAACCATGACTATGTGTACTTAACCATCCACTACGACACCATAAAACTCAGCAAACCACTCAATCTTCATGTTTGACCACTAAAAGACACTTCATGGAGAATCATAGAAAACTATGACACCATTTTCCATCAATGTAGTTGACATCAATGAAAACACAATTTTTTTTTTCCAAAAAGATATCTTTATGAAAATGCCTCTAAAAAGGTTGGAATTTCACCAAGCACAAATCAAACTTGACAAAACTTATGAAAATATAGACCAGGATGTTATGGAAAACCTTAAAAAAATACTATGAATATTTTGTGCCATCGGGCGTGCCAGAAAATTGTTATCGGTCTAAATTTCACACTTGATTTTGAAATGCAATCTAACTTATGAGTTTGACCGGTATAATGTGATCTCCTTCGAGTTTTGGGTGCCTCAGGCTGAGGAAAAGCTTTAGAGCATATGGGGTCCCTTAATGAATCACCTGAACTACTAATCTGGTGGGGGTTGAGGCATAAAAAAAACTTGAAGTTAATAAAAAGAAAGTAAAAGGGTAATACACTAACGCTTCGGCACTTCCAATTGCACAAAAAAAAATTAATGACTGGTAAAGAGATGATAAATTTCACAGTTGTTGTTTGACAAAATTTGCACTCACAAGGGCATTAACACATACTTACTTGATTTGTAAAACTTACAAAATAGTTAAACGGAAGTGTTGAAATATTATTTAACATGGAAAGGAAAGATATTATTTATTGAACCACACTACTAATCTACTATAAAATACTTCCTAAAACTTGAAATTGGAGGAAAAAATCCTTTATTGATAAAAAGGTGCAAAAGTGCAATAGTTTTGCATAAAAGTCTACAGAATGACAATAAGCCCCCCAAAACAATTGCAAAAGTAAAGTATAAGTAGAAAAAATCACCCACCAAGTTCGAAAAATAACACTTTCCTAAATTAACCAAGTTGTCTATTTAGAAACAAATCCAATAATAATCCTTACATGCAAAATTAGACTTTTCTTTACGAATTAATCTGATTTTTAAATCAACAACAAAGAAAAAATAAAGTGTATGAGGCTCAAAAAGCCAAAAATACCATTACATGTCTATTTTTGTCTTCTTTGGCTGAGTTGACTACTTTTAAATCACTTTGGCTCACCCTTTTGCAAAGGCTAATGCTTTGTACAGACTATTTGGAAGAATTAAGGTATCTTGGAAAGAATAAGGTAAAATTGGCTTCCTTGTTTTATCTCCAAAATCTCTTTTTGTCTTATTTTCCTATCACATGCATAACTCATGACCTATCTTTTGACTTAGATAATCCTTGACAAGGAACATGCAAAAAAATCATTGGGTTGTTTGTCTTGTATGATCCTTTGGCCATACATGCATAAATTTCTAATCATGTTTTGGCCTATTTTAGTTTTTATACTAAGGGACAAAGTGATTTCTTTAGACTATAGGTCAATACCCCCTATATGCAATAATCACATGAATCAGCTAAGGAAAGAAACCTCATCGTGTGTATGTGGGAGAAATATGCTAAAGTTTTATTAACTTAACCACTAGTAAGACTTTACCATGGTTAGGTCAAAATTGGTTCAACTCTCAAAGACTCGGGTAGAAACCCTAAACTCCACCATTCACATCTCAATTTGGAAGCTTCTTCTTTGATAGGCTCACTTTGTAAAATCTTCCTAAACGACCACTTTTGTATTTTTGATATCGTATTTTTCTACTGTGTGCAAACCCCTATAATTTATTTGTTGTTATTAATGGATTCGGGCTTTGGTTCCATTCTTGGAGGGTTCTATTCTCCCATATTGGCATGAGCTTGTTGTTTCATTTGTTTATTCATAGAAATATCTCCAATCAAACATGTAACTATCACCCAGGTCATTGTTTGTGTAGATATACATTAAGAGACTTTTGTTGGTCATGTGTTCTCTCAACTCGTATAAAGATCATGTGGTAATCTGGGTTCTTTCTCAAGTTTATTACTTTATCCGCCATTATCAAGATCTTGGTGCTTTGATTTAAAACCTTTTGTAAGTTGGGGAAGCTCGCCCATTTCCATTTCAAGTCGAGCCATGTTCATTTATGTTTGTTCGGTCTACTCAAGATCTACCATGGTTCATTCGATCTACCCTTTTGTGCTCATGTGGGAGCTTTCGATCCTGGGTTGTGCACATTTGCATCATAGGGAGGCCAATGAAGGGTTTGGTACACTTCTTCAGAAATGTTATTCATTGCAACCTTGGAGCTCATGTTGAGCCTAAAAAATGGATTTGCGTCATTTCTCATTTCCTCTTTCAACGTTGGCATGCTTGGTTTGGACTTGGACGTTATAGAAATTACTATTGAATCTTTGGTTTATACATTTCTAGCTCATTTCTAGTTCAAAACCTATGAAACATTACTTAACCGCCATTTATGATACTTGAGCTTATGCGAAATGGAGGGGATTCGCCTAGTTTTGTGCCATGTTTTTTTATCATTGAATGTGTTCAGGATTTATCCATCTCATGGTTTATTTTAACAAGGGTTTTGGTATAGCTCGATTCTGCCATTTTTAGAGCTCTACATTTGAGGAACTCGTCTTTGAGCTGTTGCTTTCTGATTTTTCCAGATGCTACAGCTTGAAGGGTGTGATGGGATTTTACATAGTTGTGCCTCATTATACCTGATCTCATCTCAGAAAGGTAACTTAACCTTCATCTTTGAAAATATTGGTATGTTTAGATATATTTCTTTGCTTTCTGGGATTTAAATTGAGCATCCATTCTAATTTAATTGGGTCAAGTTTGCCATGCTTTAAATTTTTTAGCAGAATGCTCTTCTTGAGATCATTTTGTGGCTTTCCTCTCTCAACCCGGCTCTGTTTATTCGCTATTATTTCAATGTTGACTTCATCTTAAGCTGGCTCATGTACATAATGGATCACCCTTACCTTGAGTTTATTTCCCTATTCAACTCATGCCATCGTGTTGCATCTATTTAAGCTCTTTGTGTGGATCTGGGCTCATATTGTGTATGAGAGCTTGCCATTATGTTTTGTGGACTTGGTTGTTGTATGATAAGGCTCTGCAATTGGTTGATATGGTGGGATTTATTCCTCTTTTGCATTTGATATGGAGGTCAACTTTTTGGTTTGTGTTAAGTCTTGATCTCTACATTAGGTCAGCTATTATATTTTTTTCCATATTTCTCTTCTCTTTACTGTGTGGGCCAACTCAAGCTTGAACCAATCATGCATTACTTTATCTCGCTTCTACTTGTTTAAGCATGGATAAATGTCTTTATTATTTAAACTTTTCTTAGTTTCTTCATATATCGATGTGGCTCCTTGTGAGAGCTTGTTGTGTTTTCCTGTAACTTCAAAATCCTTTAAAACTCCTTTTTATAACCGTATGAGGAGCACACTTTCAAATTTATTATGATTGTTAGATGGTTAAATCCCGTTCTAAAAATAATGTAGTTGGAACTTTCTTGAAAGTTCGTGTTTGTGAAAGTATTATCCTACACATTTATTTTTTAACTGATCCAATCATGGTGACTGTAGCATACTTGTAGGTCTGTGATTTCTCAAACTGAAATGTAAATTTACAAAATGAAGGAAAACTATTTAATCTCGAAGAATTCTTTATAAATATTGTACTTTTAACTCCATGCCTTGTAGAATTTCATGAGAATCTTAGGTGAAAGATTTAAAATCTTATTTTTGAGAGTTTATGCTTTCATGCAGACTCTTCAGTACACATCTGGATTTGAGACTTGATGTATAAAATTTTGACAATTACTTGTACACCTTGCATTTTTATAGAGACGTGATAGAAAATTTTCCTTTTGAAATGCATTTTCTTTTAAAGTCTTTGATGAACTGTTGGAAGCTTGAGAAACATATCTAGATTTGTTGCATTCTCACTATAGTTACTTCTCTCTTATGAACTCTTGTTTATTGATGAAGAAATTGAACGCACTTGTTATAGAGAGATTTTTAGCCTCCTTGATCATGTCATGCATATTCAATTTATTTTCCTTGAAAGGTTGTTGAAGAACTGTACCTTGTACTTTCATGAAAGCATGTCTCCTCCTTTGCTGATCATTTTAGAACTCAATTATTTTCAATGTATATGGGTAATTCTAAAAATATGATCTTGAAAGTACATTTTACAGAACAATTATCCTTGGAGAAGCTTTGTATTTGAAAACTCTATGAACGGCTTCATTACTCAATCTAAAAATTGACATTTATCTCTCGATTTTACCTGGATGTCTACATACTGTAAAATTGGAGTTTCTGCATATTCTGAAATGTATTTATTGAGTCATCTTTTCTTGAATGGTTGATAAACATAATGGCAGACTCTTACCTGGAAATTTTTTACCTTCTTTAAGGCATGATGTAAACCTATACTTAATCTTTCTTGAATGGATTGTTTTCCTCATTGACTTCCATTTGATCTTTAATCACTGTTGTAAAGCATAATCATACTTGAGATGAAAATTTTCTATTTCTGAAGCTTTTTTCTGATTTGAAAACAAATGTAAATTTTAATTCGATGCAAAATAAGTAACTAATTCTATCCATTACAAGTTTAAGCTTTGTTTCTTTATTATAGTTTCCTTTTACGTACTTGAGACTTCAGGGAATTGGATAGAACCTAGTCTTAAACTTGGAAACCTGTAGCCTTGTAACATTGTTTTTTTTCTCTTATTTGCATGAATATAGTTTTCCATCATGATATGTACTTGTTAACACTGCAAAACTATATTCTTTCTGTTTCAATTGATGATGTATTTACACTCAAAGTTAGATATATAACGGGAAAGAGTAACCCTGCGATCTAATTGATTTCTTCTTCAAATTTTTGGTTACAATGAAAAAGTGAATGTGGTTATGTAGAAGAAGCTCATAAAGAAGAAGATCTCACTCAACAAGCAATGACAGGTTCCTCTTACCATTTACATATATATCTTTCATTTTAAATGCATCTTCCTTTCAACCATATCCCATGGCTTGTATGGGAACCTTATACACTTCCTTTATAAATATATGAAATTGTCTTATGTAATTGAGCTATATATGTTCTTTTGCATTTTATTTGAATAACATAATATTGAATGAACCTATGCAATTCAACACAATAAGACAACTTCACATAATCATAATGAAATAAAATGTATAAATGTACTTGTTGGTTCTCAAAATTATGCCCATTCCAAATTAGGATGAATTGGGATTTTGAGGCAACATGGGAATGTCTCCAAGTTATGGGACCTTATGTGCTTGAGATAGACATCTAGAGAAGGATGGCTCCTCTATCCATTTCTACTACTAAAACTAATCCTAGCAACTAGGGACCAGAGTGAGAAGGAGATACATGAAAAGAGAAAAAACTAAAGTAGATGGAGGTGATAACAATAAAAAAAGAGGGATGAACATTCTTAGCTTTAATAACAAATGAAGGATAATGCGCATAGAGAGGATAAACATGTGTATCATAGTCTAAAACACACCCACAAACCCATTCTCATGCAGTATAATAAAAAAAGTAACCTGCAAGGTACTTGAGGATGCACAGCAAACAAAAAATACAAAAGAGAGGTAAGGAAAAGCAATAAAAATGAGCCAAGGCATGGAATAACCACAAAACAAAGATTATATTACTTCTAGAAAATACACAGTCAATTACAATGGTGGATGAGGCCGATATCCACATATAAGGAGCCATATCTGAAGGCCTGCAACTTAAAATGAAAAGAACCAAAGTCCTTTGCAAACTAAATGGGTCCAACCTTCTACAATGAGTAATGCTTTGCAATTATAGAGAAAGAGGGAGATAATAAGAAGAGAAAGAAGAGGGAAACTTAGATTTGAAATCCAACCACCAACAAGCATTGAATGCCTAAAAATTCCCCGTGTAATGCTAACAAATGCACCTCCCCATGTTTGTTTGACTTGTAGAAAAAGGAAGGAGGAAAGATCTGAATAAAATATGGCGGTTGAGTCGATTAGATGTATACATAAATGGATAAAATGCATTTCCCTTTTTCTCACCTAGAAAATCTTGCCAAAATATTATTTTAAAAAGTCCAACATGTAACCCACGTCAGAAAATTTTCAACAAGATCAATAGTGCATTAATCCGAGCCCTGCAGAAAAATTTATGATGATCTGAAGATCTTTAATGTGAACTATACACAGAATGTCACATGACGCATGCCGATTGGCTAAAGGATCGGCCAATTGTTCATTTTTTTGTCTTTTTTTCCATGTGTCGTGTAATGGTTTTTAGTAAATATTTGACACCCAGTTGGCGTTCTCTTATAGGTTGCATGTAGCACACTCAAGTTTGATAGGTTGTAACATTGCGCAAATATTGGCGCAGAAAAATGCACAACGCGCATGGTAAAATAAGAGGTGCAAAAGAGGAAATCAAGAGACAAGTGTGCGAGGGTAGCACTTGTGGAAGAAAAGGGTGCATATTTGTAGGAGAAAAATATACATGTGGGACGCGACATATCTAAATGAATGGTGCATGATAGTAAGGGAGGAAGGAGGTCTATGTAGCAAACATGCAAGGGACTACCAAATTTAGAAAACAATTTAGGGTGTGTGCTAAGGATGCACGAACTGTTGGAAAGAAGGCAGGTATGTAAGGAGTGTGCACATGGAAAAGGGATTGAGATAGAGGAATGGAGAAGGAAAGTGGAGTCAAGAAAACAACAACACTCACATCAGCTCCCTAAGTATAAAATATGAAATCCTTAGAGTAATCCAGATTGATGAGTGTTGGCATGTAAGAAATATCTTGCTTGATTTTGTTGAAGTTCTCTTTTCCTTCTAGTTTCCATTTAAAGACTATGTCTTTCTTGAGCATGAGGGTGATGGGCCTCACCAAAGCTATAAAGTTAGGGATAAATCTCCTTAATAAATTAATCTTTCCTAGAAATGACTTCAAGGCCTTCTAGTACTAATAGGGAAAGAGCAAGGATAGCTGAGACACACTCAAGATCAATAACGATGTCATCCTTTGAGACCACGTGTCCTAGAATTTTTCCTTATACAATAGAAAAGTTTCACTTCTTGGCGTTGAGAGACACAAAAAATTATCTACATCTCTCAAAGAATTTTACCAGATGCACCATATGATATGGACCATGCTTTTAGAAAATAGTTATGTCATCCAAGTAAACTAGGATGAACTCATTAATGTATCCTTTTAAGGAAATATGCATAGCCCCTGAAATTTTCTGTCTGCATTTAACAAACCAAAAGGCATCTTCTGATATTCATATATTACCCATTTAGTTGTAAATGCTATTTTGGATTGATCGAATTCCTTGACCATGATCTTATTGAATATAAAATACGATCCAACATGGAAAATCTTTGTGCGCTAGCCATTGTCTACAGAATCTGCTCCATTGAAGGCTAAGGATAATGATCTTGTAAAGATGCCTTATTCAAATCTCTGAAATCCAACAAGGTTTAAGACCCAAGTAGAGTACTTGATTGGGAATATTATTTTAACCTCAATGACTTTGGACAAATCTTTCCTCATGAGGGGTTCTATCCTTGGATTTACTAGCCTTTTCTTTTATCTAATGGGCTTGATACTAGGATCAAGTTTAATGGAGTGTTGAATAACACTAGGATAAAATCCTTTGAAGTCTTCATATTCCCATGAAAATATGTCATTGTATTTATGACACAGAGAGACGAAGCCCCGATTTTCATCATGCATACAATCTTTGTTGAGCATAAAATCCTTGTCACATGTAATAGTGACTGGAGTAATTATATTTTGCGTTGTGTACATATAATTTTCTTCACCCTCAAACTCATCCTCAAGGCTAAAAATTTGTTCTAGGGTGACTGTCCCTTTACACAACTTATTATTTTGTAACTTGATCACTTGGTCACTGTAGTTATCATGGAATTCAACTTACATTATTGAAGAGAACTCAACTTCATTCTAAATGAACTGGACAATTTACGTGTCACTATAAAATAGTTTCCAGCTGATGATATCATTGTGTGGAATAGATGGCCTGATTACCATTTTAACATACCACACATTTCCTTTGAAAAAATATTTAGTATGCGAGAATTGGGATCCAAGCGAGGCCATCTGATCTACTTATTTTTTCATCTTTCTTGGCACCACTTATAGATTCAGAGTTTCAAAGCCCTCAAAAAGGTCCCAAACTCTACGTTTATAAGATTTAAGAAGCTTTTTCTTTTCTATGAACTTGTTTGTGACCTGGTGGATGACCAATTATGTGTCCCCAAAGATCTACAACACCTTAATATATTTTTTAGCTATAAGTAGACCATGTACCAATGCTTCATAATCTGCTATGTTGTTGGAGCATGTAAACTGTAGCCTGTGTCTAATGAAGAATTTATCATCATTGGGAGAAATTATAGTAAAAACTTATTCTGCACCATTTCTGCTTCTAGAGCCATCAAAGTACAACTTTTACAAACAACAATATTCTTCACTTTGCTTGAGCGTGCTAGGTAGCATTGCTTCTTCATCAAGGATACAATAAGTACCACATCTAATTTCAAAGGCTTAAAGAGATTCATCATAAGGATCAAATGCATAGCACTTCTCTGCCCATTCGTGTAGTGATGGATTAGGTAATGGAGGGGGAATAAGCTATTCTTTTGAAATTGAGTCTTGTACTTGACCTTCTTGGATTAGGAAATTAGCTTGGAGAGGAGATTGCTCATATGAATCAACATGATAGAAAAATATAGGCTCAGCTTGTATGGTAAATTGGGTATCATACCTTATTTTTAGTAACATATGAGACCAATCAGAAGACACGTAACCACCCACTTTAGTAGTGAAATATCTTGATAGGTAAAGGGGAAAAAAGAAGGTAGATCAATAATCGACACATCCTAAGTTATGGTTAGACTTGTACATGCATGAATGGTTAAATCAAGATCCATGATGACTCCTAGAGTGGTGAAAGTTGAGCTGTCAAGTTGCAAGACTCCTTTAGACATAGCGGTGCACTTAAGACCTAGGAAATCAACAAATTTTCTTAGGCATAACAAAATTACTAGCCCGTGAGTCAATCATACAATTGTGCACAATATGTTTTCCTATTATCAAATACATATATAAGAATGGGCTTTTAATAACATTACTTGATTCTCCTCTGCTTGACATATATTGACGTCATTTTGAGGTTTTTGAACAACTCAATCAACGTGTGGAAGTTACACGAGAGATTCATATAATAGGTCGTGCTGAGATTGAATGGAAAGGACATCCCACATTGTGATATTTACATTTTTATTCTTCATCTAGTCCACAATGTTAAATAGGAGGCCCATTGATTTGAGGCACAACAACATAATTTCTTGATTTTTCAGGTGCAAAGGTAGGGGCCTTAGCATGTGTAGAGGCTTGAACAACCAAAGGAGGGGCATGTACCACTTCTAGTGGAGCATTCCAAAGAGCCTCATGTGCATGAACTTGTGTGCCATGAATATTTGATGCCTTAACTACATCTTTATGATTTTAGGGATCAGCCTGTGTGGAAAAAGTGGAAGGTTTTACACCAGACTCGAGAATTCTCTTCTTATATCTTGTATTTTCAATAACCTAGGAGCGCAGCTCATTTGGGTTATCTAGAGCTTGATAGATCACACAAAAGTATTAAGTGGCAAAGAACATGAGATTTTACTTAGGCACAAATTTTGGAACTTATTAATTTTATGACTCACACACGTTAGTTAAAATCTCACAGTTTGAATCAGCCTAGATCATGTAAGCCTACACCCATAAGGTATTGACACATTTATATTGGATGTGAGGCATGTTGCAAGGAGAACACAGTTCTTACTCATGAGCCATTTTATTTTGTACTAGGACTAGTATTTGGCTTGTAATGGACATTGGAGGAGGCTGTGTAGGAGGGAAGGTTTACAATGGGAGGTGCATATTAACATGTCATCTCTCATTTTGTTGTTTCTACCCATATTTTTGATTTGCATATTAATTTCTGAAGGGCTGATGGCCTTGGTTACACCCTTGATTGGAATTATATCTGAAGGCTTACACCTGCTACGTTTCTAATGATATAACTTTATTGGATAAGTTTTTAATTAAGGTTTTCATTTCTTCATCCTCTTTTTTCTACATAGGAGATTAGAATGTGAAGATAATGGATTGAGTTCTTTGTTCAGGAATAGGAACAACGGAAGGCTGGTGCACTTGTGGCATTTCTGGGAAATAGGGCATAAGCGGTCTAGGGGCTAACTTTCCTACCTGAATAAGACTACATTTTCCCTTATTACAATGTTATAAGAAGCTGGTAAGGTTCTACCCCTATGAACTTAATCACCACTGAGATGTTACTATTCAAAGTCCTTAGATAATATAGGAAAGAATGTTAGGTTGTAGGCCTTACCACCTAAGGAATTATGTCCCAGATCTTATGAAATTTGATAATGAAATCAATCATCTACTCATTGGGTGCTCTCTTTTTATTGTCAGTTTCTCGACCAAGGATAGGTGATTTGATTTATCTTCAAAATAGTTGCAAAGATCTGTGCCAAGGTTATCCCATCTAGTGATGGATGTATGTCTCAATTTTCTATACCACTAAATAATTTTACCTTTAAGCAAAAATACTAGTAGCTTAACAGCTACATCATCATGTGTAACCACATAAATAGAGAATACATTTGCCACATCCTGGATATGCTCAGTAGGAGTGACTTGATTCTCACTAGTGAAGTAGTGAATACTTTTGAGCATGACTACTGGCTAGGGATAATTTTAGTGGTGAATATTCGTAATATGGAAAAAAATTCATTTTAGGAAAATTTGAAAAGGTGATTTTTTCAGAGTAGGTTAGTGCCCTGTTCGCCTAAAATTTACATTATATATATTTTTTGGGTCAGCTTCATCTACAAATGAAAACATCTCCTATAAAAACCTAGGTGATTCGTCAGGCAGTATACTACCTCCAGTACTTACCAACATCATTTTTGAAGATGTGCGACTCATTGAATTTACTGACGTGCAACAAAGGGGTTGGTTATTGACGCACAATAGGAATATTTGGTGATGCGTGACTCATTGAATTTGTTGACGCACAATAAAGAGGTATTACAGATGTGTGACTTACTGGATTTGCTGATGCATGACTCAGTTTCCTATAATGCAGGACTTGTTTTTCTTTGACACATTACTCGTTTTCCTCTAACGCGTGACTCAGTTTCCTCTGACACATGACTTAGTGTTATACCTAACGTGCGACCCAATTTTCTCTGACACATAACTTGCTTCTTTTGCTAATGCATGAATCTATTAAAAATAATGGAAGGTGTTAGTCCTCAAAATGCAAAGACCCAAAAAGTAACTAAGAAATATCAGAAGTCCCTGTTTAAGTATTTTGGAAACTCTACTGATACATATAACACAACTACCAAAAACCATATAGATGCCACCAAAAAGAATCAGAATACTACATGTGGAAGGTAATATTGAGGTGGACATGAATTCTACACAGTATTAACCAAATGACACCTATGATGATATCATGCTAGATCTTGAAGATATACCCCTTGTTGAGATGTCAGATCTTGAAGATATTATTCCTATTGGGGTGCAACCAGGAGTGCATCAAGATATCACACATACAAATATTTAGCAAAATGAAATAGAGAAATCAATTATAAATTTTGGTTCACGAAAGAGGAAACCAGGTGATTGTGATATTGCTCAAAATTCTACTCAAAAAAGTAAAACATTGAAAACAAACAAGAATATGTGGACCATTGGGAGGACATCTAAGTTTTATTGGGCTACTAAATTTCATTTTATCGAACCTGTACAACCATCTAATTCAGAAGAGATCTCATTTGAATGTACATGTATAATATGTACATGGAAATTGGTAAAGTAGAAAAAAATGCAAATGAAGTTGGACACTATAGAAAAACACTATGGAAAAAATATTTGACTGTAACGGGGATGGATGGCCAGAAAATCAAAAAACACAAGTGGAAAACTAAAAAATTATGCATGCATGTTAAATACATAGAGGATTATGAAGCGGACTAGAAAAAATACAAAAATCTCGTGGAAAAGGGAGGAACGATCACATCACAAATTGGTAAGATGAATCAAACAAATCTACATGCAAAACTCATACAATTATCTACTTTATTTCACATACTAAAGAAAGGAAGACCGATTTCAGATTTCCTCGATTTCAAAGTTTTGTATCAATATAATGGAGTGCCCAACATACCTCAATCTCATTGGTCTAAAAGTAGTGCACGGGAAATTGCAAAATGCCTTGTGATGATAGAGAAGGAAGATTTGAAAGAGAATGTGAAAAAATAAAAGTTTATCTCTCTTTTAGTTGATGAAGTGACAGGAGTCGAAAACACTGCATGGGTATGTATCCACATCTATACTTTAGAAAATCATATAAGGACACCTCATATGCTGGGTGTTATGAAAATGGTTGAAAACTGTAATGCCAAAAAACTACACAAAATAGTTGTTTCTCATTTGAAAGATATTACTGGAGTGACTGATTATGAAATTGATATGAAGTTGGTATGCGTCAGAGCAGATGGTGCATCAGTCATGTAGGGTCACTGAACAGGGATGTGTGTTAGATTACAAACAACAGTGGCCCCATATATGCTACTAATTCACTGTATGGCTCACATAATGAATTTAGCATATAAAATGGTAAGCAACTACGAAAATGTTGCTAAAGTAGAATACCTTATAAGATAACTTCATACCTATATGGAAATCATCCCAAAGTGATTTCTTGAGTTCCAGAAATTTGTAATTGGAATTACAGATGGCAAAAAACTTTTGAAGGATGTTGAAAAGAGATGGATCTTTTTGTATGAATCTACATGCAGAGTTCGTGAGGAGTATCCTTCATTGGTTGGTGTCGTGTAAAAATATTGTCTTGAAGTTGATAGGGAAAGGGACTTATTGTTTCGTTTAACTAATTTGGAGACATTGCTTACATTTTTTGGTATTCTTCCAATGTTGCAGGAGATCAATACATTGATGAAGCATTCACAGGGGAGATTAATCTATATTGTGGATTTTATACAGTTGAGAAAAAAGGTATGTCAAATTCTTGATGTCTTATACTATTCCTAAGATAGTTTTGATACACCTATTTTAAAGAATTGGAAATATTTGTTAGATCTTAAAAATCCAAGTAACTATTTGAGATTTAATATCCATGATCACATTTGCATCAATGTTAATGGGAGGGACATACCACTGCAAATTTTACAAAAATGTCAAGCTATTCTAGGATCAGAACAAGAAGATGTTCCTCTGACACGTAATCTCTTTGAGTTTCTTATAGTTGAAACAAGAATAAAGCTTAAAAAAATTTCTTAATCCATCTAAAATTAGAGAACATTTCTCCAAAGATAAAATTCTTGAAGCAATGGGTGTGATGAATCCTAATTTTTGGAACACTGAAGGTGGTCATGCAGAATTTGTAAGAAAGTATTTCCATAAATCCATGTGTACAATAATGGAACATTTTACAAAGACTTTAGAGTTCAAGGGTATATAAATCAAAGGTATATTGAATGTTGATTTATTAAAGTTTCAATCAATAAATTTTACAACAACAACGAGGAACCAATATAAAAATTTAGACGAACCTTCTAAAAGTGGTGCTATTACTAGGATGTGGTGAGGAATCTATCAAATTTCTATCTTGCAAGAAGACATCAGTGAATATTTTAGATTATATGAGTTATGCCAAACAATGATTTTGGGGTCTATGGAGGATGAAAGGGTTTTCAGTGCTTTATCATTTATAAAATCAAAACTGAGAAACAAGTTGGATAAAAATATGGAAAGTTGCATGAGGTGTTATGTATCTCGCTACTTCATGGAAACCTTTCCTTTCAACAGAGAAATTATGTATTGGAATTCCCTTTCTGAAAGAAGAGGTATGAATAATACAACTACAAGTAAAACTATTCCCAATAATGAGAGTGGAATTAGTGCATCATCACACTCTACAGAAGAGAACATCAAGTTTGAAGAAGCTATTGATAATGGATTGTTTCAACTTTAAATAGGTATCTCCTTGACCTTAATTTTATTGTTTGTCACCTTATATTTTAACTATGGTTATTTATTCAATTTCATATTAACTCTACAGATGCAAATATTGAATAAAGAGGCTTTTTATCAAATTTTATTTCAGCTCTTGTTATCATTAAAGATGTTTCATGTTACAGGTATATATATTTATATTTATTTAAATACAATCATTTCATATTTTTTTTGAAAACATAGGTTGACATCCATCTGAGGAAGCTCACACTTATCGAGATAGACAATTTCAGGAAACTCACCCATCCATCTACTAATCCATTTCTCGTGTTGAATTTTCTTAAATCAAAGATCTAGCACACTACAAAGGATGATTTCTCATATTCCTTCCTCTCTTTGTAAAATTCGATTGTGTGATTTATTTTTCTATTTACGAAATGCTTTGATATATTGTTTTAACTTTGTGGGATAAAATCACACAATCGAATTTTACAAAGAGAGGAAGATTTTTCAATATTAAGATGTTTATTTCATAACACATTCCAAATTTTATACAATTCATCATCCACGATCCTTCTTGAAGCTAAATCTACATCCACATAAAATTCATCATTATCCATATATATTTTAATGTCATTGTATCACTATCATAATCCTGACACTCCAATTATTATTAAAAGAATTATTTATCTATTTTAAAACAATCCTGACACATTCCAATTTTTTTAAAAAAATTATACATTATCATCATTCATCATCATCTATACCCATTATAATGTCTATGTCATACTACATTCCAAATATTCTAGATTCCATGATTGTGCTTGAAGGTAAATCTACATCCACATACAATTCATGCTAATCCATATCTATGATTCTATTCTAATATCATCATCCACATCTAATGTAATCATCATTACAAGTAGAGAGAAGAAGATTTAACTCTTAGTATTAAGATGCCTGTGTCATACCATATTCCATATTTTCTTGAAACAAATAATTAACCATTATCATAATACCATCACATTCAAATGAAACGTAAACACCATATACAATCTAGAAATTCGATACATAATATAAAGGAAGATCTAAAATTAAATATTATAAAGTATTTCAAGTTTCAAATTCCAAATCCAAATAATAATTTTCAAATATAGATTATAAAGTATTTCAAACCCTCAATCTTTCCACCCTCAATTTTCTATACTACCTTCCTCAATGGCTTCCACTCCTGTACTCCTTTCAGTTTCCCCAATGGATTCTCCACTTGTACCCCTTTCCCCAATGACTTGAATAATCCCAGAACTAATGAGATCTTTTGCAACACTATCTAGATTCTTTACATTGTTTTGTTCTTACTTTGTTACATCTCCATGGGATAACAAACTTGGATCTGCATCTCCCTTAGTTTTGAATAAAATTTTAGGGTCGAAGCCATGCTCTTTAATTATCCACTTCAGTGTATTGTTTTTTTTGTTAACCAAAACAATATTTTACTTCAAATTCTTCGTTGCAGATAAAATTTTCTTTGTGGTTTCCAAGTGAACTTGGATAAACTTTTCTTAACTCTTCAAATTTTCATATTTCAACTACAAAAAAAAGTGATCTCAATTAAAAATATTACTAAAATAAGAAAAGGTAAGATTAAATAAACATATTATTTTGAAGTGATAATACTTACAACCACTTTATTTCTTTCAACATTTGCAATCACTACCAGATTTTTTTCCTTAGACCATTTTCTAAAATATGCTTGGGATTTAGCACTTATATTTTCTAATTTTTTTAATGCTTTATCCAAAATGTCATCTTTATAGTTGTTATATGTGACAGTCCCATTTCTTACTTGGGTAAGTAAGGAATCCATCTTCGTGTGTTGATTCTGGAGTGCAGCGTATAAACTATCCCTTTGTCAATAATTTTCAAAACGAATTATTATCTCATTGATTAGTACATTTTCCCTTTCCTCCCATTCTATGAGCTGACCAATATGAGGTATAATAAACTCATCAACATGGGATTGATAATCATAACCAATTAAGTTCTCTAAAGGAAATGGTAGCAACTGTTCACCATATGTATCTGAAGAAGATGATCTCGCTAGAGAGGTATGGGGGCTTTTGTGTTGATTGACTACTAATTGTTTCTACCTTTGTGTGGCCTGATCCTATTTTTGATAAAATAAATCAATATTCAAATAAATAAATCTAAAGTGAAAGGTAATGAAATTTGAATAAATTATGTTGAAATAGAAGTATACTTGCCGGCCTTGAATCAGCTCACGTGTATTGAAAAATATTGTTGGGTCATTGCTATCAATGCCCAAGTAATATTCATCTAAAGTTATATTATTTAAAACTGATATGCCCGTTGTGTTGGGCAAGCCATTGAGAGAGAGGGTTGGAATTTGAAACGAGGAGGCAATGTTTAGTGTCCCACTAGGGGCTAGAAGAATTGTCATGCATTTACCAATGTTATTTTGTCGTGATCCTCTGGTTGGCATTTTGAATATTATTAGAGGAGGAGAGGGCAGTGTTGTTGTTTGTACAGAAGGCGAAGGACTGTAATGTGCTGAAAAGTTCAAGAAATATCATATGAAAAACTATTAAACTATGAAATTATACAAAGTACTATTAAAAACTTGTACTAAAGCAATAAAATAATACCTTGTTGTTGAGGGGTAGCTTGTCATGGTGCTTAAGGTGGCCGTGTTGGAGTAGAAATTGGTGGTTTTTGAGATGTCTATTGCTGGGATTCCTGATGTGGTTGTTGAGAAGAGACAATTGCATGCGACTAAACTAAGTGAGTTGGTTAAGACAGTTGACTTTGAGAAGTACGTGTATAGCCCAAAGTCCCTGCAATGTCAGCAATAGTCGATTGTATGAAAATTCAATATGGTAAAATTCAAATGGTAAATTGAAAATACAAAATGGGTGTTTTTAAATAATAAATGTTAAGGTATTACTTCTCTGGTGTTTAATGAATTCAAAAAATTGGCGGTTTAGTGATGAGTGAACTTACATTTCATATTGTGAATCTGTTGATGCCTCAGCATGTTGTTGGCCTCTTCCTCTTGATGCCACCTTTTTTCGAGGAAGGGCCTCCAAAAATATTCTCTGCAAATAGTAAATATTTAATCAGATTAAAGATGAACGTCATGTTATTCTAATATCGAAATACAAACTTAATAGTTTATACCAGTTGTTCTTGAAATGGAATTGAAAAATTCATCAACGCCTCGTCCATGCAAGTAGGAATTGGTTTATCTTTTAAATTTAGAAGATCCTCATAATAAAGGCCAAACAGATAGTTTTTGGAGTAAATGACTGGTTTTTCCTAAAGCATTGCATTTGTAATTTGTTAGTTTTCATTTTTTTGGATAAAAACATACACCAATCAATTTTTTATTTCTGATAGTTGTGAGAATGTATGCAATATCCCATTTTGGTATATCTGTTTGGCGACTCTACAAAACTATTCTGGCTTGAAAGAAGGAAATCACAGTGGCAAGAAAGTAGTGTGTAATTCCTTACATATCCACACCGCATCTAGATTTATTGACATGAGCTACAAATGCCAAAATAATATTGGAATTAATATTGATTTGAATTGTACAAAAATCAGAAACTGAATACCAAATGAAAATTGAAAACAATTTACAATTACAATCAACATGGAACCCAAAAGTCAATTCTAGGTACTTCTTATCATCTTCGATGAGTGTTGCCTTCATTGTAACAATGGGTGAATTTTTGAATAGGAGGCCTATTAACTAATGAATATCAACTGGGTCGATAGTGAATTAAACATTCCACCATCGTCCACACTAATGGTAAACATAACATCCTATGTATTGTATGAGGATAGAAGGTAGTTCATAATGTCATGGTTTATTTTGAAATGGGGCATCCTAACAAGACCACCAAAGTCACATGCATCGAGCATATCCTTTTATTCTAAATTCATTTGTACAACTGTTTAGATGTGGGGGCACAAAAGGATCTTATAGAGTATCTTGCCCTTGGATAGGGCTTGTGGGTTGAATGGATTTTCCTCTTGATTTTTTTCTTGGGCTTGGTCTACACTTGTAGTCACCATTGTAGTTGTCCTTGAGCTTGGTTGTACCTGACCTAGATTCCTATAAACAAGAAAATTCAGGAGCTGGAAAGTGTAAACGTGAAATTGACCGGTGGAAGGGTATTTATAGGAAAAAATTAGGATTTCAATGCCTATGACATATAACAGGGAACCTTCATGTTGCACGTCAAGAAAATTTTTTAACACACGATAGAAAAACTTCCTTTCGTACGTCAAGAAACTTTATTGATGCATGATAGGGAACCTTCCTGTCATGCATCAACAAAGTTTCTTGATGCACAACATGAAGGTTTCCTATCACGCGTTAAAAAACTTTCTTGATGCATGATAGGAAGGTTCCCTGTCACGCGTCAACAAAGTTTGTTGACGCATGACAAGAAGGTTCTTTGTCACGCATCAAGAAACATTGTTTACGAGAGACAGGGAACCATCTTTTTGTGCATCATGAAATTTTTTTGACACATGAAAGGAAGGTTCCCTATCGTGCGTCAACAATTTTTGTGGATGCGTGACATAAAACCTTCCTATCGCGTGCCAAGAAACTTTGTTGACATGCGACAGGAAACCTTCCTGTCATGTGTCAAGAAATGTTTTTGATGCATGATAGGAAGATTCCCTATTGTCTGTCGACTATGTGTTAGTGTCTGTAGTCTCCCTTGAAAACTATAGCTGGCAAAAATTTAGTTCTGAGAAAAATGGAAAGTTCACCTTTCAGTGAAACCGGTTATGAGGATATTCGCTAGGTATTTTGCACCGCCGATTTCCAAGAGGTCTCTTAAAATGAACCTTGTTATTGGCATATCATCTTGCACATTCAAAAGGAGAGGACTTCTATCAGTAAATTTTACAAATGGAAAATTACTATGAGGTGGTGAAGCTACCATGATGAGTTATGTGGAAGGTCTACTGAGAGGAAGTAGTGCAATTAGATGGCGTAGCCTAGAGATGGAGAGTGACTTGTGTTGTATTTTTCTTGCTCCTCCTTCTTGCTTCAAAAATTGTTTGGAGGGATACTCAAAAGAATCTTCAGCTACTACACCTTATCTAATATGTATCCTTCTTATGAAAAAAACACATAGACTGCTAAAAACAATAGATATGATTTTTAGGAGTCATCACATGTGTTGAAAAAATCCCCAAAAGGATGGAAATCGCTAAGTCACACACCAACACTTAGTAAATGATGAAATTTAAGATTTCAATACTCGTCCCACTAGGCATGCTAGAAACTGTTGGTTGTCAAAAGTACACCTATCCCAGATCATGATGAACTAGGATTTTGAGGAAACATGGGACTATCTACAAGTTGTGGGACCTATCATGCTTTAGAAAGACCTCCAGAGAAGGATGGTTCCTCTACCTATTTCTACTACTAAAACTGCTCCTAGGAAGGGAAATTCAGCTATTTATCATTACTCTATGATTCTAAGGGACCAGGGTGAGAAGGAGATACATGAAATGGGAAAAAACAAACTAGAGGGAGGTGATATCACCAGAAAAAGGGGGATGAACAATGTTATCTTTAAGAAAAATGAAGGAGAATGTGCACATAGAATATAGAAATGTGTATCACAATTTGCAACACATCCATTCACTCATTCTCATAGGTCATAATTAGAAAAGGAACCTATAAGGGACGTGAAGAAGCACAACAAACATATTATGTAAAAGAGAGGTAGAGAAAAGTAATAAAAAGTGAGCCAAGGCAAGGAAATAGCCATAAAACAGAGATTCTATTACTTCTAAAAAATGCATAGTCGATTACAATGGTGGATAAGGCCGATATCTAGACATAAGGAGCCAAGTCTGAAAGCTTATAGCTTAAAATGCAAAGAACAAAAGTCCTTGGAAAACTAAAGGGGTCCATCCTTGTACAATGAGAAATTATCGGAAATTTATAGAGAAACAAGGAGAGAAGAAGAAGAGAAATAAAAGAGAAACTCAGATTTTAAATCCAACCACCAAAAACAAGCATTGAATGCCTAATCAACATGAAATACTAACATACGTGCCTCCCTATGTCTGTATGATTTGTAGAAGAAATAAGGAGATAATATTTGAATAAAATATGGTGATTGAGTTGATTAGATGTCTGCATTAATGGCTAAAATGCATTTCCCATCTTCTCACCTACCAAATCCCACATAAATCTAATTTTTAAAAGTCCAGAGTGTAGACCAAGTCAGAAATTTTTCAGCCCAATGAAAAAATGAGGCACGAAAGAGGAAAGAGAGAGATAGGCATGTGAGGGTAACATGCATGGAAGAAAAGAGTGGCTATTTGTAGGAGACAAATATGTATGTGGGCGAGTGGCATATCCAAATGAATGATGCACGACACTAAGGGGGGAAGGAGGCGTACATAGAAAACATGCAAGGGAGATCAAAATTTTGAAAGCACATCATAGTGCATAAACTTTTGGAAGGAAGGTGGGTACATAAGGAATGCATGCGAGGAAAATGGAAGTAGATAGAGTAATGGAGAGGAAATTGGAAGGCACATGAGAGGATAATAACACGCAAGGGTGCAAGAGGAACTACAACTAAGAAATTATGCCAAGGGAACAACCCGAGTGCGCCCAACCTAAAATATTTGAACTTCACAACTAGAATGGGAATGAAAATTGTAAAAATAACTAGAGGAGTTATTTTGGACAAAAAAACTTTATTTGATCATCCATAACACAAGTAATAACACCTGATGCAACTGTAATTTATCCTAACGCTTCAAAATTGCATCTTAACCTACTACATCAGCATGTTGTTTTTGATATTTGATTCCTTTCCCATCTCTTTCATGAACCTGCAACAATATGAAAATGATGATACATGATCTTGAAAAATGTGAATTTAGGAATGGTCTCTTACACGGGAATGACCATTATGGAATAACATCCTAAGCTTCATATTGTCTTTTTTTTTTCCCAATCTGTCACTAAAAATGAGTAACCTGAAAATTTTATATACCCCTTTTCAATGATAACCAAAAATGGATAACATATTTAGTGTCTCTGTGGAACTGGTTACATGCTAATAAAAAACAACCCCTATATCTGCTAACTTTCAACCATGAAAACAATATGAAATCATCATGTAAACTTGTCCATGCATGCCCAATGCCAAGGAAACCTGGTAAAGGATAAAAATCCTCCAAAAAAACTAAAAAATAGTAGCAAAAATATGTACAAAAATGTACATGGAGAAAAGAAACAAAACCTAAAAAAATTAAAAAATCATACATGCTCCAAGGGGAAGCATGCAGAGTATCTACAAGCACTTACTTTGAGAAAAATCAACTGAAAATGAAAAGCTTAAAACATCCTGACACAAGCATAGAGAAATACATTCCTTTTTCTGAGAGAACGTGACCATGAGATATACTTGACAATGAAATAACATGGAAAAAGGGGAAACATGATTTTTACCCTTAACTTGCTCAAAATATAAGTCCAAAAAATGGAAAATACCTTTATCAGATATGCAATCTAGTTTTGGAGGTATAGGAGATGAATTTTGAGAACTTGAAGCTCCTATTTGTGCTCTAAATCATGCAAAAATGCTAGTTCTGCTGGTTTTAGCCCCAAATCAGCCAAGTATCTTATTGAGAATGGTCTTCTTATAACTAGAAATAGTTCCTTTCTTACCTAATCTAATTTCTTGATTTCCTCTCCATCTTTGAGTACATGTCGAAGCTACTAAGAAATCTAATATGTTTGTTTAAACTAGATTACCTTTCCTTTAACATGTAATTTAATAATGATAGGAAATTCTTGTTTTTCATTCTAGCCCACCATGTAATTAGAAAATTCAATATCATCCTTCTTGTAATCTTGATGCACCTCTTGGCATGTTGCAATAAATAATGATGTCATTCATGGATTTCTACAACATTCTAAGAGCGCAAATATTTCTAAGCATGCATCACAATAAGGATATCTACATTTTTTTGTGTCATCTTGATAACTTTGCAACTATTATTCTTATTTTTTAACATCATCCTCATCCTCATTATCTATCAAAAAGTGTCTTAAGATGAATTCATGTCGTTCATTGTCATGAGGTTGCACTGAATTTTATGATTTCTCCACATTATTAATCCAAAATTGTTCCTTCAGATCTTATTCATAACCTTCAATCATGGGCAACTTATCATTCACGGTTAGAAAATTATCACTTCCTAAAACAACATCATTCAAATCAACAACTATCACTGAATTATTTTCCTTTCTAGGAGATGATATAGCCTCAAAACTGTTGATATGAAGTTTAGAAACTTTCACATGTTCATTCAAATCATTATTTGTACCTCGTGGATCAAGATAATAGAGAGAATATTTCCTAACCTTTAATTGATTATGAAAATATTGCTATTGTTTTGAGATCTCCCCTTCTTGCATGCACTCTTTCTCCAACTATGGGATCAGGTTAAACTCAAATTTTTCAATCCAAATTTCAAAATTTTCCATAAATTCCTTTCTACTAGTTTCTTGAATTGGCTTCCCCTCTTGACTGATTTTTTGATCCTTAACTTCCTAAATTGGGCTTGGGGATTAAGGTGGAGGGGCAGGTTAGGTCGCAAAAGAATTTGGTAATGTTTGAACAAGGGGGTGGGGTTAAGAATTTACTTGTGAATGAGAGGGGGATGAAATTGCAACATTGACAAAACTTGGAATTTGGTAATTAGGATGCGATGGTTGATAGGTATGGGCATTGGATTTTTATGGGAAAGGTAAGTGGGAACATCCCATTGATAGGGTTCTACAACCTGATGACTATCATCCTCTAATGTTTACAAATACGTAATAAAATCAACCAATTGATGGAGAGAGTTTTTTATTACCTCAAAAATTTATTGTGGGATAAACCAGCAAGGTATATGACCTACCCAGTGATAGGGATGATCTAAACCGAGATATTTAGCTTGAAAATTTTTTACCTTTGCATTGGTAGCCTGCCACATCTGCTCCAATTTTTGAACACTACTTTCAAAATCTTCCCCCTGTGTAGAATTTCATCCATAATTTGCATAACCTGAATATTCCTATGCATAACCTTGTTCCTAAGCAACATAATGATTGTAATGATGACCATATTGATAAGAAAAGGTTTGGGTCACAGGAATACTCATTATGATAAGGGCTATAATATTGATTTGAATGAGGATATGGGAAAAAGGGAGGAGGATTTGGATGTTTCAGATCTTGGAGAAAGTAATTCCACTAAGGAGCTACCTTCATGATTGCATGACCTCATAAAAGATGGAGAACAAAAGAAAAACATGTTTGTTGAAAATGAAAATAGGTTGTTTGGACCAGCAAAGTAACTAGATTTGTTTATTAATATACCACCAAAAATGATGAAATTTCGCCAAGCATAAATCAAACCTAAAAAAACTCATGAAAATATAAACTAGGATGTTATGGAACACCTAGAAAAAATAGTATGAATTCGTTGTCCTACCGGGCGTACAGAAAAACTAATAATGATCTGAAGTACAGACTTGATCTGGAAATGCAAACTAATTTCTGACTTTATCTGGAACATTTAGATCTCCTCTAAGTTGTGGGTGCCTTGGGATGAGGATATAAAACAAACTTTAAGTTAACAAAAAGTAAGTAAAATGGTGATACACCAATGCTTCGGGAATTAAACTTGCACAAAACACAATTAATGATTAATAAAGATATGATAAAATTCACTTTAAATTTTGTTTGATAGATTTTACACTCAAAAGGGCATTGACACACACTTACGTGAATTGCAAAAACTTACAAAATACTTAAAAAAATATACTAGAAGATTATTTAGCATGGAAAGTGTTATCCAATTTTGCTACCCTGGCAAGCTTGTATTATGGGGACCCATTATACAACATTAATGGGAGATTCAGTGTTCATGCTTTTTTCCTGTGCTAGGGAGATTTGTCAATCACAAGGGGTTAAGAAAGATTAAAATTTTCCTTTGGGTTCTAATGGGTTGGTCAAACTCATGACTGAGCCAAAATATTTCTCATCGAGCTACCTTATGAATAGAACGAGTTGTTTCATGGGTAGTAGCAAGCTAAGTGAGAAATGTTTTGGCACCAAAATCTTAGAGGATTTTCTAATCCATGCAATATGAGAACCGAGCTCTTCACATGTTGTTGAGTCAAGCTATTAGAACCATGTAGTGAGTAACTTATGGCAGTGGAGCGAGCTCAAGTTTGTTTGAGCAGTAAATAAGGGCAACACTAAATGCATGGTCAATTTTTTACCATGGCTCATTGATTCGTCGAATCAGTAGAAGGTTTTTACAAAAAAATAGGAAAAGAGAGGCTTAGATGGCCCAAGGAACACATGGGCTTAATAATACCAAAATGGCCATGGGGAAGGACTTGTACGGAAAAATTGGAGTTGGAAGGCCCAAGTCACACTTGGACAATTTATAAGTACAAAACATGAAATCACCATGCTCAAAGAAATGTGTATAAGTTAGGGGTCAATGACAAATGTGTGAGGATAGAAGAGCTCAAGTCAAGCAACACAAAGAAAGGAGGCATTAACGGTCCAAGTACTGCAGGGACATGAGTTCCCCACAAACCCAAAATCGCCACACAATAAAGGATTTAGTGTCTATTGAGAATAAACTGGTGTTCAATGGCCCATGTGTATCAGTCAATGGATGATAAAGAAAAATTTGACGATCCAAATTTCCTGGGTAGGTTGGGATGCGAGTCTGTGAAAGAGAAAAAATATCTGTAGTAAACTGGATGTGAGTATGGCAGAAATAACTGGCATGAACGACCCATGGGCCTCGTGTATAAGTAATAGGTAAAATAATCACAATAAAAAGGGAAAATGGAACGTGTAGACTCCAAAATTGGGTCACACTCCCCTTGGCTCCCCGTTGAATAACCAACCCAAAAATACTCACCTAACCACACCCCCCTCCAGACCATATTAATATTAATTTAATTTAATTAATACCCATCCTCACAATATTCATTATTTAATTACATTAATTGACCTAATTTTCACCTCTCCTAGACATCTCATCCAACCACCTCACCCTAGACCTATTCTTGGGATGTTTCCATAACTAACAATAACTAAGTCTTACTTGCCTTAATGAGCTAAGATTTTGTCTAATCGTAAAATCAATCCCTAAAATCTGTCTAAACACATTCCCACCTATTAGAAGGGAATTTTCCATTCTAATCCGTGAGAACAAACTAACTGGGCCCAAGAAATTAGAAATATCTACCCATTTTAGTAAACCTAGGGAATCTTGCCTTAACTGACATCGGTCACCCCTAAATCGCCGCCAGTTAATCAGGAACTATCATTGGTTACCATTTATTCACGTAAGCAACCTTGTTTTTGGTTGGCACATTTTGAGAGTAAGAAGGACGAGAGGAGAGTTGTATGCAAGTAGAACCAGAGTCTTTTCATGCACCAAGACATCCATAGCCAGTACCAGGATAGATCCAGAAGCATTGGCACTCATGGTAACATTCTGGGAAGCATCACTACTGCACCAAGCTCCATTATATCAACCGATAATCACCAGCACCCAACCATTGGACTTGCAAAATTCGTAAGTGTTTTATCATTAATCATTTCCATTGTTATTATATTTATAGAGTTTTTATCATTCCTATCATTATTCTTCTATTAACACTCCCATCCTTCCATAGCCTTCTTTCTTGAAAACCCAAAAATCTCACCCACTCGTTTATCAGATCACATATCCTGGCCCTTCCACCTCTCTGAGTGTTCTCAATATCCCCAAAGACCTCACCATCTCCTTCTTTATCCCCATCCAACCTCACCTAGCCTCTAGAATAAGGTTTTCACTAAATTACTATCACCCTATTGTACCGACACCGGTTACCCATAATAATTGTTGGTCTCTCTTAATCATCATCAGTTATACCCAACTGACATCAGTCTCTATATTTTATACCCTACCCAAGAACAGAGCCAAACAACCTCCTACTAGTTGACCTAAACAACCTAGAATTAGACCCTGAACAGTCCCAGTACCTTAATAGACACCTCATCTTTTAGATCTAACTATAGCCTAGCCTGTTGTGATTGGATTTTCTTATTGTACTTGAATGAGATACCTAAATCATATCAACTACATTAGGAATTTACTTATTTCTCACATTAGTTTGTTTTAAATAGTGGATTGACAGCCTCTCTAGGAAGTATCACACTTCTCGAAACTAGCATACGCTAGGCAGTCCACTTTCATATATCATTTGACTTCTCTTTTGAGGTCTTGTTTTCTATAACAGGTAGTTCCTCCTTTCCAAAAGGAAGCTCTCACAATCGTCATTGGGTCAAGAAGTATGAATGCACACATCAACCTCCAACCAACCTATTTAATAGGTATTCCTTCTAGCCCTCACCCTTATTTGTTTCATCATTAAAAAAAAAGTAAAGAAAATGGTGAAACATTTTGGCATGCCCGATGGGACCCATCAGGGGTTCTATTGCATTTTTTTCATTTCTAGGTGAAAGTTGTATGTTTGTTTCCATTTAAAAATCTTACATAGTAATTTTCTTCCCTACTAATTCTCTCTTCTTTCTAATTTCTCCAAAGGAAACACTTCTCTTGGTGCATTTAAAAAGAATCATTCTTCTTTCTTATTTCCCACATTTATTTAAAGACCATACCCTATTCTATCCACCATTTGATTCATCGAACATAATATTTTCGATTTGGGCTTAAAATTGATTACGTTACATTCTTATTTGTTGCATTTATCTCACACTAAAATGAGGGCAACCTATATGCTTGAAGTCATACCCAGCTGATGGTTGACACAAAGATCTATAGAAAGCACATTCTCTCTCTCTCCCTTTGTCTTACCAAACTTGCACAAAATTTAAATATACACATCTTTCTTAAACAACATCTTACCTGCAAACACTTGTCTACAATCACACAATCAGATTGGCAGGTACTCTCTAGCTCCTTGCTTCTGTCGAGTTATTATCTTAGAAAACGGACCGCCCTCACCATAACAGAAACCTCTCATTTTAGATATCCTTCTTTGTAGGAAACCTTTCTCACTAGAAAATCTATTTTAAAGTTCATGAGTCAGTCCTAAATAGCATAAGATGAACACATATAAAGAAAAAACACTCCGAGGATCGTATTTTTCTTAGCGTTCTTCTAGCTTTGCATTTTGAGGTGTGAGGACATGATTCCACATTTTTGTTTTTTCCTTAGATAGTCCCCATCATAGTTGGAGTATTCCAACTTTATATGAGTGTGGCAGGGTCTCATCTTCTAATTCTCAAATTCCTGAGTTTTATTCTTCACTTGATTTAAATCACAACCTACCTTTCTTCATTTATGTCTCAATTTCATAGTAACCAGTGTTGGTCTTGCGAGCATCATTGGTTTTCATTTGACCGTCATTATTTCAACGTAACCAATGTTGGCTCCTGAATTTCTAGGTACTTTTTCCTAGGAAAGTCTTCATTTGTCAGTTTGTGCTCAGTTTTGGCCCTTTGGGCACTAACATATTTTATTGATACTCTATTCTAATCTTCTGATTTTACCATCATACAAAAGACATCTCCTTATACTGTCTATCAACCTTGTTTTTTTTTCTAAA